>VWND01000045.1:0-140753 GCA_009599575.1 Blumeriella jaapii
AAAACGGTATTAAAAAGTATAAAAACCTTTTTTTCGATATTTTCGAAAGCGTTAAGTTTTCGTTGGAATTATTTAATTTTTTTTTTTCGGAATTCGTTTCGGCGTTTTTTTTTTAGTTTTTTTCGAATTTTTTAATTATTTTGTAAACTTTTTTCTCAGTTTTTTTTTATTTTATTTTAGCTCGTATTTCTTTTATTTTTTTACGTTTATCGTTTTTTTTTTATTCGGCGCGAATTCGTTTATCCGTTAAATAAATCAAAATTTCGGTAAAAAATCCTTTCGAATCGCTTTAAGCGTGGCCTTTTTTAATGATTTTTTCGATAAAAAAAATTAAAAAGTCGTCGCGCTTTGATAATAAAATATTTTCGATTTTTAATAAAATTGGTAACGTTAAAAAAAACGATAATACGGAGTTTTTCTAAGCAGCCGAAAATGCTAAGTTTTTTTAAATAGTTAAAAATATTTGTTTTTTGCGAATGCGAAAAACTATAATATCGATAATAACGATATAAATATAATAATATAATAAAAGGTTGTTTTAGTAATATCGAACTGCCGTTCCGATAAATAAAAAAATCAGAATATAAAAATTAAAAAACAGAAAAACATTAGTTTAAATAATAAAACTCAAATAAGATTGGGTTAATAATCAAATTGATTTTTACTTTTTATATTTTTAATAAAAAGCGTGTATAAATACAAAAGAAAAAATAAAGCCTTCGAAAAAAGTATTTTCTAGAAAACCAAGCGAATTTTATTTAATATGCTTTTCCAGCCTCTATCCCGACCTCTTTTCATTTTTTTTAATATAACCTTAATAACTGGTTTTTTAGCAATTATTCCTATAAAATGTTTTATTTAAATATTATTTCTAGCCTTTATAATACTATCCGGCCCCTACGGCCTATCCGCAGAAAATACTATTCGAGAATTAGTAGGAAGCAGAGGGTCTTGGCGGATCACCTGACTTATATACGTAATGTTGGTTCCTGACAGTTAGTTTAGTACGAAAATTGCCTAGAAATCTTACGATTGCGAATATCTTTTTGTCGTATACGACGTAATTTAGTTTTGCGAAGGCTATAATTTTGCTAAAATAAGCGATTAAAAGCCAGTCGTTATTATAAAATTGCGAAAGCACAAAAGCTACTACGCCGTCGGAAGCGTTAATTTCTAATATGCAAAAAAGGTTTTGCCTGTAATATTATAAAACTGGTGCAATAATAAAAGCTAATATAAAAAGGTCAAAATTTTTTTGATATTTAAAAGTAAAATTGTAAAAAACGTTAGCTTTGGTTAAATAAATCAGAAGCTTTGCAATTATACCGTAGTTTCGAATAAAACGTCGGTAAAAATTACAAAAACCAAAAAAGCTTTATATATTTTTTATAATAATAAAAAACTTTTAATAAACGATTACGAAAACCTTTTTTAAATTTACTTCTAAGCTTTTAATTAAAATAATAAAACTTAAATAACGGATCCGAATAACGTTAAATTCAAACTTCCGAATATCGGCCTATAATCCAGCGTCAGCGAGCTTTTAAAGCATTTTGCGAACGTATATAGCGTGTTTCAAAAGGTCGGACGAATAAATAAAAATATTATTTAAATATATAATACAAAAATCGTTTAAATAATCGAAAAAAACGTCGTTTATATAACGTTAATAAATTGCGGATTTATTAATAAAACCAAAAGATAGCATTTTGCATTTATAAGCGTTGTAACGCGTACGAAACGTCGTTAGTTTTTTATTAACGAGGTTTATTCGAATTTTATAAAAAGTTTAACGAATATCGAATTTCGTAAAAATTCGCGCTTTCGAAAAACAAACAAAAATCTTATCGAAAAAAAAAAAAAATAGCGATTTTTACGAATAATATTATTAAAAGCTCGATAATCGATACAAAAACGAAATAAACCGTCGGGTTTTTTAGCGAAAAACATTAAAACAGCGAAAAAAACGGTAAAAAATTCGATAAAATTTTTATTAAAATTATTTTGCAAATAAGTTTTAATAATTTCGAGCTTTAAAATCGATATTTTGTATAAAAAAGTGTATTTCAGCTTTTTTTCATTTATAATAAGCTCGATCTTATAATCGTAAAGCCGATAAAAAGCTAGCTCGTTACTAGCGGCCTTAAAAAACACGTATTCGAAATTTTTATATTCCGAAAAAAAAAATTCGAAAAAAAGTTTATTCGAAATTAGCTTTGCTAAGCTAATTAAAAAAATCGAAATCGATATTTCGTTGGTTTTAAAACGTTCGAAAAAATTATAAAATTAAATTTTAAAAAAAGTATTATACGTAAAATCGTTTAGTATTTTATCGATTTCGTATAAAAAAATTAAAAACATTTTAATTGCTTTTTTTCTGAAAATCAGCTTAAAAGCGTATATAATAATCTGGCAAATAAAATTAAATAAGCAGTAGATTAAAAGATTCGTTTTCGAACTGGTCGTTTAAAAAATTTAAAAAATAGCTTATTTAAATTATCGATTATATTAAACTAAAAGGCTATCGCGGCGAAAATCTTTTTTCGGTTTTTAATATAATTGTTTTTCGTAGAACGAAAAAGCTGTTTTGACGAAAAAAAAAAAAAAAAAAAAGAAATAATAAAAAAGAAATCGTCAGCCTGGTAAAATAATGTAATTTTTTGTATTATTTTATTAGCGTCGCTATCGAAATTAGCACCGCGAATAAAATTCGACCTTTTCGCGTTTCGTATAACGTCGTAGGTTTGCTATAATTGGTTAAGATTTTTATCACGTTTTATAACGTCGTTTTGATAGCGAAATTAAATTTTTCGGAATTGCAAATAAAAGATTTTAATACAACGAGCGTAAAAAGCTGTAGAAGAATAAAACTTCGGCCAATAAAATTTGCGTTTATTACAGTCTAGTAGAATTTGATGTTCGGCTAACCAAGCTTTTTTTAAAATTATATTATAATTTCCGAAATTAATAATTAAAAAAAAAGTAAACGATTGTATTCGGTTATTAATAATAAGATTAAAAAGCGTAAAATATATAATTAAATAGCCACGAATTTTATTATACTTTTTTACAAAAAAAAAAGCCGGGAAAATTAAATCAAAGATTTTTAAAAAAAAAAAAAAAAAAATTTTTATTAGCGCCGAATCGATTAACGCATAACCGTTCGTTTCAAAATCGGCGAGCGCTTTTATTTTGTACGAAAGGCCATTTTTAGTAAATATAACGGGGATTATTAGTAAATCGCCACTAAAAAGCTTTCGAACGTTAAAATAACGCATATCGCGCAATACGCCCAAAAAAAAGGCTTTGCTTAAGCCTAAGCGTTTTTTCGACTGGCGAAAAAGTTTTTAATTTTTTCGTATGCGTTTTGAAAATCGTTTAGAAAAAGGTTTTCGTTTTTATTATTATTATTAAAAAGCGAATTTTCGGCCGGTTCGATTTCGTTTATATCTACTAGCCTGAAAAAGCTTTTAAATAAAACCGAAGATCGGCCCGTAAAAAATCGTGCAAATTGATTTTTCTGAATTTTCTAATATAAAATAAAAAACGAGCGTTATTATTAATCCGATCGAAAAGAAAAAACGCCAAAAAAAGCGTTTTGACGTAAAAAAAAAGAAAAAACAGCAAAGGATTAAAAAAAAGCTTATAAAACATTTGAACGACTTTCGTATATACGATTTAACTCGTAATACGCTTTGATTAAAAACCTACCATTTTAATAAATAATAAATTTGATTAAAAAGCGATTCGCGTATAAAATTCGTTTAGCTAATTAATTTTGTTTTTTTTAACGGACGGCGGTAAGCTAATTTTTAAAAATCGTTATACGCGCTTATTTCAAATACAGCTTTTTTCGTAAACGCTTTGATATTTTATCGCGAAAAGCGTTTCGAAGCTATTTATTAATTCGTATTTAAACATTCGCTGCGAAAATAAAAAATCGCAAATAAAATCGCTAAAAATCGTCGTGCGTATTTATTACAAGCATTTTAAATTCGTTTTCGGCTTTTTAAACGTCTGAAAAATCGGCTAGAAAATCGGCGATTTTTTTAATTAATTCTTCGGAAAAAATAAAATCGGAACGGTTTAAAATACGCGGAGTTAAAAACTTTTTTATTACGCTTTCGGTCTGATCGAATATATAATTTTTGCGAAATCGATCGCTAGCGAAATAATCGTAATAAAATTCGAAATTGTCGAAAACTTTAGTTTTTTAATAGCGTGTTTTGTAATTTTTATTATTATTTAATTTAAATTTAAAATTCGAAACGCGTTTTATACGAGCTAGTCGAAAATTAATAAATAAATAGAAATTATATGTCAGAAACCAATATCACGTGTATAAGTCAGGTGATCCGCCAAGGCTTTCTGCCTTCTACCAATCCTCGAATAATACTTTCTGCGGATAGGCCGTAGGGGCCGGATAGTATTATAAAAGTTGAAAATAATATTTAGATAAAACATTTTATAAAAGTGATTGCTAAGAAATCAAATATTAAAATTATATTAAAAAGAATTAAAAAAAGGTCGGGATAAGGGCTGGAAAGCATATTAAATGGAATTCGCCTGGTTTTCTAGAAAATACTTTTTTCGAGGGCTCTATTTTTCCTTTTATATTTATATACGCTTTTTATTAGAAATGTAAAAGGTAGAAATTAGTTTGATTATCAACCTAATTTTATTTAAGTTTTATTATTTAAACTAGTGTTTTTTTGCTTTTCAATTTTTATATTTTGATTTTTTTATTTATCGAAACGGCAATTCGATATTATTAAAACAATCTTATTATATTATTATATTTATATCGTTATTATCGATATTATAATTTTTCGCATTCGCAGCGAACAAGCATTTTTAGCTATTTAAAAAAACTTAGCATTTTCGGCTGCTTAGGAAAATCTCGTATTATCGTTTTTTTTAACGTTATCAGCTTTACTAAAAGCCGAAAATATTTTATTATTAAAACGCGACGATTTTTTAATTTTTTTTATCGAAGAAATTATGAAAAAAGGCCACGTTTAAAGCGATTCGAAAGGATTTTTCATCGAGATTTTAATTTATTTGGCTGATAAACGAATTCGCGCCGAATAAAAAAAAAACGATAAACGTAAAAGAATAAAAAAGATACAAGCTAAAATAAAATAAAAAAAAACCGAAAAAAAAGTTTACGAAATAATTAAAAAATTCGAAAAAACCAGAAAACGCCGAAACGAACTTCGAAAAAAGATTAAACAATTTTAATAAAAACTTAACGCTTTCGAAAATATCGAAAAAAAGATTTTTATATTTTTTAATATCGTTTTAATTAAAAAAAAACAGAAAATAACCTAAGCCGGCGATTATTATAAAATATTTTCGAAACATTACGATAATAATACTTATTAAAAACGATTTAGCATTTTCTTTAAATATATTATATTTTTTGTAAAAGATATAGCGAATTCGAGCCGAAAAGTATTAAAAATAAGAAATTTTCTAATATATCGAAAAAAAAATACTAAAAAAGTTTAATTTTTAATTCGGCGTATAAAGCGAAGCTTTCGCCAAAATAAAAAAATAATATTTTATATCGATTAAAAAAAAATTAACGCTTGTGTTTTAGCTTTCGACGATAAAATAAAAAAAAAATAAACCGGATATAAACGACGTTCTACGAATATTCGAATTATATAAAACGATTTTAAAAAATAAATATTAGATTTTCTAATAAATGCGGAAAATCGAAAAATCGCGGTTTCGAATTTATACGATAAAACGAAGCAAAAAAAACATAAATTAATTAACGATTTCGTTGCTTATTTAGATAATTTCGAATAGCAATTGCAAATAATAAACGATGCGATTAAAAAAAAAATGCTTTTCGTAAAATTTCGATTTATTTTTCGAAAAAAAATTATTAAACGAAGCAATATTGCAATTATAAATTCGCACGAAAAATTAATATTAATCGCTTATCGTATCGAAAATATTAATAAAATTATTAACGACGAAACGAAAAATAATAAACGACGAAATAAACGCAAAAAAAAAAAAAAGAAAAAAACTTATATTTACGATTAAAATTTAAAAGTTAAAACAAATATATATCGTTTTCGATTCGAAAATACGTTATAAAAAAAAAACGAAAGCGAAAAAACGATAATTTTAATAAAATCTTTTAAAATTTTAAAATTCTTAACGATTTTTTTTATTTTTCGAAATGCAATCGCTGTTAAAAAAAAAGTATCGTATAATTAATTATTCAAAAGTCGAATATTATAAATGTAATAAAAAAAAATATATAATTTTAAATTGCTCCGAAGCTAACAAATCTAAGAATTCGGAAAAAGTTTTCGTTTGATTTTAATTTCGTCGTTATTAATAAAATCGAGCGAAAAAAAAAAATAAAAAATAATAATTTTAATCGGAATTAAAAAAATCAAAAGCGAAATTCGTACGAAACGAGCTTTTATCGACTGCGGCGCGAAAAAAAACTGCGTAATTTAAAAATTATCAGTTAAATATAAATAAAAACTAATTTAAAAACGTATTAATTTATTTACGATTAAAAAAAAAAAAGTAATTATTTACGGCACGTATACGTAATTTATTCGCGCTATTAATAGTTATGAAATAATTAAAAAAATATAAAGCGATTTCGTGGCTTGCGATATAAATATTTTAAAGGTTTTATTTATTCTAAGGTTTTTTTGGTTGCGAAATATCGATTCTGCTATAAGTTTTCGAGCTAAATCGTAGCGATATTTAATCGAACGCTTATAATTTAATTTCGTTATAATTAAACGTTTTAAAAAGGAATCCAAAAAAAAATAAGCGTTTTGTATCGTTTTAAAAAAAGCTATTAAAAAACAGTATTAATTACTTTTTAAATACGACGATTACGCCGACGTGTTTATCGATACCGCCGCGGTTATTTTAGTTTTTTATTATTTTATAAAGCATCGAATAAATTTCGCGGAAAAAAAAAATCTTTTTTGGAAATTAATTTACTTTTTATCGGAATTTAAATTTATCGAATTGCGCGAATATTTCGATTCGAATTTAAAAAAAAATTGGATAAAAAAATTTATTAGTTTTGCCGGCGCACCGGTAATATTTATACCGAAAAAAAACGGAAGTTTACGATTATGCGTCGATTATAAGAATTTAAACGCAGTTACGGTTAAAAATCGAATTTTTTTATTTTTTATAAGCGAAACTTTGGACCGTTTGAAAAAAATTAAAATATTTATTAAACTAGATTTTACTTAGACGTACCACCGCTTTCGAATAAAAAAAAAAGATAAATAAAAAATTGCGTTTCGCATTTATTACGGATATTTCGAATATTGCGTATTACTTTTCGGCTTTTCGAACGTATTAGTAATTTTTCAAGCGTATATTAATTAAGTTTTAATCGGTTTAATAAATGTTACGTATATAATTTATTTCGACGATATTTTAATATTTTCCGAAAACCCCGACGATTATACAAACGCGATAAAAAAAGTTTTCGAAAGATTTCGTATTAATAAATTTTACGAAAATCTAAAAAAATATGCTTTCGATACGAATACGGTCGAGTTTTTAAGTTTCGTCGTTATTTCTACGGAAATTAAAATAAATTTAAAAAAAATAAATAATATTCGGAAATAACCTTTTTTTATTACGTGGCGAAATATTTAAGTGTTTTTGGGTTTTATTAATTTTTACAAACGTTTTATTAAAAACTACGTTAAGCTTTGCCGATTTATTACAGATTTTTTAAAAAAAATATAACGAGGAAAAATGTCGGGCCTTTTTCGGTTTTTATTCGAAGCGAAGGTCGCTTTTTTATTTTTAAAAGAAAAGTTTTGCCGAGCATCGATTTTACGCTATTTCGACTTTCGATTGAAAATTTAAATCGAAACAAACGCTTCGAAATTTATTATTAACGGAATATTATTTTAATTATTCGGAAAAAGTACGGAGGCACGTTGGCATTTTATCGTATATTATTCGAAAAAGCTTTTTTTTATAAAATAAAAATACAAGGTTTACGACGCTAAGTTAATAGCTATAATTTACGCTTTTAAATAATAAAATTAATATTTACGTAGCGCTTTCGACGTTATTATTATACGTACAAATTATTACAATTTGAAATACTTTTTTACGAAAAAACGTTTAAACGGACGCTAAACGAAATAGGCCGACGAGCTAGCTGAATACGATTTTGCAATCGAATATAAAATAAAAGTTTTTAATCCGGCGGATAGTTTTTTTCGCCGGTCAAATTTAAAAAAAGATTTAAAAAAAAATAACGAACAGCTGCTTACGCTATATCGTAAGCTAAAATTAGCTTATTTAAGAAATTTTAAAATGTTTTCCGCAGTAAAAACACGCTTAAAATCGAAGCATAAATTATTTCGCGCCGATAAATATTCGAAGCTTTTATTAACGGAATTAAAAAATAAAAAGCAAACGGAAAAAAGCCAAATAAAAGGCTTTTTCGCCGGACTGTTTTTTATTAATATTATTGATTATAAATAATATATATTACAAAGCGTAGCCGCTATATTATTATAATCCGAAACGGCTAATAACGAGCTAGCAAAACCGATTTATAAAATTATTTTTAAATTGCAAAAATTTGATTTTTTTGTATTACAAAAGACGTACGAATCGGCTTCGCAAAATAATCGAGCCGGATCCGAAAAATATTGGCGTATAAACTAAAATAAATTATTACGTTATAAAAAACGTGCGTATATTTCGAATAAAAGTGTTATTAAAAGCGAAATATTAAAAATTAATTACGACGATCCGACCGCCGGTTATTAAGGTTTTCGGCGAACGCTAAAATTAATCGAAAAAAAGTATTTCTGGCCTGGTTTACGAAGCGACGTAAAGCGTTACGTTAATACGTATGGAAAATATTAAAAAAGCAAATTTAAAAAGCATCGATCCTATAGCGAATTAGCTTTTTTTTCGATTTTTACGAAATTTTAAAAAGAAATAATTATAAATTTTATTACGAATTTATTTTTTAGCAAAAAACGAAATCGTATTTACGATTCGATATTCGTTATAATAAACCGATATACAAAGCTGTCGAAATATATACCGATATAAAAAACGATTTCAGCTTCAGATTTGGCTGAAATATTTATATAATACGTTTATAAAGATTTTGGCTGTTTTAAAAAGATTATTACAAATAAAAGGTTAGTTTTTATTAATAAATTCTGGTTTTTAGTAATATTTTATTTACAAATACGACGTCGATTAAGCATCGTTTTTTATTTTTAAACCGATAGCCAAACGAAACGTTAAAATCAAGTTTTAAAATTTTATTTTCGTACGTATTGCGATTATCGATAAAACGATTAGATTACGAAGCTTGTTTTAGCCGAGTTTACGTATAATAATTCGATATACGCTTTTACGAGTTTTATTTTTTTTCGCATATTATACGGCTTTTACTTAGAATTTGGCAGCAACGTCGAAAACGACGTCGTAAAAAAAAAGGTACCGTTAGCGGAAAAACGAATTAAAATATTGCAAAAAAAAAAAAAAAGTATTTAGTAGAAAGTTAAAAAAAGCTAACGCGAATTACAAAAAGTTTTACGACGCTAAATATAAGAAAATTAGATTTTAAATAAGCGATAAAATATTATTATCGATCAAAAACTTTCGATAGCTGCGACTTTTTCGAAAGCTTTCAAATAAATATCTAAGGTTTTTTAAAATTAAGCGAATTATATACGAGCACGGCCAAGCTTATTAATTCGAACTTTTTCCCTAATATCGTATTTACGATACTTTCCACGTTTTCCTACTAAAACCTTGGCAGGGTCGGGACGACACCGAGCCGAAGGATAGTATAAAAAGGGCCGATATTATTTGGTGCGATAAAAAGGCTATTCACTAAGCGAAAACTCGTGGAAGCCAGAAAACTATTTTACGAACGCAAAAAAAGTTGTAAAAAAATATTTAAAAAATACGATAAATAATAACAACGGAGCAATAACGAATGCGCGCCGTAAAAATAAAAAAAAAAAAACAAAAACATTTAAAAAACTTTAGAATCGCCGTTAAGCTAATTTATTTTTATTATCGTTATTTTTTTTTTTTTTTTATCGCTATTTTTTTTAAATTTAAAAGCAGCGGCAGGCTAAAAAAAATTAGTATTAAACGAATTCGTAAAGTATTCGATTTATTTTAATTAAAGCTTTTACGATAATCGTAATCGAATTTTAAATTGCAATTACGATATTTTCGTAAAAATTCAGAATTTAATTTAATTAATTAAAATAAATTCGAGCGACGTTTTCGAAACATCGAAAAATACGTTTTATATTAGCGTCGTTAAAAAAAAAGGCCGGCGCAGCCAAAGCTTTTAAAACAGCAGCAGCCGCTAAACCGGCAGAAACAAACGCAGCAGCAGCGGCGGCAATTCGAGCCGCGGCGCGATTCGTACGATTTCCGATTATTATAAAAGCCGAAGCGTTATTTTTTTTTAAACGATTTATATAAACGTCGTAAATAATAAAATCGATAAAAATTTTAATAAAAGCTTTAGCTTCGGCAAAAAAAAAAAAAACAGCAGCGGCGATAGCAGCATCGAAACGATTTATAAAATCGTTAAAATTCGCGAAAAATATTTGCGTTTTGATAACGCGTGCGGCAAAAACTTATAATTAATTAAAAGCGAATTCGAATAAAAGTTTAAAAAATTTATAAAAAAGCATTAAATATGCGAAGTTTTGCAACGGTTGCATTTTACGCTGAAAAGCTCGAAAACGCAAAAAAGCAAAAAGGCCGTTATAATGCTTTCGCGTAAAATTAGGCGGACGCACCGAAAGCAGATAAAAGTCAAAAGCATTTTAAAAATTCGCGGCGAACGCGGCGAAAAGCAATTAATTAAAATAAAAAAAAGCTAACGAAAAAATATAAAAAAAAAAGAAAAAAAAAATTAAGCAGGAAAATAACGGCTATTTTAAAAAAAAAAGCTTTTTTAAACGAAAATGCGAGCGTTATCGAAAACAAAAAAAACAAAACAGCAAAACAGCTATTATTTACGATTAAAAACGGAAAAAACAATTATAATTTACGATCGAAAACGAAAAAAACCGTACGTTATTTCAAAAGCGTAACGCATATTATATACGGAAGCATACGCATAAAAAAATCAATCGCTTTTAGAAATCAAAAGCTTAAAAAAAAAAAAATATTAAAAACTAATATCACGTATATAAATTAAATGATCCGCTAAAGCTTTTTGCTTTTTATTAATCTTCGAATAATATTTTCTGCGAATAAACCGTAGGGGCCGGATAATATAATAAAAGTTGGAAATAATATTTAAATAAAACATTTTATAAAAATAATTGCTAAAAAATCAAATATTAAAATTATATTAAAAAGGATTGAAAAAAAGTCGGAATAAAAGCTGGAAAGCATATTAAATAAAATTCGTTTGGTTTTCTGAGAAATACTTTTCTCGAGGGCTCCACCTTTCCTTTTGTATTTATACACGCCTTTTACTAGAAATATAAAAGATAAAGATTAGTCTGACTATTAACCCAATTTTATCTGAGCTTTATTATCTGAACTAGTGTTTCCCTGCCTTTCAATTCTTATATTATAGCGTTTAAAAAGCGCGCTAAGATTTTGGCCGTTAAAAAAAGATTTAAAAAAAGTTTGCGAAAAGCGTAGAAATTAATTTACAGCGTTTATTAATTGAAATAAAACGTTGCGAAAAAAAAAAAAAGCAGCAGATTCGCGATTAGCAAAAGCACGTTCGATAGATTTTATTAAACGCTTTAATTAAAAAATTTGTCGCAATCGTATAATTTCCAAAAGTTATCGTTTACGTTTTTGCGCTTTTTTCAGTTAATTTTGCAAAAGTTTCAATTAAACGCTTTTAGCGCTAGGCTGCAAAAAAAAAATGGCAGGCGAAATAGTTGATGCTCTGCTTTTTCTTTTGTTTTTTTTTTTTTTCGAAAAAAGAATTGTTTTTCAGAAAAAAAAGCTTTTAAAAGAGGCTGCTTTTTCGCTAATTAAAAAAAAGGAGGTTAAGGTGTAGTAGCAAAAGCTGAAAAATTTTGTTAAAAAAAGAATCGTTAAACAAAAGCTATTTTTCGCGAAATGCGGAAATAAGCTTTTTCACGACCGGTCGATTATTTTGATATAACTCGTAAAAAATTCGAAAAAAAAATAGTTTACGCCGTCGCTAGCGTAGAAAAAATATTATTAATAATATAACGATTTAATTAATCGAAGGGTTAGGAGATTAATTAACTGGTCGCCGTGTTTATATAATATAAAAAACGAGCCTTTGGTTCTGTAACAAAAATATTTATTTAGAATCAACAATTACAAAAGGCAGAGGTTGTTAAGAAAAAAAAGTCTTATATATATAATATAAAAGTAGGTAGGAAAACCAGACTGATACGGCCACATGTCGGTGGGTAAGATAGTCTAGGAAATTCCTAGAAAAAACTAAAAAAAGGAAAAGAAAAATAAATAAAGGTATAAATTGGACTGCGTGTTTTATAATATTATTTAAAAGAATGCTTTGCTTTTATATCTGTTGAAAATAGTCAGTAGCAAAGGGTTTCGAAAAGGTCCATGCCTCGACCATAATTAAAACTATTAATTTTTATTAATACAAAATATCACCGTTTTATATTTTGTTCTAAACAATATACGTAGTCGTTTTTAACTACGACTAAAAAAAAACATAATTCTAATAAATGCAATTTAATTTATTTTATATGATTTAAAAACTAATTAATTAAAAATCGAACTTTTTAACCTTATACTTTTTCGGTCTTTTAACCCGTTTTTAGTCTTTTTGCTATTGGCTTCTGCGAAAAAATAGCGTTTCGCTTATCGTTTAAATTATTTTGTTTATTTTGCTTTTTTAAAAAATAGCTCGATAAAATATTAATCGAAATATCGTTTAAACTTACGAACGTTTTAATAACTTTTTCGTCGATAATATTATTAAATATCGCTACGACGAATGCTTTTTACGACTTTTTTCGTAAATATTAAATTTCAGTTTTTAAACGTGATTCTACGCTTTGCAAAAAGCGTTGAAAAGTTTTGTATTAAAATCGTAAAAATAATCGATTAATTCGTTGTAATTAAAACCGATTAACGCTTTTGCTTCGCGTAAAACTAATAAATCGGACCACGGTTGTTTGCCGACGAATGCTTTTAAAAAAGTTCCGAAGCTTGTAAAAAAAACTATTTTTCGAAATAATTCGGAGATAATCGTTTGTAATCGAAACCACCGAAAATATTATAATTGCTTTCGCCGCAATACAAATAATATCAGATTATTTATCGGATTATCGTTTTCGAAATAGTTTTTGTATTTCTGCGCCGTATAATTATTCGAATAAATTAGCATTGCGCCGTCGGTTTTTTAGGTTTTGAATTTAACGAAAACCTTTTGCTTAATCGAAAAGCTGACAAAAGTTATTTTATTTTTTATTTCGTAGCTTTCGGTTTCGTAATCCGATAAAATAGCCGAAGCCACTGTTTTAAACGCGCTGAAATACGAAAAAACTGGGCTTTTCTGAATAATTTTAATTAATTTTTGGCATCGTGGTGTAATTGCAAATAAGCTTCGATTATTTCCGAATTATATACGAATGCAGGCAAAACATAATAATCGAAAATAGCGTCGGTAAAGTTTTCGATTTAACGAAAACCTTTTGCTTAATCGAAAAGCTGACAAAAGTTATTTTATTTTTTATTTCGTAGCTTTCGGTTTCGTAATCCGATAAAATAGCCGAAGCCACTGTTTTAAACGCGCTGAAATACGAAAAAACTGGGCTTTTCTGAATAATTTTAATTAATTTGGCATCGTGGTGTAATTGCAAATAAGCTTCGATTATTTCCGAATTATATACGAATGCAGGCAAAACATAATAATCGAAAATAGCGTCGGTAAAGTTTTCGATTTTTTTCTTTTTTTAAAAATCGGCGATATCGAATTTTATAATTATAATACGGTCGGAGTCAACGAAACCTAAAGCGATCGAAACGTTAAAATATATTATAAAACGGCAGTTTCCAAAATTCCGGATAATTAAAACAGCGAAATAAAGGCCGAGATACATTTTAAAAGCTTATTAAGTAAAACTGTAGAGTATATTAGCGAAAAAAGCTATAAGCGCTTTTTAGGTTTTAATCAATCGAAAATAATATTTATATATAATTATTTTTTTTTTTATAAAATGCAACAGTAGCTTATTTTTTCCGTTATGAAATTTTACGTAATTAACGAATTCGCAGCTTAGTTCGGATAGATTCTGAAAAACATTTTCGGTTAAAAGGCCAAAAAAGTCGGCTTTTGGAAATACTTATTATTTTCATTTTTTTACGTTTCAATCGAGTTTTATAATTACGTTAAAAACCTTAAGATTTGCTTTAAAATTTACGTAGCTTAAATAAGCTTTAATATGCGTTTAAATAATTTTCGCAGTTTTTCGTCGGAATATAAATTAATTATTAAAATCAATTTCGAACACGTCGTAATTCGAATTTTTAATAACAGCGAATCGATTAGCAAAGCCGATAACGTAAATTTTTTTTGTAATCAAATCGTAATACGCCGCGTAATAGCGTACGTGAAAATAGCAAAACTTGCCGTTTTTTTTAGCGTTAACGTTATTTATAAAAACGAAATTAAAAAATCGAAGTTTTTTAACGAAAAAAAGCTCGAATAAAAACGGATTACCGTTTTCAAAAGTTTTTTTTATCGGTTTCGGCGTATTATATTTGCAATTTTCCGAAAAAAGCTTAATTTAGTTTTCGTTCGAAGCAAAAAAAAAAAGCTGACGGATTTATTTAATTTTTGTATAAAAATATCGAAATAAAATTTTTAAATCGTTTCGTTGTCGAAAGCGAAAGTTTTAAGCAAAATAATTTAATTTTATATTTTTTATATAATTTTTTCCGCGATAATTTCGATATTCTTTTTCAAGCTTTTTCGGTCGAATTATATAATAGTCGAGATTTTAAATGCTTTTATTAAAATTTAAAGTATTAACGATAGTAATACGACGTTTTTAAACGCAATAAGCGTTTTTAATATTTACGTATTTAATTTCGAAAAGTCAAATTCAAAATCGTTTAAATTTTTTTTTTTCGAAATGCCGGCGTTTTTTAAATTTGATTTCGTAAAATCGTCGCGTTTTTTATTAATTAGCTTAAAACTTATAACTCGGCGTCGATTTCCGGCTGTTTTTATTCGCGATGCCTTTTTTGCTAACGACGCGAATAATTTTTTCTTCCGAATAAAAAAAGTTTCGAAAATATCGGCGCGCTTTTTTACGTTTTTTGTTTTTATTTTTTTCGGAATCGTTTCTATAAATATAATAAATTTTTTATATTCGAATAAGCGGTTATTTATTATTACGCTTTTAATTTCGTTTTCGGATTCGTTTTCGATAATTAAAAATAAAAATCGCTGAATTGTTTTAACTGCTTTAAAAATATTAATTATTACCGCGTATATTTTTTCGAACTAAACAAAAATAATATTAGTTTTTTCGTTTTTTTTATCGTCGTAAATTTAAAATGTCGGAATAGCGTCGTTTTCTTTTTTCGGTATAAAAATACCGTATTTAGCGACGTTTAGTTTTTTATTTTAAAAAAAAATCAAATTTAAAATTTCGCAATCGATTAAAACTTTTTTTAGCGATTGCATAACGTCGTCGACCAGTTTGCAACAGCTGTAAAAAGGCTTGTAAATCTGCGGGCCTTTAAATTATTGATTTTTAAGATTTGCGTTTTAAAAATATACGCGTTTAATATTCAGACTTTTTTTTTAATAAAAGTAATGGTTTCGAAAAAGCAAGCAAAATGCCGAAATAAAATAACGCCGATGATTTTGCTAAAAACGTATTTTTGAATATTTTTTTTTCGTTGATTTAATAAAAAGCGCAAAATTCGGTTTGTTATTTTCTTTTTGTTATTTCGAGCTTTTTTTGCTTCGGAGAAAGCTTTTAAAACGTTGTCGTAATTTAACAAGAATTTATCGTAATCAAAGCTTTTACAAACGAATTTAGCTTTAACGAAACCTTCGTAATCGAATAAAAATTCGTTAACGTTTTCAGTTATTATATCGAATTATTTTATAAACGTTTTTACAAAAGTTATTTATTAATTTGGAATGGCTGTCAGGAACCAATATCACGTGTATAAGTCAGGTGATCCGCCAAAACCCTCTGCCTTTTATTAATCCTCGAATAGCATTTTCTGCGGATAGGCCGTAGGGGCCGGATAGTATTATAAGGGCTAAAAATAACATTTAAATAAAATATTTTATAGGAATAATTGCTAAAAAACCAGTTATTAGAATTATATTAAAAAAAATAAAAAAAGGTCGGAATAGAGGCTGAAAAAGCATACTAAATGAAATTCGCTTGGTTTTCTAAGAAATACTTTTTTCGAGGATTTTACTTTTCCTTTTGTATTTATATACGCTTTTTATTAGAAATATAAAAAGTAAAAATCAGTTTGATTATTAATTCAATTTTATCTGAGCTTTATTATTTAAACTAATGTTTCTTTGTTTTTTAATTTTTATATTTTGATTTTTTTATTTACCGAAACGGCAGTTCGATATTATTAAAACAATTTTTTATTATATTATTACATTTATATCGTTATTATCGATATTATAGTTTTTCGCATTCGCAGAAAACAGATATTTTCAGCTATTTAAAAAGATTCAGCATTTTCGGCTGCTTAAAAAAACTCCGTATTATCGTTTTTTAACGTTATCAATTTTATTAAAGGCCGAAAATACTTTATTACTAGAGCGCGACGACTTTTTAACTTTTTTTATCGAAGAAATTATTAAAAAAGGCCACGTTCAAAACGATTCGGAAGGATTTTTTACCGAAATTCTGATTTATTTGGCTAACGAACGAATTCGCGCCGAACAAAAAAAAAACGATAAACGTAAAAAAATAAAAGAAATACGAGCTAAAATAAAATAGAAAAAAACTAAGAAAAAAGTCTACGAAACAATTAAAAAATTCGAAAAAACCAAAAGACGCCGAAACGAATTCCGAAAAAAAGTTAAATAATTTTAACGAAAACTTAACGCTTTCGAAAATATCGAAAAAAAGATTTTTATATTTTTTAATACCGTTCCAATTGAAAAAAAACAAAAAATAATTTAAGCCGGCGATTATTATAAAATATCTTCGAAGCATTACGATAATAATATTTATTAAAAACGATTTAATATCTTTTTTAAGCATATTATATTTTTTGTAAAAAACACAGCGAATTCGAGCCGAAAAGTATTAAAAATAAAAGACTTTTTAATATATCGAAGGAAAAATATTAAAAAAGCTTAATTTTTTATTCGGCGTGTAAAGCGAAGCTTTCGCTAAAATAAAAAAGTAATATTTTATATCGATTTAAAAAAAAATTGACGCTTATATTTTAGCTTTCGACAATAAAATAAAAAAAAAATAAACCGGATACGAACGACGTTTTACGAATATTCGAATTATATGAAACGATTTCAAAAAATAGATATTAAACTTTCTAATAAATACGAAAAATCGAAAAATCGCGGCTTCGAATTTATACGATAAAGCGAAGCAAAAAAAATATAAATTAATTAACGATTTCGTTGCTTATTTAAATAATTTCGAACAGCAATTGCAAATAATAAACGATACGACTAGAAAAAAAATGTTTTTCGCAAAACTCCGATTTATTTTTCGAAAAGAAATTATTAAACGAAGCAATATTGCAGCTATAAGTTCGCACGAAAAATTAGTATTAATCGTTCGTCGTATCGAAAATGCTAATAAAATTATTAGCGACGAAACGAAAAAAAATAATAAACGACGAAACAAGCGTAAAAAAAAAAAAAAAAAAAAAAAAACTTATATTTACGATCAAAATTTAAAAGCTAAAACAGATACATACCGTTTTCGATTCGAAAATATATTATAAAAAAAAAAACGAAAGCGAAAAAACGATAATCTTAATAAAATCTTTTAAAATTCTAAAACTTTTAACGATTTTTTTTACTTTTCGAAATGCAGTCGCTGCTAAAAAAAAAAGCATCGCATAATTAATTATTCAAAAGTCGAATATTATAAATGCAATAAAAAAAAATATATAATTTTAAATTATTCCGAAGCTAACAAATTTAAAAATTCGAAAAAAGCTTCCGCTCGATTTTAATTTCGTCGCTGCTAATAAAATCGAGCGAAAAAAAAAAGCAAAAAATAATAATTTTAATCGAAATTAAAAAAATTAAAAGCGAAACACGTACGAAACGAGCTTTTATCGATTGCGGCGCGGAAAAAAATTGCGTAATTCAAAAGTTATTAGTTAAATATAAATAAAAATCAATTTAAAAACGTATTAATTTATTTACGGTTAAAAAAAAAAAGTAATTATTTACGGCACGCATACGTAATTTATTCGCGCTATTAATAATTATGAAATAATTAAAAAAATACAAAGCGATTTCGTGGCTTGCGATATAAATATTTTAAAAGTTTTATTTATTTTAGGATTTTTTTGATTGCGAAATATCGATTCCGTTATAAGCTTTCGAATTAAATCGTGGCGATATTCAATCGAACGCTTACAATTTAATTTCGTTATAATTAAACGTTTTAAAAAAAAATTTTAAAAAAAGTAAGCGTTTTATATCGTTTTAAAAAAAGCTATTAAAAAACAGTATTAATTACTTTTTAAATACAACGATTACGCCGACGTGTTCGACGATACCGCCGCGGTTATTCTAGCTTTTTATTATTTTATAAAACATCGAATAAATTTCGCGGAAAAAACCTTTTTTGAAAACCAGTTTATTTTTTATCGAAATCTGAACTTATCGAATTGCGCGAATATTTCGATTCGAATTTAAAAAAAGGCTAAATAAAAAGGTTTATTAGTTCTGCCGGCGCACCGATAATATTTATACCGAAAAAAAACGGAAATTTACGATTATGCGTCGATTATAAAGATTTAAACGCAGTTACGGTTAAAAATCGAACTTTTTTACTTTTTATAAGCGAAATTTTAGATCGTTTAAAAAAAGCTAAAATATTTATTAAATTAAATTTTATTTAGGCGTATTATCGCCTTCGAATAAAAAAGAAAAATAAATAAAAAACTGCGTTTCGCATTCGTTACGAACACTTCGAATATTACGTATTACTTTTCGGCCTTTCGAACGCATCAGCAATTTTCCAAGCGTATATTAATTAAATTTTAGTCGGTTTAATAAATATTACGTGTATAATTTACTTCGACGATATTTTAATATTTTCCGAAAACTTCGACGATTATACAAACGCGATAAAAAAAGTTTTCGAAAAACTTCGTATTAACAAACTTTACGAAAATCTGAAAAAATATGCTTTCGATACGAATACGATTAAGTTTCTAGGCTTCGTCGTTATTTTTACGGAAATTAAAATAAACCCAAAAAAAGTAAATAATATTCGGAAATAGCCTTTTTTTATTACGTAGCGAAATATTTAAGTATTTTTGGATTTTATTAACTTTTATAAACGTTTTATTAAAAACTACGCTAAGCTTTGCCGATTTATTACAAATTTTTTAAAAAAAATGCAACGAAAAAAAATATCGGGCCTTTTTCGTTTTTTATTCGAAGCGAAGCTCGTTTTTTTACTTTTAAAAGAAAAGTTTTGCCAAGCATCGATTCTACGCTATTTCGATTTTCGATTAAAAATCCAAATCGAAACAAACGCTTCGAAATTCGTTATAAGCGGAATATTATTTCAATTGTTTAAGAAAAGTGCGAAAACACGTTGGCATTTCATCGCGTATTATTCGAAAAAGCTTTTTTTTATAAAACAAAAATACGAAGTTTACGACGCTAAGCTAATAGTTATAATTTACGCTTTTAAATAATAAAGCTAATATTTACGTAGCGTTTTCGACGTTATTATTATACGTACAAATTATTACAATTTAAAATACTTTTTTACGAAAAAACGTTTAAACGAATGCCAAGCGAAATAGGCCGACGAATTAGCTAAATACGATTTTGCAATCGAATATAAAACAAAAGTTTTTAATTCGGCGGATGGTTTTTTCCGCCGGCCAAATTTAAAAAAAAATTTAAAAAAAAATAACGAGCAATTGTTTACGTTGCATCGTAAGCTAAAATTAGCTTATTTAAAAAATTCTAAAATGTTTTCCGCAGTAAAAACACGCTTAAAATCGAGGCATAAACTATTTCGCGCCGATAAGTATTCGAAGCTTTTGTTAACGAAATTAAAAAATAAAAAGCAAGCGGAAAAAGCCAAATAAAAGGTTTTTTCGCCGGATTATTTTTTGTTAATATTATTAATTGCAAATAATATATACCACGAAGCGTAGCCGTTATATTGCTATAATCCGAAACGGCTAATAACGAATTAGCAAAACCGATTTACAAAACTATTTTTAAATTGCAAAAATTTGATTTTTTTATATTATAAAAAACGTACGAATCGGCTTCGCAAAATAATCGAGCCGGATCCGAAAAACATTGGCGTATAAGCTAAAATAAATTACTACGTTATAAAAAACGTACGTATATTCCGAATAAAAGCGTTATTAAAAGCGAGATATTAAAAATTAATTACGACGACCCGACCGCCGGTTATTAAGACTTTCGGCGAACGTTAAAACTGGTCGAAAAAAAGTATTTCTGGCCTGATTTACGAGGCGACGTAAAGCGTTACGTTAATACGTATAAAAAATACTAAAAAAATAAATTTAAAAAACACCGATTTTATAACGAATTAGCTTTTTTTTCGACTTTTACGAAACTTTAAAAAAAAATAATTATGGATTTTATTACGAATTTACTTTTTAATAAAAAACGAAATCGTATTTACGATTCGATATTCGTTATAATAAACCGATACATAAAGCTGTCGAAATATATACCGATATAAAAAACGATTTCAGCTCTAGATTTGGCTAAGATATTTATACAGCACGTTTATAAAAATTTTGGCTGTTTTAAAAAAATTATTATAAACAAAGGGTCAGTTTTCATTAATAAATTCTGATTTTCAGTAATATTCCATTTACAAATACGACGTCGATTAAGCACCGCTTTTTATTTTTAAACAAATGGCCAAACGAAACGTTAAAATTAAATTTTAAAATTTTATTTTCGCACGTACTACGATTATCGACAAAACGATTAGGCTACGAAGCTTGCTTTAGCCGAATTTACGTATAACAATTTTATATACGCTTTTACGGGTTTTATTTCTTTTCGTATATTATACGGCTTTTACTTAAAATTTGACAGCAACGTCGAAAGCGATATTATAAAAAAAAAAATACCGTCAGCGGAAAAACGAATTAGAATATTGCAAAAAAAAAAAAAAATACTTAGTAAAAAACTAAAAAAAGCTAACGCGAATTATAAAAAGTTTTACGACGCTAAATATAAAAAGATTAGATTTTAAATAAGCGATAAAATATTATTATCGATTAAAAACTTTCGATAATTGCGATTTTTTCGAAAGCTTTTAAATAAATATCTAAAGCTTTTTAAAATTAAACGAATTATATACGAATACGGCCAAGTTTACTAATTCGAACTTTTTTTTTAATATCGTATTTACGATATTTTCCACGTTTTTTTATTAAAATTTTAATAGGATCGGAACGATATCGAGCCGAAAAATAATATAATAAAACTTTAAAAATCCGAAAAATACAAAATTAAATTAATATAAACTTATAAAAATACAAAAAAAAGCCGATATTATTTAATACGATAAAAAAGCTATTTACTAAGCGAAGATTTTTAAAAACCAAAAAATTATTTTACGAACGCAAAAAAGATTATAAAAAAATACTTAAAAAATACGATAAATAATAACAACGGAGCAGTAACGAATGCGCGTCGTAAAAATAAAAAAAAAAAAAAAAAATATTTAAAAAACCTCAAAACCGCCGCTAAATCAATTTATTTTCATCGTTATTTTCTTTTTTATCGTTATCGCTATTTTTTTTAAATTCAAAAACAGCGGCAGGCTAAAAAAAATTAATACCAAACGAATTCGCAAAATATTCGATTTATCCCAGTTAAAGCTTTTACGATAGCCGTAATCGAATTCTGAATTGCAATTACGATATTTTCGTAGAAATCCAGAATTTAATTTAATTAATTAAAATAAGTCCGAGCGACGTTTTCGAAACGTCGGAAAATACGTTTTATATTGGCGTCGTTAAATAAAAGGGCCGGCGCAGCCAAAACCTTTAAAACAGCAGCAATCGCTAAACCGGCAGAAACGGGCGCAGCAGCAGCAGCGGCAGCGGCAGCCCGAGCCGCGGCGCGATTCGTACGATTTTCGACTATTATAAAAGCCGAAGCGTTATTCTTTTTTAAACGATTTATATAAGCGTCGTAAATAATAAGATCGATAAAGGTTTTAGCAAAAGCTTTGATTTCGGCAGCAAAAAAAAAAAAAGCGGCAGCGGTTGTAATAGTATCGAAACGATTTATAAAATCGTTAAAATCCGCGAAAAAAGTTTGCGCTTCGATAGCGCGTGCGATAAAAACTTATAGCTAATTAAAAACGAATTCGAATAAAAATCTAAAAGATTTATAAAAAAGTATTAAATATGCGAAGCTTTGCAGCGGTTGCATTTCACGCTAAAAAGCTCGAAAACGCAAAAAAGCAAGAAATCTTTTATAATGCCTTCGCGTAAAATTAAACGGGCGCATCGAAAGCAAATAAAAGTCAAAAGCATTTTAAAAGTTCGCGGCGAACGCGGCAAAAAACAATTGATTAAAATAAAAAAAAGCTAATAAAAAAAAAAAAAAAAAAAAAAAAAAAAAAAAAAAAAAAAAAGCTAAGCAGGAAAATAGCGGCCATTTTAAAAAAAAAAGCTTTTTTAACGAAAATGCGAAGCGCTATCGAAAACAAAAAAAACAAAACAGCAAAACAGCTATAATTTACGACCGAAAACGAAAAAAACAGCTATAATTTACGATTAAAAGCGGAAAAGACCGCACGTTATTTCGAAAGCGTAACGCACGTTATATACGAAAGTATACGTATAAAAAAATCAATCGCTTTTGAAAATCAAAGGCCTAGAAAAAAAGGTAATATCAGAAATTAATATTACGTATATAAGTCAAATGATCCGCCAAAACCTTTTGCTTTTTATCAACTTTCGAATAACACTTTTTGCGAATAAGCCGTAAGGGCCGGATAATATTATAAAAGCTAAAAATAATATTTAAATAAAACATTTTATAAAAATAATTGCTAAAAAACCAATTATTAAAATTATATTAAAAAAAATAAAAAAAGGTCGGAATAAAAGCTGGAAAAGCATACTAAATAAAATTCGCCTGATTTTCTGAGAAATACTTTTTTCGAAGGCTCTACCCCTCCTTTTGTATTTATACACGCCTTTTACTAAAAATGTAGAAAGTAGAAATCAGTCTGATTATCAACCCAATCTTATCTGAGCTTTATTATCTGAATTAGTGTTTCCCTGCCTTTCAATCCTTACAATGGCGGTATTATATATTTGCTTAAATTCGAAAAGATTACGTATAATAGTTTCGTTTTAAAATAAATTAAAAATAAATTTGCCAGATTTAGCAACGCTTTGCTTAGGAAACGATATAATATCGATAGGTTTATTAATTAAAAAAATATATTATATTTATTAAAAAATAATTAGAAAAAAGTACGAAGATTATAAAATATTTGTATTTAAAAATTACGAAAATTCGCATATTGTTTTTTTAATAAATTATAACTGTTTAGACAAACATCTGTTTAAAACAGCGAAAAAAATAAACAATGCAAAAAATAACAAATAATAAAATGCATAAAAAATAGTTTTCGTAAAATATGCGAATAATATAAATATATTAAATATGCGGCTTAAATATATACAAAGCTTTTGTTTTGGTAAACAAAAATACAGTTAAACAAAAAAAAGTATAATAGATGTTTTAAATAATATAAAAAAAGGTTTTAAAAATAAACAAAATAATTAGGTTGTATACAAGCAAAGCAAAATAAAAATAATAAAATAGTATTTAATAAAAAGAAAAACAATAAATAATAAAAACAGTAAAACAGTTAATAAATAATTTTGTATATACTTTTCTTTTTTTCGGTTATAAATGGAATTACGATTTGAATTATATTTTCAGCAGCGGAATTATCGTCCGGTCGTTTTCAGATTTTTCCAAAGGTTTTTTTTTTTCAAAAGTATAATCGTTTTAATCGAAGTCGTCGTCGGAATCGCTAAAATCGAAATCGCTTTTTGATTCAGAATCCAAAGGGTAAATTTGCTAATTTTTTTGTAAAATCTTTTTAATCGGTTGGCGGCGAATATTTTTTTCAATTTTGTTTTATCGAGTTTCGTAAGCTTATAATAGCTTTTATTTAATTCGGCTTCGTATATTTCGTAAGGTCCGAGCCATTTATAATTAAGCTTAATATCGGCCGATTTGTCGATAACGCGTTAAACGTCGTAAATTAAAACCAAATCTCTTTTTTTAATTAGCGTTTTTTTTAAAACTTTAATTTTATTTCAGACTTTTTTAGCTGCTTTTTTATATTTTTTTTTTTTAAAATTATTTTTTTTATATTTATATCGCGGTAATTTAATTATTTAAATTTTATTATTAGCAAATCCGCTTTCGTTTTTATTTTAATCACGTTATAAAACTTTTACATAAGCTATTTTGTTTTTAAAAGCAATCGAGCGTTTCTGCCGTATTAAATAAAAAATAAGATTATTTTAATAAAAGCGTATATATATATACGCATAGCAAAAAGCATTTCCGAGAATTTTCGCGATCAACGCTTATAACCCTTTCGAATAGCTTTTAAAAAGCCGTTAAAAATATTTCTATAGCTTCGTTTTACAAATCCGTTGCTTTTCGAATTATAAATTAAAATCTAAATACGCTAAATGCCGTATTTTTTTATAAAAGTCTCGATAACGCTTTTGTTTTCGGGTTTATTATCGACGTTTAATTTGCTAAACAAACCGTATCGATATACAACGTTTTTTCAAAAAAAAATCGCTATAATTTCGAAAATAACGTTTCGGAAAAATCGCTTTTCAGGCTATTTAAAAAAATCGTCGATAACGAATACAAAACATATATAACCGCGATCGATAATTAATACGCGTATAACGTCGAAATTGATTTTTTTTTAAATTTCAAAAAACTATATCGGATATAATAAGTTTTTTTTTCGGCCAGGTTTTCGTTTTTAGCAAAAAATACAACTTTTAACGAAAACTTTACAGTTTTCGAAGCATTTTTTCTATTAAAAATCGTTTTTGATTCGGTAATAAATAGCTTTAGCTTTTTTATAAAACACTTTTTCGTAGGCTTTTTTTATAATTTGAAATTTATCGGCTTTATTATTTATTACTAAGCGTTTTTAATATATATTATTTTTTATTTTATACAGCTTTTTATCGGCTAAAATATAATCGAAAGCTTGGTTTTTAAATAATTTAAATTAATAATTTGGTACGCTAAATAATTTAAATAAAATAATTAAATAATATACGATTAAATAAAAGTTTTTAATTTCGTAATTATCGATTAAAAATTTATTTTCGTCGTTGGTCGGCTTATTCCGATCGTTTTCGATTAAATTTATTCGCGATGCTAACCGAAATAACAACGCGAATGCTTTTTCGGCCCGAAAATTAATGTTTTTTATTCGCGGTACCAGCCGAAATAGCAACGCGAATAATTTTGATTCTGTAAAACCCAAAGCGCAAATAACAAAGCAGCCGATTTCGTTAGCGATTTATTCGTCGATATTTTATTCGCTTTGTTTAACGAAATTAAACGGATAAAAGCGTTTTCGTTTTAAAAAAGGCCGTTTGCCGCTGTATTAATTATTTTTTTAATATGTTTAATTTCGAAGTTTATAAATCGTATCTAAGCTATTTAATTAATAACGAATGCTTTTAGCAAATCATTGGCTTTTTTATTTAATTAATCGATAAGAATTTTTGCGTTTGTTTTTAAAATAAAATATACGCCGTACAATTCGCTTTTCATTTTTTTTATTATTTTAAAAGCGCCTCGATATTTTCGTTTAATAATATTGTAAAAGTAGGTAGGAAAACCAGACTGATACGGCCATATGTCGATGGGTAAAATAGTCTAGGAAATCCCTAGAAAAAACTGACGAAAAAAAAAGAAAAATGAATAAAGGTATGAATTGAACTGCGTACCTATAATACTATTTAAAAGAGTGCTTTGCTTTTATATCTGTTAAAAGTAGTCAGTAGCAAAAGGTTTCGGAGGAGTTTATGCCTCGACCATAGCTAAAACTATTAATTTTTATTAATACAAAGTATTACCGTTTTATATTCTGTTTTAAATAATATACGTAATCGTTTTTGATTACGACCAAAAAAAAACATAATTTCAATAAGTGCAATCTAGTTTATTTTATATAATTTAAAAATCAATTAACCAAAACCCAACTTTCTAATCCTATACTTTTTCGGTCTTCTAACCCGTTTTTAGCCTTTTTGCTATTAGCTTTTGCGAAAAAATAGCGTTTCGCTTATCGTTTAAATTATTTTGTTTATTTTGCTTTTTTAAAAAGTAATTCGATAAAATGTTAATCGAAGTATCGTTTAGATTTACGAACGTTTTAATAGCTTTTTCGTCGATAATATTATTAGATGTCGCCGCTACGAATGCTTTTTACGACTTTTTTCCGTAAATAATAGATTTCAGCTTTTGAACGTGGTTCCACGCTTTGCAAAAAGCGTTAAAAAGTTTTGTATTAAAATCGTAAAAATAATCGATTAGTTCGTCGTAATTAAAACCGATTAACGCTTTTGCTTCGCGTAAAACTAATAGGTCGGATTACGGTTGTTTGCCGACGAATGCTTTTAAAAAAGTTCCGAAGCCTGTAAAAAAAACTATTTTACGAAATGATTCGAAAATAATCGTTTGCAATCGAAATTACCGAAAATATTATAATTGCTTTCGCCGCAGTATAAATAATATTAGATTGCCTATCGAATTGTCGTTTTCGAAATAGTTTTATATTTTTGCGCCGTATAATTATTCGAATAAACCAGTATTGCGCCGTCGGTTTTTTGGGTTTTGAATTTAACGAAAACCTTTTGCTTAGTCGAAAAGCTAATAAAAATTATTTTATTTTTTATTTCGTAGCTTTCGGTTTCGTAGTCCGATAAAATAGCCGAGGCCATTGCTTTAAACGCGCTGAAATACGAGAAAACTGAGCTTTTTTAAATAATTTTAATTAGCTTAACGTCGTGGTATAATTGCAAATAAGCTTCGATTATTTCCGAATTGTATGCGAATACAGGCAGAACGTAATAATCGAAAATAGCGTCGGTAAGGTTTTCGATTTTTTCTTTTTTTTGAAAATCGGCGATATCGAATTTTATAATTATAATACGGTCGAGGCCAGCGAAATTTAAAACGATCGGAACGTTAAAGTATATTATAAAGCGGCAGTTTCCAAGATTTCGAATAATTAAAACAGCGAAGTAAAAGCCGGGGTGTATTTTAAAAGCTTGTTAAATAAAACTGTAAAGCATATTGGCGAAAAAAGCTGTAAGCGCTTTTTGGGTTTTAATTAATCGGAAATAATATTTGTATATAGCTATTTTTTTTTTATAAAATGCAATAATAGCTTATTTTTTCCGTTATAAGTATTTATATAATTAACGAATTCGCAGCTTAATTTAAGCAGATTTTAAAATATACTTTCGGTCGAAAAGCTAAAAAATCGGTTTTTAAGAATATTCGTTGCTTTTATTTTTTTACGTTTTAATCGAGCTTTATAATCGCGCTGAAAATCTTAGGATTTGTTTTAAAATTTGCGTAGCCTAAGTAAACTTTAATATGCGCTTAGATAATTTTCGCAGTTTTTCGTCGGAATATAAATTGGTTATTAAAATTAATTTCGAATACGTCGTAATTCGAATTTCTGATAGCAGCGAATCGATTAGCAAAGCCGACAACGTTAACTTTTTTTGTAATCAAATCGCAGTACGCCGCGTAATAGCGTATATAAAAATAGCAGAATTTGCCGTTTTTTTTGGCGTTAACGTTATTCGTAAAAACGAAATCAAAAAATCGGAATTTCTTAGCGAAAAAAAGTTCGAATAAAAACGGGTCACCGTTTTTAAAAATCTTTTTTATTTGCTTTAGCGTATTATATTTGCAATTTTCCGAAAAAAGCTTAGTTTAGTTTTCGTTCGAAGCAAAAAGAAAAAAATTAACGGATTTATTTGTTTTTTATATAAAAATATCGAAATAAAACTTTTAAATCGTTTCGTCGTCGAAAGCGAAAATTTTAAGCAGAATAATCTAATCTTATGCTTTTTGTATGATTTTTTCCGCGATAACTTCGATATTTTTTTTCAGGCTTTTTCGGTCGAAACGTATAATAATCGAGATTTTAAATGCTTTTATTAAAGTCTGGAATATTAGCGATAGCGGTATTACGTTTTTAAACGCGGCAAGCGTTTCTGGTATTTATATATTTAATTTCGAAAGATTAGATTCCGGGTCGTTTGAGTTTTTTCTTTTCGGAATGCCGGTGTTTTTTAAATCTGATTTCGTAAAATCGTCGCGTTTTTTGTTAATTAATTTAAAGCTTATAATTCGGCGTCGATTTCCGGCTGTTTTTATTCGCGATGCCTTTTTTATTAGCGACGTGAATAGTTTTTTTTTTCGAACAAAAAAGGTTTCGGAAATGTCGGCGCGCTTTTTTACGTTTTTTGTTTTTATTTTTTCCGGAATTATATTTACAAATACAATAAGTTTTTTGTATTCGAATAAGCGGTTGTTTGTTATTACGCTTTTGGTTTCGTTTTCGGATTCGTTTTCGATAATTAAAAATAAAAATCGCCGAGTTGTTTTAGCTGTTTTAAAAATATTAATTGCTATTGCGTATGTTTTTCGAATTAAACGAAAATAATATTAGTTTTTTCGTTTTTTTCGTCGTCGTAAATTTAAAACGTCGGAATAGCGTCGTTTTTTTCGTTCGGTATAAAAATGCCGCATTTAGCGACGTTTAGTTTTTTGCTTTGAAAAAAAATCAGATTTAGAATTTCGCAACCGATTAGGATTTTTTTTAGCGATTATATAGCGTCGTCGATCAGTTTGCAGACAGCTGTAAAAAGGTTTATAAATCTGCGGGCTTTTGGATTGTTAGCTTTTAGGATTTGCGTTTTAAAAATATAAGCGTTTAGCATTTAAATTTCTTTTTTCGTAAGGGTAATAGTTTCGAAAAAGCAAGCGAAATGCCGAAATAAAATAATATTAATAATTTTGCTAAAAACGTATTTTTAAATATTTTTTTTTTATTAATTTAGCAAAAAGCGCAATATTCGGTCTGTTATTTTTTTTTTATTATTTCGAGCTTTTTTTGCTTCGGCGAAAACTTTTGAAGCGTTGTTATAATTTAGCAGGAATTTATCGTAATTAAAATTTTTGCAAACGAATTCAATTTTAACGAAACTTTCGTAATCGAATAAAAATTCGTTAACGTTTTTAATTATTATATCGAATTGTTTTATAAATGTTTTTACGAAAACTGCTTATTAATTTAAAATGGCGGCATTATATATTTGTTTGAATTCGGAAAAGTTGCGTATAATAGTTCCGTTTCAGAATAGATTAAAAATAAATTTGCCAGGTTTGGCAACGCTTTGCTTAGGAAACGATATGATATCGATGGGTTTGTTATATTTATTAAAAAGTAGATGGAAAAAAGTACGGGGACTGTAGGGTATTTGTATCCAAAAGTTACGGGAATCCGCATGCTGTTTTTCTAATAAATTATGACTGTTTAGACAAGCATCCGTTCAGAACAGCGAAAAAAGTAAACAATGCAGAAAGTAGCAAATAATAAAATGCATAAAAAATAGTTTTCGTAAAATGTACGAATAATATAAATATATCAAATATGCGGCTCAAACATATATAAAGCTTTTGTTCTGATAAACAAAAATATAATTAAATAAAAAAAAGTATAGTAAATGTTTTAAATAATATAAAAAAAGTCTTAAAAATAAATAGTATATATAAAACAGAATAATTAGATTATATACAAACAAAGCAAAACAAAAACAATAAAATAATATATAATAAAAAAAAAATAATAGACAAATAAAAACAGTAGAACAGTTAGTAAACAATTTTGTAAGCACTTTTCTTTTTTTCGGTTATGGATGGAATTACGATTTGAATTATGCTTTTAGCGGGGTTATCGTTCGGCTGCTTCCAAACCTTTTCAGGGGGCTGGGCTTTTTTTTTTTCAGAAGTATAATCGCTTTGGTCGGAATCGTCGTCGGAATCGTTGGAATCGGAGTCGCTGTCTGAATCAAAGTTTAAAAAATAAATTTGCTGGTTTTTTTTGTAAAATCGCTTAACCGGTTGGCGGCGAACGTTTTTTTCAGTTTTGTTTTATCGAGTTTCGTAAGCTTATAATAGCTTTTATTCAATTCGGCCTCGTATATTTCGTAAAGTCCGAGCCATTTATAATTAAGTTTAATATCGGCCGATTTATTAATAGCGCGCTGAACGTCGTAAACTAAAATCAAATCTTTTTTTCTGATTAGCGTTTTTTTTAAAATTTTAATTTTATTTCAGACTTTTTTAATTGCTTTTTTATTTTTTTTTTTTTTTAGAATTATCTTTTTTATATTTATATCGCGGTAATTTAGCTGCTTAAATTTTATCGCTAATAAATTAGCTTTCGTTTTCATTTTGATTACGTTATAAAGCTTTTATATAAGTCATTTTGTTTTCAAAGGCAGTCGAACGTTTTTGCCGTATTAAATAAAAAATGGGATTATTTTAGTAAGAGCGTATATATATATGCGTATAGCAAAAAGCATTTCCGAGAATTTCCGCGATTAACGCTTATAGCCTTTTCGAATGGCTTTTAAAAGGCCGTCGAAAATATTTTTATAGCTTCGTTTAACGGATTTATTGCTTTTCGAATTATAAGCTAAAATTTAAATGCGTTAAATGCCGTATTTTTTTATAAAGATTTCGATAACGCTTTTATTTTCGGATTTATTATCGACGTTTAATTTGCTAAACAAACCGTGTCGATATATAACGTTTTTTAAAAAAAGGTCGCTATAGCTTCGGAGATAGCGTTTCGGAAAAATCGCTTTTCAAGCCATTCAGATAGGTCGTTAATAGCGAATACGAAATATATTATAAAAGTAGGTAGAAAAACCAGACTGATACGGCCATATGTCGGTGGGTAAAATAGTCTAGGGAATCCCTAGAAGAGACTGAAGAAAAGAAAAGAAAAATAAATAAAGGTATGAATTGGATTGCGTGCTTATGATATTATTTAAAGGGATGCTTTGCTTTTATACCTATTGAAAGTAGTTAATAGCAAAGAGTTTCGAAAGGATTTATGCTTCGACTATAGCTAAAACTACCAACTTTTATTAATACAAAGTATTACCGTTTTATATTTTGTTCCAAATAATATACGTAATCGTTTTTGATTACGACCAAAAAAAAATATAATTTTAATAAGTTCAATTTAGTCTATCCTATATAATCTAAAAATCAATTAATTAAAAACCGAACTTTTTAGCTTTATATTATTTCGGTTTTTTAATCCGTTTTTGGCCTTTTCGCTATTGGCTTTTGCGAAGGGATAGCGTTTCGCTTGTCGTTTGAATTATTTTGTTTATTCTGCTTTTTTGAAAAATAGCTCGATAAAATATTAGTCGAAGTATCGTTTAAACTTACGAACGTTCTGATAGCTTTTTCGTCGATAATATTATTAAGCGTCGCCGCGACAAATGCTTTTTACGATTTTTTTTCGTAAATAATAAATTTCAGTTTTTGTATATGATTCTACGTTTTGCAAAAAGCGCTAAAAAGTTTTGTATTAAAATCGTAAAAGTAATCGATTAGTTCGTCGTAATTAAAATCGATTAACGTTTTTGCTTCGCGCAAAACTAATAGATCGGATTACGGTTGTTTACCGACGAATGCTTTTAAAAAAGCTTCGAGGTTTGTAAAAAAGACTATTCCACGGAATAGTTCGGAAGTAATCGTTTGCAGTCGAAATTACCGAAGGTGTTATAATTGCTTTCGCCGCAGTACAAACAGTATCAGATTGCTTATCGGATTATCGTTTTCGAAATAGTTTTTGTACTTTTGCGCCGTGTAATTGTTCGAATAGATTAGCATCGCGCCGTCGGTTTTTTGGGTCCTGAATTTAACGAAAACTTTTTGCTTAGTCGAAAAGTTGACAAAGATTATTTTATTTTTTATTTCGTAGCTTTCGGTCTCGTAATCCGATAAAATAGCCGAAGCTACTGTTTTAAACGCGTTAAAATACGAAAAAACTAGGCCTTTTTAAATGGTTTTAATTAGCTTGGCGTTGTAGTATGATTGTAAGTAAACTTCGATTATTTTCGAATTATATGCGAGTATAAGTAAAACGTGATAATCGAAAATAGCGTCGATAGGATTTTCGATTTTTTTCTTTTTTTAAAAATCGGCGATATCGAATTTTATAATTGTAATACGGTCGGGACTAATAAAACCTGGGGCGATCGGAACGTCAGGGTATGCCACGAAGCGGCAGTTTTTAAAGTTCCGAGTAATCAAAGCAGCGAAGTAAAAGCCGGGATGTATTTTAAAAGCTTGTTAAATAAAATTGTAAAATATATTAGCGAAAAAAGCTGTAAGCGCTTTTTGGGTTTTAACTAATCGAAAATAATGCTTGTATATAGCTACTTTTTTTTTTATAAAATGCAGCAGTAGCTTGTTTTCTCCGTTGTAAAATCTTACGTGGTTAACGAATTCGCAGCTTAATTCAGGCAGATTTTAAAATACATTTTCGGTCGAAAAGCCAAAGAAATCGGCTTTTAGAAATATTCGTTGTTTTTACTTTTTTACGTTTCAATCGAGCTTTGTAATCGCGCTGAGAGTTTTAAAATCTGTTTTAAAATTTGCGTAGCCTAAGTAAGTTTTCGCACGCGCTTGGGTAATTTTCGCAGTTTTTCGTCGGAATATAAATTAATTATTAAAATTAATTTCGAATACGTTGTAATCCGAATTTCTGATGATAGCGAATCGATTAACGAAGCCGATAACGTTAACTTTTTTTATAATTAAATCGTAATACGCCGCGTAATAGCGTACGTGAAAATGGCAGAATTTGCCGTTTTTTTTAGCGTTGATATTATTCGTAAAAACGAAATTAAAAAATCGGAGTTTTTTAACGAAAAAAAGCTCGAATAAAAACGGGTCACCGTTTTTAAAAGTTTTTTTTATTTGCTTTAATATATTATATTTGCAGTTTTCCGAAAAAAGCTTGGTTTAGTTTTCGTTCGAAGCAAAAGGAAAAAGCTGACGGATTCGCTTGGCTTTTATATAAAAATGTCGAAATAAAACTTCTAGATCGTTTCGTCGTCGAAAGCGAAAGTTTTAAACAAAGTAATTTGATTTTGTATTTTTTATATGATTTTTTCCGCGATAATTTCGATATTTTTTTCCAAATTTTTTCGGTCGAATCGTATAATAGTCGAAATTTTAAATGCTTTTATTAAAATTTAAAATATTGGCGGTACGACGTTTTTAAACGCAGCAGGCGTTTTTGATATTTGCGTATTTAGTTTCGAAAGGTTAGATTTAAAATCGTTTGAGTTTTTTTTTTTCGGAATGCCGGTGTTTTTCGAATCTGATTTCGTAGAATCGTCGTTTTTTTTATTAATTGGCTTAAAAGCTATAGCTCGGCGTCGATTTCCGGCTGTTTTTATTCGCGGTGCCTTTTTTGCTGGCGACGCGAATAATTTTTTTTTCCGAACAAAAAAGGTTTCGGAAATGTCGGCGCGCTTTTTTACGTTTTTTATTTTTATTTTTTCCGGGAACGTTTTTATAAGTATAATAAGCTTTTTGTATTCGAATAGACGGTTGTTTGCTGTTACGCTTTTGGTTTCGTTTTTTAATTCGTTTTCGACAGTTGAAAATAAAAATCGCTGAATTGTTTTAGCTGTTTTAAAAGTATTAATTGCTACCGCGTATGTTTTTTCGAACTGAACGAAAATAATATTAGCTTTTTCGTTTTTTTTATCGTCGTAAATTTAAAATGTCGAAATAGCGTTGTTTTTTTTTTTCGGTATAAAAATGCCGCATTTAGCGATATTCAGTTTTTTGCTTTAAAAAAAAGTCAGATTTAAAATTTCGCAACCGATTAAAACTTTTTTTAGCGATTGTATAACGTCGTCGATTAGTTTGCAGACGGCTGTAAAAAGGCTTATAAATCTGCGGGCCTTTAGATTGTTGGCTTTTAGAGTTTGCGCTTTTAAAATATAAGCGTTTAATACCCAGACTTTTTTTTTAATAAAGGTAATAATTTCGAAAAAGCGAGCGAAATGCCGAAATGGAATAATACCGGTGATTTTGCTAAAAACGTATTTTTAAATATCTTTTTTTCGTTGATTTAGCAAAAAGCGTAATATTCGGTCTGTTATTTTTTTTTGTTATTTCGAGTTTTTTTTGCTTCGGCGAAAATTTTTAAAACGTTATCGTAATTCAGCAGAAATTTTTCGTAGTTAAAGCTTTTACGAACGAATTCAGTTTTAACGAAGCTTTCGTAATCGAATAAAAATTCGTTAACGTTTTTAATTATTATATCGAATTGTTTTATAAATGTTTTTACGAAAGCTGCTTATTAATTTAGGATAGCGGTATTGTATATTTATTTGAATTCGGAAAGATTGCGTATAATAGTTTCGTTTTAAAATAAGTTAAAAATAAGCTTGCCAGGTTTAGCAACGTTTTGTTTAAAAAACGATATAATATCGATAGGTTTGTTAATTAAAAAAATATGTTGTGTTTATTAAAAAATAAATAAAAAAAAGTACGAAAATTATAAAGTATTTGTATTTAAAAGCTACGGGAATCCGCATGCTGTTTTTTTAATAAATTATAACTGTTCAAATAAGCATTCGTTTAAAACAACGAAAAAAATAAATAATGCAGAAAATAGCAAATAATGAAATGCATAAAAGATAGTTTTCGTAAAATATACGAATAATACAAATGTATTAAATATGCGGTTTAAAACATATACAAAGCTTTTGTTCTGATAAACAAAAATACAGTTAAACAAAAAAAAGTATAATAAGTGTTTTAAATAATATAAAAAAAGGTTTTAAAAATAAACAGTGTATATGAAACAAAATAATTAGGTTGTATACAAACAAAGCAAAATAAAAACAATAAAATAGTATATAATAAAAAAGAAAAACAATAGATAATAAAAAACAATAGAATAGTTAGTGAACAATCTTGTATATATCTTTTTTTTCCTCGGTTATAGGTGGAATCACGATTTGAATTATGCTTTTAGCGAGGTTATCGTTCGGCTGCTTTCAAACCTTTCCAGAGGGTTTCTTTTTTTTAAAAATATAATCGCTTTGATCGGAATCGTCGTCGGATTCGCTGGAATCGGGGTCGCTGTTTAATTTAAAATCCAAAGGATAGATTTGCTGATTTCTTTTATAAAATCGTTTTAACCGGTTGGCGGCGAACGTTCTTTTCAGTTTTGTTTTATCGAGTTTCGTAAGCTTGTAATAGCTTTTATTTAATTCGGCTTCGTATATTTCGTAAGGTCCGAACTATTTATAATTAAGCTTAGTGTCGGCCGATTTGTTAATAGCGCGCTAGACGTCGTAAATTAGAACCAGATTTCCTTTTTTGATTGACGTTTTTTTAAAAACTTTGGTTCTATCTCAAATTTTTTTAATTGCTTTCCTATATTTTTTTTTTTTTAAAATTATTTTTTTTATATTTATATCGCGGTAATCTAGCTGTTTAAATCTTATTGCCAGCAGGTCAGCTTTCGTTTTTATTTTAATCACGTTATAAAGCTTTTATACAGGCCATTTTGTTTTTAAAAGCAATCGAGCGTTTTTACCGTATTAAATAAAAAATAAAATTATTTTAATAAAAGCGTATATACACGTGCGTATAACAAAAAGCATTTCCGAGAATTTCCGCGACCAACGCTTATAGCCTTTTCGAATAGCTTTTAAAAGGCCGTCGAAAATATTTTTATAGCTTCGTTTAACGAATCCGTTGCTTTTCGAATTATAAGCTAAGATTTAAATGCGCTGAATATTATATTTTTTTGTAAAAGTTTCGATAACGCTTTTGTTTTCGGGTTTATTATCGACGTTTAATTTATTAAATAAACCGTGTCGATATACAACGTTTTTCTAAAAAAAAGTCGCTATAGCTTCGAAAATAGCGTTTCGGAAAGGTTTTTTTTCAGGCTATTTAAACAAATCGTCGATAACGAATACGAAGCACGTATGCTTGCGGTCGGTGGTCGGTACGCGTGTAACGTCGAGATTGATTTTTTTTCAGATTTTAAAAAACTACGTCGGATATAATAAGTTTTTTTTTCGATTAAGCTTTCGTTTTTAATAAAAAATGCAGCTTTTGACGAAGATTTTGCAGTTTTCGAAGCATTTTTTTCTATCAGAAATCGTTTTTGGTTCGGTGATAAGTAGCTTCAGCTTTTTTATAGAATATTTTTTCGTAAGCTTTTTTTATAATTTGAAACTTGTCGGCTTTGTTATTTATTATTAAGCGTTTTTGGTATATATTGTTTTTTATTTTGTATAGCTTTCTGTCGGCTAAAATATAATTAAAAGCTTGGTTTTTAAATAATTTAAACTAATGGTTTGGTATATTAAATGGTTTCGATAAAATGGTTAGATAGTATGCGATTGAATAAAAATCTTCGGTTTCGTAGTTATCGATCAAAAGTTTATTTTCGTCGTTAATCGGCTTATTTCGATCGTTTTCGGTTAAATTTATTTGCGATGCCAGCCGAAATAATGACGCGAATGCTTTTTCGGCCCGAGAATTAGTGTTTTTCACTCGCGGTGCTAGCCGAAATAGCAACGCGAATGGTTTTGGCTTTATAAAATCCAAAGCGTAAATAACGAAGCAGCCGATTTCGTTAGCAATTTATTCGTTAATATTTTATTCGTTTGTTTAGCGAAATCAAACGAATAAAAGCGTTTTCGTTTCGAAAGGCCGTTTGCCGTTGTATTAATTGTTTTTTTGATATGTTTAATTTCGAAATTTATAAATCGTATTTAAATTATTTAATTAATAACGAATGCTTTTGGCAGATTATTGGTTTTTTTATTCAGTTGGTCGATAAAAACTTTTGCGTTTGTTTTTAAAATAAAATATACGTCGTACAATTCGCTTTTTATTTTTTTTATTACTTTGAAAGCGCTTCGATATTTTCGTTTGGTAGCATCGTAGCGTATTTCCGCAAAGGATTATAAACCGCTTTCGAATCGTGAAAAATGCCGTTTTTTGTTTTTATCGATTTGTTATAATACAGCTTTTTAACCGAAAATATTAGCGTCGATAGTTAAAATGATTTTTTCTGCGTTTAGGCTGTAATCGATTCGCATAAATAATAAAATCGATAAAAAATCGTTTTTAAAGATTTTTATAGCTTTGTTTTGTTTTTTTTTTTAAACGAAATCGATTTTTTTTTTTATCGTAGCGTAAATGGATGCGGCTTTTTGAAAAAAGTTTTTAATTCAATTGCGATAATAAATCATAACGCTAATAAAAGTTTTGGCTTCGGTAATATTTTTATACTTTTTTTATTCGCAGATTTTTTTAATTTTTTTTCGTTAAGGATAGCGGCCAACGCTGTTAATTATATAACCGACGATATTTATTTCGGATATACAGAATTTTAATCGAAGGCTAATAATAGCTTTGGCTTTTTCGAAGCAAATTATAATTTTGTCGATGTTTTGGATATGTTTTATTATATAGCGTCGAATTTTAAAAAAAAAATTTTTATTATTATAATATAATTTGAAGCTTTTTATTCCGACGTCGTTAACGTAAAGCAGAGCAATATTAGAAATGCAAATTATAAGAATTTTGTATACGATTTTCACGAATTAAACGATTAAATTAATGGCTCTTATAAGTATTCTGGTTATACGTAATAAACCGATTGGAATTTGAATTGCTGTTATATTTCGAGATCGTGGATTAAATATTAAATAGTCGTAGCCGGAAAACAGGTCGAAAAGAAAAGCGATTGTTAATTTTGCGAATTCGTTCGAAAATTGATCGACGTTGGATAGCACGTTAGCGTTTCGTATCGTTATTTTGTTTATTTCGACGATTGCGATAATAAATTTGTAAATGTTTTTTTTTTTTTTCGCAACGATAAATTATTTGTTTTTGTATAAGCCGTGGCAGAATTCGAAGATTTTTTGCTTAATTCGTTTTTTTAGCATTTCGATTATTTTATTTTAAAAGGTTTTGGGAATTGAAAAGGTTTTTTTTTGCCAAGCTTCGTACGATATAATTTTAATATCGATATAAAACGTAACGTTAAAGCTGAATTAGTTTATTTCGGTGAAATCGAAAGTTATAATTTTTTCCCGGTTGCGTAAAACTTCGTACAAAACCTTTTTTTTTTTTGGCAAAAATTAAATTCCGATTGCTAAATTATCAAATCGTTTTTTTGTAAATCGGCTGTCAAATAATAAGCTGGAAAATCGGCCGGTGATAAGTCCTTCGAGTTCGTTAGTAATTGATTAAAATGGTTTTGTTGTTTTATTTTTTTTAAATTAATCGTTTATTTTTTTAGAAATATTTCCATCGGATTCGCCAAGATTTACGAATCGTATTTTATTAGCTTTGCGCTTATAAAAAGTGCTAATATTAATACAAAAAAGTAGAATATGTAAATCGGATTTGTTTAATACGAAAACGAAATCTTCGGAATTTTTATTTTCGAATTAATAGCCGAAAATATTAATATTAGCCAATTTTATTCGCGATGCCATTTCGATTAATAACGCGAATGCTTTTGACTAAGTATTTTCCAAGTTTTATTATAACTCAGCGTTTGTTTTAAAACTAGAGCCGGCTATTCGTTTTTCGATAAAACGTCGATTAAAAAGACTTTGTCGCCGGCGACGATGATTTGATTTTAAAAAAACCGGTTCCAGTTTTAGAAAAAGGTTTTTATTTGGCCGTTTTCGGTGTATTTGAAGCTGACGAGATTTTCTAAGATTCAGGGTATTTTAAAAATAATAAAATAGAAGTATTTTTTTATTATTAAAAAGTTTTTATAAATAATAATATTTTTAACGTCGATTTTTATATTTCGTACAATTTTATTAAATTTAATAATATTTTTATTAACGGTGATATAAATTATTCGTTTGTTAATAATAATCGGAACATTATTGGTTTCGGCTGTTTTCTGGTTTATATAATTGATTTCGGTTTTATTATCGAATAAAACGAAAGCTGTCGTGCTTTTTTTAAGTATTGTTTTTATTTTTAACGCTTTTATAGCCGTGTAAAAATAATTTCGTCGTTTTGACTTTTGGGTTTTTATAGCGAAAACTAAAAGGCTGATTTTTTCCGAGGATTTTTTTTTATCGGCTAAATTAACTGCGGTGTTGTAAATTTCTTTTTGGTTTTTTTTCAATTTAAAATCGTTTTTTTTTCGGGTAATTTCAATTTTTTCGTTTTTTTTTAATGTAAGAATTTGTTTATTAATAACTTTGTCGAATTTTTTTTTTGTGCTAAATAAATCGCTGAATTTCAATTTAATTTTTTGTTTTATAATTTTTTTAATAGCTTTGTCGACGGCTTCGGAGCTAATATATTTGTCGATTTATTTTTCGCTTCGCATTAATAGTAAACGTTTAAAAGCTGATATTTTCTGAATAATTTAAACCGGAGTATCGGTATCGATATTTTTTATATCGTCGTTAATTTCTTTTATTATAAGCGTTTTTCTAATAGTTTTATCGGTTTTTTTTCGAATTCCAAAATCTTTTTTCTTTTCGATTTTAACGTTTTTTTTCATACCAGTTGGTTTGGCGAATAGAACAGAAGCATTTTGCTTTTTTATAATTCGCTGGCTTGATTATGCAGCCATAATATCTGCAGATGCGATACTTGCATTGGTAATATATATATTTGTCCTCCATTTATATATTTAAATTTTATTTATATTTAGAATAAGGGATTTTTTTTTAATTAGTACGCTTTCGGAGATATTTTCTTTTTTACTAATGAAAATCGTTTTCGCATCCTTTTTATTTTCTAAGCAATCGTTTTATTTCGTACTTTTTATTTTTAAGCGAATGGTATTTAACCAGCTTTGGTTTTCAGCTTTGTTAAAAAAACTTATTTCTGTTTCCGTCGGTCCGAAGCAGATCGCTTCGTATTTATTAATATAGCAGATATTATTATTTATACAGAAATTAAATGCTTTGCATTTTGAGCGAATATAAGGTTTTTCGCAATAAATTTTTTTGTTATTACAGAATCTATACTTGGGGCCACGGGGTCTTTTTTAATAATTACCTTTACCGTTTTAATAGCCGCGATTTTGGTTTCCGCGTTGGTTTCTTTTTTTTTTTTAATAATCGTTATTATAATTAGTGTTTCGCTGATTTTGATCGCTAATACGAGAAGATTGCTATTAGGCAGCTATTACTTTTACGGTGGCTTGGCGAGGCTGATCGCTTCGAATATTTTAAAAGGAGTAGTTATTATACGAGCTATTTTAATCGTTTTTATTATCTGAATTAACGTAAAGGAATTTTTTCTGCTGCTGTATAAAACTTTCGATTTTGTTTTAAAGTTTTTAAATTTTGATATCGGTAAATTTTAATACGAAAGTTTCGATATTTTTGTTAAGTTTTTCCAAGCTTGTAGATTTTGCAAAACGATTAAATAATATAATAACCGGTTGTTTTTTAGCGATTTCGGTAACTTTTAATAGCTAGACATATTCCTGCATTAGAGCTTCCACGTTTTTTTTGTAAATAAAAAAGAGCGATTTCTTTTGGTTTATAACTTCGATAATACGTTCGCTTTGGTTTTGTTTAAAAACGAATTTCATAAATTTGAAATATTGATCGAAGGTTTCAGGGTTTTGTTTATTAATTTTAAAATGCTTAATGGTTTTATTGCGAATATTAATTGAAAGGCTAAATAAAAACAATTTTTTTTGTTTAATTTCGCTTAAAATCTTTTTGTTAACGAAAACGTTAAAAACTTTCGTATAAGTACGACAATAGGTCTTAAATTTTTTAGCTTAGCGAATAGTTATAACAAATTGTTTAAGAAAAGCGATAATATCGCGAATTTGCTAACGATCGTAGTTTCGGAATTCCGATTTCAAAGCTTTAACTAGCTTACGCTAGTTTCGAGTTTTAATAGCTTTCCATTTATTTATCGATTTAATAATATTTTTAATGGTTGGGTTATAGTAGCGAAGGAGTTTATCGAATATTTTAATTTCAGAGATTTCGAAATTCTTATAGGTTTTTTTATATTTCTCGATGAAATCGGTAACGTTGGCGCCACTGAATAAGAATGTATTAAGGGAGCCAGGAAGAAGCATGCGGCCTCGCATAAGAAAACGAAAAGCGTCGTTGTCTATAGTATTAGCGAAAGTATTAGTAGGGTTTAAATTAAATAAATAAGTGTTTTCTGAAATTGCAGATTAAAAGTTTTCAGCGTAAAAGAAATCGTTTTTAATAAAAGAGCTATTAAAAAAGTTTTTGTGTTTTCTAAAGGAATTAAATAAAATAAGGTTGCGTTTAAATATTTGGATAGCGTATTAAAGAATTTGTTTTTTAATAAGTTGATTGGATTGATATAATATTATTATATAATTTACGGTTTCGATATTCCGTGGCTTAGGCTAATGCACGTACAGCCATTTTTTTACTATTTTTAATAAGAAGCCGCAAATTGTAATTGCCATAATTACAAAGCGTAAGATCAGAAGGTTGAGTTTTCGCCAGGCGTTTGACCAAAAAAGATTTAGTTCAGAAGGGCCGAGCGCAGCGGTCGAAGCGTACGAATTAATATTCGATTTGTTATTTTTAAATAAAAAAGCGATTTTCGAGCTTTGAATTTCGCACGGTTTAAGATTGCCTGATCGTAATTTCAGACGTTTCTAAAATGTGTTGCATTTTTGTAGTTTAATAACTGTGCGTAAAATAAGGGAAGCTATTAAGGGTTTTTTATATAATACAGCTGCGAATAATATTATATAAGAAGTTTTTTAAGCCGTAATGGCGAAATATCGAAGTCGATTTTGATTATGAATTTGAGAAATGCATCGGCGAATATATAAAAACGAAATATCGAAGTTTGAATTTTTGCGTAGATTATTAAATATAAATAGATAGAAAAACCAAATTGATACGGCCATATATCGGTAGGTAAAATAATCTAGGGAATTCTTAAAAGAGACTGAAGAAAGGAAAAGAAGAATAAATAAAGGTATAAATTGGACTGCGTGCTTATAGTATTATTTAAAAGGATGCTTTGCTTTTATATCTGTTGAAGGTAGTTAATAGCAGGGGGTCTCGGAGGGGTCCATGCCTCGACCATAGCTAAAACTACCAACTCCCATTAATACAAGGTATCACCGTTTTACAATATATAACCGCGGTCGGTGGTTAATACGCGTGTAACGTCGAAATTAATTTTTTTTCAGATTTTAGAAGATTACGTAAAATATAATAGGTTTTTTTTTCGGCCAGGCTTTCGTTTTTAATAAAAAATGCAATTTTTAACAAAAGCTTTATAATCTTCGAAATATTTTTTTTATTAAAAGTCGTTTTTGATTCGGTGATAAATGGCTTTAGCTTTTTTATAAAACACTTTTTCGTAGGTTTTTTTTATAATTTGAAACTTATCGGCTTTATTGTTTATTATTAAGCGTTTTTAATATATATTGTTTTTTATTTTGTATAACTTTTTATCGGCTAAAATATAATCGAAAGCCTGGTTTTTAAATAATTTAAACTGATAGTTTGATACGTTAAATAGTTTGGACAAAATAGCTAGGTAATATGCGATTAAATAAAAATCTTCGGTTTTGTAATTATCGATTAAAAGTTTATTTTCGTCGTTAGTCGGCTTATTCCGATCGTTTTCGGTTAAATTTATTCGCGGTGCTAGCCGAAATAATAACGCGAATGCTTTTTCGGCCCGAAAATTAATGTTTTTTATTCGCGGTACCAGCCGAAATGGCAACGCGAATGGTTTTAGTTTTATAAAATCTAGGGCGCAAATAGCGAAGCAGCCGATTTCGTTAATAATTTATTCGTCGATGTTTTGTTCGTTTTATTTAGCGAAATCAAACGAATAAAAACGTTTTCGTTTAAAAAGGCCGTTTGCCGCTGTATTAATTATTTTTTTAATATGCCTGATTTCGAAGTTTATAAATCGTATTTAAGTTATTTAATTAATAACGAGCGCTTTTAATAAATCGCTAGTTTTTTTATTTAATTAATCGATAAAAACTTTTGCGTTTGTTTTTAAAATAAAATATACGCTGTATAATTCGCTTTTTATTTTTTTATCGCTTTGAAAGCGCTTCGATATTTTCGTTTAATAGCATCGTAGCGTGTTTTCGCGGAGAATTATAAGCCGTTTTCGAATCGTAAAAAATGTCGTTTTTTGTTTTTATCGATTTGTTGCAATATAGTTTTTTAGCCGAAAATATTGGCGTCGACGGTTAAAATAATTTTTTTTGCGTTTAGGCTGTAGTCGATTCGTATAAATAATAGAGCCGATAAAAGGTCGTTTTTAAAGATTTTTATAATTTTGTTCTGTTTTTTTTCCTAAACGAAATCGATTTTTTTTTTTATCGTAGCGTAAATAAATGCAGCTTTTTGAAAAAAGTTTTTAATTTAATTACGATAATAAATCACAACGTTAATAAAAGCTTTGGTTTCGGTGATATTTTTATACTTTTTTTATTCGCAGATTTTTTTAATTTTTTTTCGTTAAAAATAGCGGCTAGCGCTGTTAATTATATAATTAACGATATTTATTTCGGATATGCAAAATTTTGATCGAAAGCTAATAATAGCTTTGGCTTTTTCGAAACAAATTATAATTTTGTCGATGTTTTAAATATATTTTATTATATAGCGTCGAATTTTAGAAAAAATCTTTTTATTATTATAATATAATCTAAAGTTTTTTATTTCAACGTCGTTAACGTAAAAAGGCAATATCAGAAATGCAGATTATAAAAACTTTGTATACGACTTTTACAAATTAAGCGATTAAATTAATAGCTTTTATAAATATTTTCGTTATACGTAATAAACCGATTGGAATTTGAATTGCCGTTATGTTTCGAAATCGTAGGTTAAGTATTAAATGGTCGTAGCCGAAAAATAAATCGAAAAAAAAAACGATCGTTAGTTTTGCGAATTCGTTTAAAAATTAATCGACGTTGGATAGCACGTTGGCGTTTCGTATTATTATTTTATTTATTTCGACGATTGCGGTAATAAGTTTATAAATGCTTTTTTTTTTTTTCGCAACGATAAATTATTTGTTTTTATATAGGCCGTAGCAAAATTCGAAGATTTTTTGCTTAATTCGTTTTTTTAGCATTTCGATTATTTTATTTTAAAAGGCTCTAGAAATTAAAAAGGTTTTTTTTTGCCAGGCTTCGTAAAATACGGTTTTAATATCGATATAAAACGTAATATCAAAGCTGAATTGATTTATTTCGGTAAAATCGAAAGCTATAGTTTTTTTTCGGTTGCGTAGGATTTCGTATAAAACTTTTTTCTTTTTTGGCAAAAATTGGGTTTCGATTATTAAATTATCAAATCGTTTTTTTGTAAGTCGGCTGTTAAATAATAAATTAGAAAATCGATCGGTGATAAGTTTTTTAAATTCGCCAGTAACGGATTAAAATGGTTTTATTGCTTCGTTTTTTTCGAACTAATCGTTTATTTTTCCGGAAATATTTTCACCGGATTCGCTAAGATTTACGGATCGTATTTTATTAGTTTTGCGTTTGTAAAAAATGCTGATATTAATATAAAAAAGTAGGGTATATAGGTTTGGTTTGTTTAATACGAAAACGAAATCTTCGGAATTTTCATTTTCGAATTAATAGCTAAAAATATTAATATTAGCCAATTTTATTCGCGATGCTATTTCGATTAGTAACGCGAATGCTTTTGGCTGATTATTTTCCAGGTTTTGTTATAGCTCAGCGTTTATTTTAAAACCAAAGTCGGCTATTCGTTTTCCGATAAAACGTCGATTAGGAAAATCTTATCGCCGGCGACGGTGATTTAATTTTGAAAGAATCGGTTTTAGTTTCAGAAAAAGATTTTTATTTGGCCGTTTTCGGTATATTTAAAGCTGACGAAACTTTCTAGAATTTAGAACATTTCAAAAATAATAAAATAGAAATATTTTTTTATTATTAAAAAATCTTTATAAGTAATAATACTTTCAACGTCGACTTTTATATTTCGTATAATTTTATTAAATTTAATAATGTTTTTATTAACGATAATATAAATTATTCGTTTGTTAATAATAATCGGAATATTATTAGCTTCGGCTGTTTTCTGGTTTATATAATTGATTTCGGTTTTATTATCGAATAAAGCGAGGGTTGTCGTATTTTTTTTAAATATTGTTTTTATTTTTGGCGCTTTTATAGCCGTGTAAAAATAGTTTCGTCGTTTTGATTTTTAGGTTTTTATAGCGAGAGCTAAAAAATTGATTTTTCCGAGGATTTTTTTTTATCGGCTAAATTAATTACGGTGTTATAAATTTTTTTTTGATTTTTTTTTAATTTAAAATCGTTTTTTTTTCGAATGATTTTAATTTTTTCGTTTTTTTTTAATATAAAAATTTGTTTGTTAATAATTTTGTCGAATCTTTTTTTTATGTTAAATAAATCGCTGAATTTCAATTTAATTTTTTGTTTTATAATTTTTTTAATAACTTCGTCGACGGCTTCGGAGCTGATATATTTATCGATTTATTTCTCGCTTCGCATTAGTAGTAGGCGCTTAAAAGCTGGTACTTTTTGAATAATTTGAATCGGAATATCGGTATCGATATTTTTTATATCGTTGTTAATTTTTTCTATTATAAGCGTTTTTTTAATGGTTTTATCGGTTTTTTTTCGAATTCCGAAATCTTTTTTTTTTTTAATTTTGACGTTTTTTTTTATATCAGTTAGTTTGGCGAATAAAACAGAAGCATTTTGCTTTTTTATAATTCGCTGGCTTAATTATGCAGCTATAATATTTGCAAATATAATATTTGCATTGGTAATATATATATTTGTTTTTTATTTATATATTTAAATTTTATTTATATTTAAAATAAAGGTTTTTTTTTTGATTAATATATTTTTTGGGATATTTTCTTTTTTATTAATAAAAATCGTTTTTGCATTTTTTTTGTTTTCTAAACAATCGTCCTATTTCGTACTTTTCATTTTTAAGCGAATAGTGTTTAATCAGCTTTAATTTTTAGCTTTATTAAAAGAGTTTATTTCTGCTTCCGTCGGTCCGAAGCAAATCGCTTCGTATTTATTAATATAGCAAATACTATTATTTACACAAAAATTAAATGCTTTGCATTTAAAGCGAATATAAGATTTTTCGCAGTAAATTTTTTTGTTATTACAAAATTTATATTTAAGGCCACGGGATTTATTTTAATAATTACTTTTACTATTTTAGTAATTGCGATTTTGGTTTCCGCGTTGGTTTTTTTCTTTTTTTTGATAATCGTTATTATAATTAATATTTCGCTGATCTTGATCGCTAGCACAGGGAAATTGCTATTAGGCAGCTATTACTTTTACGATGGCTTGGCGAGGCTGATCGCTTCGAGCATTTTAAAAGGAATAATTATTGTAAAAGCCATTTTAATCGTTTTTATTATTTAATTAACGTAAAGAAGTTTTTTCTGCTATTGCATAAAACCTTCGATTTTGTTTTAAAGTTTTTAAATTTTAATATCGGTAAATTTTAATACGAGAGTTTCGATATTTTTGTTAAGCTTTTCTAAGCTTATAAGTTTTGCGAAACGATTAAACGGTATAATAACTAATTGTTTTTTGGCGATTTCGGTAATTTTTAATAGTTGGGCATATTTTTGTATTAAAGCTTTTACGTTCTTTTTGTAAGTGGAAAAAGGAGATTTCTTTTGGTTTATAGCTTTAATAATACGTTCGCTTTGGTTTTGTTTAAAAACGAATTTTACAAATTTAAAATATTAATCGAAGGTTTTAAGATTTTATTTATCAATTTTAAAATATTTAATAATTTTGTTACGAATGCTGGTTGAAAAGCCAAATAAAAACAATTTTTTCTGCTTTATTTCGCTTAAAACCTTTTTGTTAACGAAAACGTTAAAAACTTTCGTATAAATACGATAATAAGCTTTGAGTTTTTTGGCTTAGCGAATTATTATAACAAACTGTTTGAAAAAAGCGATGGTATCGCGAATTTACTAACGATCGTGGTTTCGGAATTCCGATTTCAAAGCTTTAACTAGCTTACGCCAGTTTCGAGCCTTAATAGCTTTTTATTTATTTATCGATTTAATAATATTTTTGGTAGTTAAATTATAATAACGAAAAAATTTATCGAATATTTCGGTTTTAAAAACTCCGAAATCTTTACAGGTTTTTTTATATTTCTCGATAAAATCGGTAATATTAGCGCTATTAAATAAGAATGCATCAGAGGAGCCAGAAAGAGGCATGCGGCCTCGTATAAAAAAGCGAAAAGCGTCGTTATTTATAATATTAATAAAAGTGTTGGTAGGATTTGAATTAAATAAATAAGTGTTTTTTGAAATTGCAAATTAAAGGTTTTTAATATAAAAGAAATCGTTTTTAATAAAAAGCTATTAAAAAGGTTTTCGTGTTTTCTAAAGGAATTAAATAAAATAAGATTGCGTTCAGATATTTGAATAGCATATCGAAGAATTTGTTTTTTGGTAGATTAACTGGATTAATATAATATTGCTATATAATCTACGGTTTCGATATTTCGTGGCTTAGGCTAATGTACGTATAGCCATTTTTTTATTACTTTTAATAAAAAGCCGCAAATTGTAATTGCTATAATTACGAAGCGTAAAATCAGGAGATTGAGTTTTTGCCAGGCGTTTGACCAAAAGAGATTTAATTTAAAAAGGCCGAGCGCAGCGGTCGAAGCGTATAAATCAATATTCGATTTATTATTTTTAGATAAAAAAGCGATTTTCGTGCTTTGAATTTCGTACGGTTCAGAATTGCCTGACCGTAATTTCAAACGTTTCTGAAATATATTGCACTTTTGTAATTTAATAATTATGCGCAAAATAAAAGAAGCTATTAAAGGTCTTTTATATAATACAACTGCGAATAATATTATATAAAAGATTTTTTAAGCCGTAGTAGCGAAATATCGAAGTCGATTTTAATTGTGAATTTGAAAAATGCATCGGCGAATATATGAAAACGAAACACCGAAGTTTGAATTCCTGCGTAGATTACCAAATGTAAAAGTATAAGAAAACCAAATTGATACGGCCATATATCGATAAGTAAAATAGTCTAGAGAATCCCTAGAAAAGACTGACGAAAGGAAAAAAAAAATGAGTAAAAGTATAAATTAAATTGCGTACCTATGATATTATTTAAAAGAGTGCTTTGCTCTTATACTTGTTAAAGGTAGTCAGTGGCAGGGGGTTTCGGAGGGGTCCATGCCTCGACCATAGCTAAAACTACCAACTTCCATTAATACAGAGTATCACCGTTTTACAATATCGTAGCATGTTTTAGCGAAAAACTATAGGCCGCTTTCGAATCGTGAAAAATGCCGTTTTTTGTTTTTATCGATTTGTTATAATACAGCTTCCCAACCGAAAATACTAGCGTCGATAATTAAAATAATTTCTTTTGCGTTTAGGCTATAATCGATTCGTACAAATAATAAAGCCGATAAAAAATCGTTTTTAAAAACTTTTATAACTTTGCTCTGTTTCTTTTTTCAAACGAAATCGATATTTTTTTTTATCGTGGCGTAAATAAATGCAACTTTCTAAAAGAAATTCTTAATTTAATTGCGATAATAAATCACAACGCTAATAAAAGCTTTAGCTTCGGTAATATTTTTACATTTTTCCTATTCGCAAATCTTTTCAATTTTTTTTCGTTAAAAATAGCGTTCAGCGCTATCAGTTATATAATTAACGATATTTATTTCGGATATATAAAATTTTAATCGAAAGCTAATAATAATTTTAGCTTTTTCGAAGCAAACCATAATTTTATCGATATTTTAAATATATTTTATTATATAACGTCGAATTTCAGAAAAGATTTTTTTATTATTATAATATAATCTGGAGCCTTTTATTTCGACGTCGTTAACGTAAAAAAAAACAATATTAAAAATGCAAATTATAAAAACCTTATATACGACTTTTACGAATTAAGCGATTAAATTAATAGCTTTTATAAATATTTTCGTTATACGTAATAAATCAATTAGAATTTAAATTGCCGTTATATTTCGAAATCGTAGATTAAATATTAAATAATCGTAGCCGGAAAACAAATCGAAAAAAAAAGCGATCGTTAATTTTGCGAATTCGTTTAAAAATTAATCGACGTTGAATAACACGTTAGCGTTTCGTATCGTTATTCTGTTTATTTCGACGATTGCGATAATAAATTTATAAATACTTTTTTTTTTTTTCGCAACGATAAACTATTTGTTTTTATATAAGCCGTGGCAAAATTCGAAGATTCTTTATTTAATTCGTTTTTTCAGCATTTCGACTATTTTATTCTAAAAAGCTTTAAAAACTGAAAAAGTCTTTTTTTGCCAAGCTTCGTAAAACACGGTTTTAATATCGATATAAAACGTAACGTCAAAACTAAATTGGCTTATTTCGATAAAATCGAAAGCTATAGCTTTTTTTCGGTTGCGTAAGATTTTATATAAAACTTTTTTCTTTTTTAACAAAAATTGGGTTCCGATTGCTAAATTATTAAATCGTTTTTTTATAAATCGGCTGCCAAATAATAAGCTGGAAAATCGGCCGGTAATAAATCCTTCGAATTCGCCAATAATTAATTGAAATGGTTTTATTGCTTCGTTTTTTTCGAACCAATCGTTTATTTTTTCGAAAATATTTCTACCGGATTCGCTAAAATTTACGAATCGTATTTTATTAGCTTTGCGTTTGTAAAAAATGCTAATATTAATACAAAAAAATAAAATATATAAATCGGATTTGTTTAATACGAAAACGAAATCTTCGAAACTTTTATTTTCGAATTAATAGCCGAAAATATTAATATTAGCTAATTTTATTCGCGATGCTATTTCGATTAGCGACGTAAATGCTTTTAGCCGAGTATTTTTAAGTTTCGTTATAGCCTAGCGTTTGTTCTAAAACCAAAGTCGATTATTCGTTTTCCGATAAAATATCGACTAAAAAAACTTTGTCGCCGGCGACGATAATTTGATTTTGGAAAAACCGGTTTCAGTTCTAAAAAAAGATTTTTATCTGGCCGTTTTCGATATATTTAAAACTGACGAAACTTTCCAAAATCCAAAGCATTCCAAAAATAATAAGGTAAAAGTATTTTTTTATTATTAAAAAGTCTTCGTAAATAATAATACTTTCAACGTCGACTTTTATATTTCGTATAATTTTATCAAATTCAATCGTGTTTTTATTAACGATAATATAAATTATTCGTTTATCGGTAATAATCGGAATATTATTAGCTTCGGCCGTTTCTTAGTTTATACAATTAATTTCGGTTCCATTATCGAATAAAGCGAAAACGGTCGTACTTTTTTTAAACATTGTTTTTATTTTTAACGCTTTTATAATCGTGTAAAAGTAATTTCGTCGTTTTGATTTTTGGATTTTTATAACGAGGGCCAAAAAGCTGATTTTTTTCGAAAAATTTTTCTTATCGGCTAAATTAACTGCGGTATTATAAATTTCTTTCTGGTTTTTTTTTAATTCGAAATCGTTTTTTTTTCGAATAATTTCGACTTTTTCGTTTTTTTTTAATATAAAAATTTGTTTATTAATAATTTTGTCGAATCTCCCTTTTATATTAAATAAATCGCTGAATTTTAATTTAATTTTTTGTTTTATAATTTTTTTAATAGCTTCGTCGACGGCTTCGGAGCTGATATATTTGTCGATCCATTTTTCGCTTCGCATTAATGATAAGCGTTTAAAAGCTGATACTTTTTGAATAATTTAGACCGGAATGTCGGTATCGATATTTTTTATATTATCGTTAATTTTTTCCATTATAAGCGTTTTTCTAATAATTTTATCGATTTCTTTTCGAATTTCAAAATCTTTTTTTTTTTCGATTCTGACGTTCTTTTTTATACCAGTCGGTTTAGCGAATAGAACAAAAGCATTTTGCTTTTTTATAATTCGCTAGTTTAATTATGCAGCTATAATATTTGCAAATACGATATTTACATTAATAATATATATATTTGTTTTCCATTTATATACTTAAATTTTACTTACGCTTGGGATAAGGGTTTTCTTTTTAATTAATACGCCTTCTGGAATATTTTCTTTTTTATTAGTAAAAATCGTTTTTGCATTTTTTCTGTTTTCTAAGCAATCGTTCCATTTCGTACTTTTTATTTTTAAGCGAATAATATTTAATCAGCTTTGATTTTTAGTTTTGTTAAAAAAACTTATTCCTGTTTTCGTCGGTCCGAAGCAAATCGCTCCGTACTTATTAATATAATAAATACTATTATTTATACAAAAATTAAATGCTTTGCATTTTAAACGAATATAAGGTTTTTCGCAATAAATTTTTTTATTATTACAGAATTTATATTTAAGGCCACGGGGTTTTTTTTAATAATTACTTTTATTATTTTAATAGCCGCGATTTTGATTTCCGCGTTGGTTTTTTTTTTTTTTTAATAATCGTTATTATAATTAATATTTCGCTGATTCTGATCGTTAATACGAAAAAATTGCTATTGGGCAGCCATTATTTTTACGATAGCTTAACGAAATTAATCGCTTCGCGCATTTTAAAAAAAATAGTTATTATAAAAGTTATTTTAATCGTTTTTATTATTCGAATTAACGTAAAAAAATTTTTTCTGTTATTATATAAAACTTTCGATTTTGCTCTGAAGTTTTTAAATTTTAATATCGGTAAATTTTAATACGAAAGTTTCGATATTTTTGTTAAGCTTTTCCAAGCCTATAAATTTTGCAAAACGATTAAATAATATAATAACTAATTGTTTTTTAGCGATTTCGGTAATTTTTAGCGGCTGGGCATGTTTTTATATTAAAACTTTTACGTTTTTTTTATAAATAAAAAAAAAATTTCTTTTGATTTATAGTTTCGATAATACGTTCGCTTTGGTTTTGTTTAAAAACGAATTTTACAAATTTGAAATATTAATCGAAGATTTTAAAATTTTGTTTATCAATTTTAAAATGCTTAATAGTTTTGTTGCGAATGCTAATTGAAAAGCTAAATAAAAACAATTTTTTCTGCTTAACTTCGTTTAAAACTTTTTTATTAACAAAAACGTTAAAAACCTTCGTATAAATACGATAATAGGCTTTAAGTTTTTTAGCTTGGCGAATTGTTATAACAAATTGTTTAAAAAAAGCGATAGTATTGCGAATTTATTAATAATCGTAGTTTCGAAATTTCGATTTCAAAATTTTAATTAATTTGCGCCAATTTCGAGCTTTAATAGTTTTTTATTTATTTATCGACTTGATAATATCTTTAGTAATTAAGTTATAATAGCGAAAGAGTTTGTCGAACATTTTAGTTTTAAAAATTCCGAAATCTTCGCAGGTTTTTTTATATTTTTCGATAAAATCGGTAATATTGGCGCTATTAAATGAGGATGCATCAGAGGAGCCAGAAAGGGGCATGCGGCTTCGCATAAAAAAGCGAAAAGCGTCGTTATCTATAATATTAGCGAAAATATTGATAAGGTTTAAATTAAATAAATAAGTGTTTTTTGGAATTGCAAATTGGAAGTTTTTAGTATAAAAGGAATCGTTTTTAATAAAAGAACTATTAAAAAAGTCTTTGTGTTTTCTGAAAAAATTAAATAAAATAAGATTGCGTCTAGACATTTGGATAGCGTATTAAAAAACTTGTTTTTTAATAAATTAACTGAATTAATATAATATTACTATATAATTTACGGTTTCGATATTCCGTGGCTTAAACTAATACACGTACAGCCATTTTTTTACTATTTTTAATAAAAAGCCGCAAATTGTAATTGCTATAATTATAAAGCGTAAAATCAGAAGATTAAGTTTTCGCCAGGCGTTTAACCAAAAGAAATTTAATTCAAAAGGGCCGAGCGCAGCGGTCGAAGCGTACGAACTAATATTCGGTTTGTTATTTTTAAACAAAAAAGCGATTTTCGCGCTTTAAATTTCGCACGGTTTAAAATTGCTTAACCGTAATTTCAAACGTTTCTGAAATATATTGCATTTTTGTAATCCAATAATTATACGCAAAATAAAAAAAGCTATTAGAAATCTTTTATATAATGCAGCTGCGAATAATATTATATAAGAGGTTTTTCAAGCCGTAGTGGCGAAATATCGAAATCGATTTTATTTAAAAATTTAAAAAATGCATCGGCGAATATATAAAAACGAAACACCGAAATTTAAATTTCTGCGTAAATTACTAAATATAAAAGTAAATAAAAAAACCAGATTAATACGGCTATATATCGGTAAGTAAAATAATTTAGAAAATTCCTAAAAAAGACTAAAAAAAGGAAAAAAAAAATAAATAAAAATATGAATTAGACTGCGTGCCCTATAATACTATTTAAAAGAATGCTTTGCTCTTATACCTGTTGAAGGTAGTCAATGGCAGAGGGTTTCGGAGGGGTCCATGCCTCGATCATAGCTAAAACTACCAACTCCTATTAATACAAGGTATCACCGTTTTATAATGAATAGTTTCCATAATTGATGGAAAGACCTACCAAAAAACCAGGGAGCTTGCAGCTACACGTAGTTGCTGGGGTGATACGAGGGGCCAAAAGAATGAGTCGTCACAGGCGTAAACTATTTTTTCCTTCGAATTTCTTACGGATCATACCAAAATGATCGACCGGTCGTAAAAAAGCTTATTTCCGCATTTCGCGAAAAATGGCTTTTGTTCAACGATTTTTCTTTTAGCAAAGCTTTTCAGCTTCTGCTATTATATTTCAATCTTTCTTTTTTTAATCAGCGAAAAAGCAGCTTTTTCCAAAAGCTTTTTTTTCTGAAAAACAGTTTTCCTTTCGAAAAAAAAAAAACAAAAAAAAAAGCAGAGCGCCAACTATTTCGCTTGCCATTTTTTTCTTACAGCTTAGCGCTGAAAGCGTTCAGTTGAGACTTTTGCAAAATTAATTAAAAAAAGCGCAAAAGCGTAAACGATAACTTTTAAAAATTATACGACTGCGACAAATCTTTTAATCAAAGCGTTTGATAGAATTTATCGAACGTGCTTCTGCCAGTCGCGAATCTGCTGCTTTTTTTCGCAACGTTTTATTTTAATTAACAAACGCTGCAAACCAACTTTTACGCTTTTCGCGAACTTTTTTTAGATTTTCTTTTAACGGCCAAAATTCTAGCGCGCTTTTTAAACGCTATAATTTTTATTTATCTGCTGACTTTCGATTAGCTCGTATAAAACGCGTTCCGAATTTTAAATTTAAGTTAAATAATAATAAAAATTATAAAACACGCTATTAGAAAATTAAAGTTTTCGACAATCTCGAATTTTATTACGATTATTTCGCTAGCGATCGATTTCGCAAAAATTATATATTCGATTAAACCGAAAGCGTAGTAAAAAAAATTTTAACCCCGCGTATTTTAAACCGTTTCGATTTTACATTTTCCGAAAAATTAATAAAAAAGGTCGCCGATTTCCTAACCGACTTTTCCGACGTTTAAAAAGCCGAAAACGAATTTGAAATGCTTATAATAAATACGCACGACGATTTTTAGCGATTTTACCTGCGATTTTTTATTTTCGCAGCGAACGCTTAAATACGAATTAACAAACAGCTTCGAAACGTTTTTCGCGATAAAATACTAAAGCGTTTACGAAAAAAGCTGCATTTAAAATAAACGCGTACGACGATTTTTAAAAATTAATTTACCGCCGTCCGTTAAAAAAAATAAAATTAATTAACTAAACGAATTTTATACGCGAATCGCTTTTCAACCAAGTTTATTATTTATTAAAATGATAGGTTTTTAATCAAAGCGTATTACAAATTAAATCGTACGTATAAAAATCGTTCAAATGTTTTACAAGCTTTTTTTCAGCCTTTTGCTGTTTTTTTTTTTTTTACGCTAAAACGCTCTTTTTGGCGTTTTTTTTTTTCGATCGGACCAACGATAACGCTCGTTTTTTATTTTATATTAAAAAGTTCAGAAAAGTCAATCTGCACGACTTTTTACGGGCCGATTTTCGGTTTTATCCAAAAGCTTTTTTAAGCTAATAAATATAAACGAAATCGAACCGGCCGAAAATTCGCTTTTTAATAATAATAATAAAAACGAAAATCTTTTTTTAAACGATTTCCAAAACGCATATAAAAAAATTAAAAGCTTTTCCGCTAGTCGGAAAAACGCTTAAGCTTAAATAAAGTTTTTTTTTTAAACGTATTGCGCGATATGCGTTATTTTAACGTTCGAAAACTTTTTGATAACGATTTACTAATAATTTCCGTTATATTTATTAAAAATAATTTTTTGTACAAAATAAAAGCGCTCGCCGATTTTGAAGCGAACGGTTATGCGTTAATCGATTCGGCGCTAATTAAATTTTTTTTTTTTTTTTAAACCTTTGATTTAATTTCTTCCGGCTTTTTTTTTTGTAAAAAAATATAATAAAGCTCGTGGCCATTTAATTATATATTTTACGCTTTTTAATTTTATTATTAATAATCGAATGCAATCGTTTATTTTTTTTTTGATTATTAATTTCGGAAATTATAATATAATTTTAAAAAAAGCTTGGTTGGCCGAATATTAAATTTTATTAAATTGTAATAAACGCAAGCTTTATTAGCCGAAGTTTTACCTTTCCACAGCTTTTTACGTTCGTTGTATTAAAATCTTTTATTTGCATTTCCGAAAAATTTAATTTCGCTATTAAAACGACGTTGTGAAACGTGATAAGAATTTTAATTAATTATAACAGACTTACGACGCTGTGCGGAGCGCGAAAAAGTCGAATTTTATTCGCGGTGCTAATTTCGATAGCGATGCCAGTAGGATAATATAAAAAATCATATTATTATTTTCCTAGGCTGACGATCCCTTTTTTTATTATTATTTTTTTTTTTTTTTTTTTTTTTTTCGTCAGAACAGCTTTTTCGTTTTACGAAAAACAGTTATATTAAAAACCGAAAAAAAACTTTCGCCGCGATAGCCTTTCAGTTTAATATAATCGATAGTTTAAATAAATTATTTTTTAAACCTTTTAAACGACCAGTTAGAAAACGAGTTTTTTAATCTATTGTTTATTTAATTTCTATTTGCCAAATTATTACATATGTTTTTAAACTGATTTTCAGAAAAAAAGCAATTAAAATGTTTTTAATTTTTTTGTACGAAATCGACAAAATACTAAACGATCTTACGTATAACACTTTTTTTAAAACCCAATTTTACAATTTTTTCGAACGTTTTAAAACAAACGAAATATCGATTTCGACCTTTTTAATTAATTTAGCAAAGCTAACTTCGAATAAATCTTTTTTCGAATCTTTTTTCCCGGAATATAAAACTTCGAACACGTGTTTTCTAAGGCCGCTAGTAACGAACTAGCTTTTTATCGGCCTTACGACTATAAAATCGAACTTATTATAAATAAAAAAAAACTGAAATACACTTTTTTATATAAAATATCGATTTTAAAATTCGAAATTATTAAAACTTATTTGTAAAATAATTTTAACAAAAGCTTTATCGAATTTTTTACCGCTTTTTTCGTTGTTTTAATGCTTTTCGCTAAAAAACCCGACGGTTTATTACGTTTTTATATCGATTATCGAGCTTTTAATAATATTATTTATAAAAATCGCTATTTTTTTTTTTTTATCGATAAAACTTTTGCTCGTTTTTCGAAAGCGCGAATTTTTATAAAATTCGATATTCGTTAAGTTTTTTATAAAATTCGAATAAACCCCGCTAATAAAAAACTAACGACGTTTCGTACGCGTTACGGCGTTTATAAATGCAAAATGCTACCTTTTGGCTTTATTAATAAATCCGCAATTTATTAACGTTATATAAACGACGTTTTTTTCGATTATTTAAACGATTTTTGTATTATATATCTGGATAACATTTTTATTTATTCGTTCGATTTTTTGAAATACGTTATATATATTCGCAAAATGTTTTAAAAACTCGCTGACGTTGAATTACAGGCCGATATTCGAAAGTCTGAATTCAACGTTATTCGAACCCGTTACCTAGGTTTTATTATTTTTATTAAAAGCTTAAAAATAAACCTAAAAAAAGTCTTCGTGGTCGCTTATTAAAAATTTTCTACTATTATAAAAAGTGTATAAAGCTTTTTTGGTTTTTGTAATTTTTACCGACGTTTTATTCGAAACTACGATATAATTGCAAAGCTTTTAATTTATTTAACTAAAGCTAACGTTTTTTTAATTTTACTTTTAAATATTAAAAAAATTTCGACTTTTTTATATTAGCTTTTATTATTGCATCAGTTTTATAATATTACAGGCAAAACCTTTTTTATATATTAAAAACTAACGCTTCCGACGGCGTAATAGCTTTTATGCTTTCGCAATTCCATAGCGACGATTAGCTTTCAATCGCTTATTTTAGCAAAATTATAATTTTCGCAAAACTAAATTACGTCGTATACGATAAAAAAATGCTCGTAATTATAAGATTTTTAAGCAATTTTCGTATTAAACTAGCTGGCTTAGTTTATTAAATTAAAATAATTATTAATTATAAGGTTTTGAAATATTTTATAATTTTTAAATTTTTAAACGCTCGATAAGCACGTTGGGCCGAGCTTCTCGCCGATTACAATTTTTTTATTACGTATAAACCAGATAAACACAATCTTTTGGCTAACGCATTAATACGTCGTACGAGCGAATTCGATCGCCAAAACTTTTTTAAACGCATTTAGCGCCTGCAAATCTTTTTTCGAGCAAATTAAATTAATTATCGCTTTTTAATTAAAAAACTTCGATTTTCTACGGTCTCCGAAACAGTTGTTTTTATCGTTAAAATAATTGATTTTTCTTTCGCATTTCGTATCGTTAATCAAATTTTCTACGTTAATCGTATAGCTAACAATCTGATAGCTTTCCGAAAAAAAGCTATACGAGAAGCTACGAAAAAAAACGACGATAATAATATTTCGTATATATTTAAACGCGATTTACTATTATATTACGGTCGTTTAATAATATTAAACGTCGATTATTTTCGTTTGACTTTTGTACGAAAAATGCACGACCAAATTTCCACCGCTTATTTCAACGCTCGCAAGATTACGCAATTGCTTTCGAATTAATATTATTAACGAAGTATAACAGCTTTCGTAAAATAATACTGTCGCAATTGCTACGCTTATCGAAAAAGTTTTGTTTTAAAAAATAATCGTTCCGGCCTTTTTCAGCCTTTTTTTGTTTTTGACCATTTTTAAAAGCACGTTATAATAAACTTTTGCAGCTTTAACAAAAACAAACACGGTTACGATAACGTATTCGTAATAATAAATCGCTTTTTTAAATAAGCTATTTCGATTTTCTGTTATAAAAATATCGACGCTCGAAGCTTCGCCAAATTATATATATTCCACGTATATAAATATTTTGGCCTTTCAAAAAGTATTATTAACGATCGTAGCTTTTAATATTAATTTATCTTTTAATCTGAATTAAATAAAATATTCGGTACGCAATTAAAACTTTCGATAGCCGCTTATTTTAAAACCGACGATCAGACCGAAATTTACAACTAATATTTGCAAAAACGTTTTCGACCTTTCGTAAACTTTTATCAAAACGATTAAAACGAATTTCTTTTAATAATGGATTTCGTTTAAATAATTTTTTTACGAAAATTTAAATGGCTTTTTACCTTTTGAAATTATATACGATTATACTTTCCATATTAATTAAAACTGAAAATTCGATATTTTCCTTTTTTTCAACTTTTTATATAAGCTAAACGCAAACAAAGCTCGTGCGTACGCTTGTCGCTATTACGACGCTTGAAACTTCGCCAAATCGCACCTTTAATAAATTTACGATAAAATAAAAAAAAATGCGAATAAATCTCGCCGCGCGATCGATTTTAACGTTGGCGATTACGTATGGCTCGATATGCGTTTATTTCCGACCTTCCGGCCTTTCCGCAAATTCGATAACTTTACAAACGGCTTTTTTAAAATTGTAGCTAAAATTTTCGATAACGTTTTTAAGCTAAATTTTTTTAATATTATAAACGTATATTCAGTTTTTCACGCTAATCGACTGCGTAAAGCAGCTAACGACGCGCTTTTAAATCAAATTAATTTAGCTTTTGAATTTATTAATATAATTAATAAGCTTAAATACGAAATCGAAAAATTAATCGTTTGTCGAATACAACGGAAAATTTTTTAATACAAAGCTTTTTAAATAGGCTTAAATAAAAATCTCACGTGGTATTCCGCGTCTGATTTTATATATATTTTTTTAAAAATGCGCGACTTTTATTTGGCGCATAAAAAGTTTCTCGGTTTTTCTGCAAAACTTGTAAATTGGCTGAAAGCGTATTCCAAAGATTTAAATTCGTACGATTATTTGAATAACAACGTATTAATGGATAAAAGTTCGAAAGCGCGCTTTTTTCGGACGGAAGGGTAGTATAACGATTTATTTTATTGCTACTTTTCGTATTATTTCAGCAATTACGTGTAGCTGTAAGCTTTCTAGTCTTCTGATAGGTTTTTTTATTAATTGTGGAAATTATTTATATATATAAGGCTCTTTTTTTTTAGCAACCTCTGTTTTTTGCAATTGTTGATTTTAAATAAATATTTTGTTACAAAACCAAAGGCTCGTTTTTTATACCATATGAATACGGCGACCAATTGACTGATCTCCCAGCCCTCCGACTGATTAGATCGTCATATAAGTTTTTTTTTCAAAAAAAAAAGTCTATTTCGATTTTGAAAGCAAAAGCAATTCGAAAAATAACAGCGCTTTTATCAAAAAAACACTACCGAATCGCTATTTTTAAATTTCAACTTTTATTTCCTACGCATATTATTAATAACTATTTTAAATAATATTAAAAGAAAAATCAGATATTCCGAAATCGATTAAAAAAAAAAAAAAATTACGAAAAAACAACGTTTGCTTTTTCTGCGAAAAAAACCGGACATATAACGTCAAAATGCTTAAAAAAACGAAAATTTTATTCGTCGTTAAAAACGACGGGATTTCTAAGCAAAAACTCCGCTATTAAAACCTTTTAAAAAGGCTCGGATAATTAAAAAATCGAAATTAATAATAATTTACTAATTATATTTAATATATTTTTTTTAAATTACGACGATTTGCTTTATATTATTAATATTAATTTCAATTTCTACGTTATACCGATATATATTAAATACGAAAACCAAAATATTAAAAAACTCGACGCTATTATAAATTGCGGCGCTATTAAAAACTTTATTAATAACGTAATCCTACCGTTTATTTATTATTAAATACAGATCGACTTATGCTTTTTAATTAAAAACGCTTAAAAACGGAAACTAACTTTTGTTTGCGACGATAGCATAATTCAGATTCTATTAAATTGCTACGTAATAAAAATATTAATTATACAAAAATTCCGGAAAATAAATATACATCCCGCTAATTTTATTTTCGGACGATTATAATTTTAATAATATAATTTAATCGTAAATTAAAAATCGGAAAAAAACTCAGCTTAAAATCAAACCATTTTTGTAATTAAAACACTTTTTACTTAATTATTATTACGAAAAAATATATGCTTTTAATAAACGACGCCGCGAACGCGGCAAAAAAACCTTTTTAACGATACACCGATTTATAACGCTAAATTTCGAAACTTTTATAAATTTATAAACGAATTATTATTTTTTATTATCGAAAATTTTAAAAAGCTACGATTATCCGATAAATACGCCGAATTTAAAAACTTAGTTTTTAGCAAATCTAAATTTTAAGTTTTTTTTTTTCCGAACGCCCGGACTTCGATTACGAAATTAATTTACGATTCGAATTTAAATTTTTTTACGGACCGTTGTATAATTTATCCGAAAACGAATTAAAAGTTTTTAAAATTTACTTGGCATAAATACAAAAACAAAAATTTATAAAATCATCGAAATCGAAGGCCGCGGCATTTTTTTTTTATACGACGAAAAAAAAACGGCGTATTAAAACTTTACGTAAATTACAAAAAACTAAACGCTATTATAATCCCAAACCGGTATTTAATTTTTTTAATATTAAAAATTTTTAACCGACTGAAAAAAGCCAAAATTTTTATTAAACTGAATTTACGATAGAAATTTAATTTAATTCGCATCGCGAAAAAATACGAATAAAAAACCGCTTTTCGTATTCGATTTGACTTTTTCGAATATTTAATAATATCGTTCGGATTATGTAATATACCGGCCATTTTCCAAGTTTTTATATCGATAAGATTTTAAAAAAATTCGTAAACGTATTCGTTATAATTTATTTTAATAATATATTAATTTATTCCGATAACGAATTTATTTATACCGAATACGTTACTAAGGTTCTGAAAGCTTTTCTAAACGTTAAATTGTATTACAAGCTGAAAAAGTGCGAATTCGATACGGATATAATCGAATTTCTGAAATTTATAATTTTATTTTCCGGTATAAATATAAACAGAAAAAAAAATGGCCACGATTAACGAATAATCAATTTCTATTACAGCTAAAAAAACTTTATCGTTTTTAAAGTTTTGCAACTTTTACCGAAAATTTATTTATTATTATAGTTTGATCGTTATTAAAATAACCAAACTTTTTAAAAGCAAAGGCTTATTTTTTTAAAACGACGAAGCAATCGAAATTTTTTTTTCGAGCTATAAAAAGCTTTTAGCAAAGCCTTACTTCTAATGCATTTTAATTTAAGCCTAAAAAATCTGGCTTAAATGCGACGCATTAATTATCGTATTCGCGGAAATTATATTTTAACGACAAAACGATTCCTATTTTTATTTTAATCGCATTTTATTTTAGAAAATTTATTTCGGCGAAAATAAATTATATTATTTTCGACCAAAAACTTTTAGCAATCGTGGAATTAATAAAATATTAGCGATATTATTTAAAAAACGTATATTATAAAATTATTATTATTTCAAATTATAATAATTTAAAATATTTTATAATAATTCGCATTTTAACAAAACGATAAATTAAATAAGCTATAATATTATTTATTATTAATTTCGAAATCATTTATAAAGCCGGTTTTAAAAACCCGGCCGATGTACTTTTTAAAAAAACCAGATTACGCTTAAAAACCTTCAGAATCTGTCAAACTTTTGCTAAAGTTTTTTTATATCGAAAAATTTAAACGAATTGTTACTATTACAAAAACAAAAAAATCTATTTTATTTTATTAGCAATATAACGAAAAAATTAATAAAAAAAAAAATCGAAAGCGCGAAAGCAGAACTGAAAAAATATATAGCAAAATCAAATTTAAAATACGGGCAATTTTTTTATTACGAACGATAACGAACTTAAAACAAATATAATTTTTTAACGCGATATTGCTTTTAAAATCGAAAAAATATAATAATTTTATTAAAATCTTTTCGATCTCGATTTTTTATTCGTTAACGGTATATAAATATATAAAAAATTTAGATTTTATATTTTACCGGACGCTAATTTTAAAAAGCGATTGCTAAAAAAATTTTATAACAATCCGACCGCGGATTATTTTAGGCGTAATAAAATTATTTCAATTTTGAAACGCTTGTTTTATTAGTTTAAAATAACGGCTGATATCGAAAATTATATATTTTTTTACGTTGCTTGCAAAAAAAACAAATTATTTAAATCGAAAACAAACGGAGAATTATATTTTTTGCTTATTTCCATACGTTTATAAGACAGCATTTTATTAAATTTAATTATAAATTTACCGAACGCTTTTAGTAAAAAAGATTTCGCTTATAATAAAACCGGAAAACCATCCGTTTACGATATTATATTTATAATCGTTTGCCGCTTAACAAAACAATTTTATTTTACGACAGTTCGCAAAAATATAATTACGATACAATTCGTTTATATTTTTTGCAAAACAGTATTTTTAAAATATAATATGCCCGACGATATCGTTTCCGATCGTAAGTTATTATTTACGTCGGATTTTTAAAACATTTTTATCGCAATACTTTATATTAAGCGGAAATTATTTATTATTTTTCATTTTTAAACTAACGAACAAACCGAAAAAGTAAACGCCGTATTAAAAACTTATTTACGTTTTTATATAAATTTTAATTAAAACGATTGGCCAGATTTATTGCCGATAACCGAATTCGCTATTAGCAACGCGATTTTTTTTTTCATCGGAATATTTCTTTTTCAAACAAACGGTATTAAAGCAAAACCGTTTAATTTAGAAAAGCTGCCGAATTACGAATTAAAATTAGCCGTACAAATAGCGGAAAAATTAAAACAAATATATCAAATTTTTAAAAAAAAATTATTTTACGCGCAAAACTTTTAAGCAAAATATTATAATAAAAAACACGCTTAAACGTATTTTACTATCGGAGAAAAAAATATACTTAAATACAAAAAACTTAAAAACAAAAAGATTTTGCAAAAAACTAAACGCTAAAAAATTTAAACTTTTTCCGATATTAAACAAAATCGGCTTTTAAACATATAAATTTCGATTTTTAAATATTTAAAAATTTTATAACGTTTTTTACGTCAGCCTATTAAATTTTTATCGTAAAGCGTTAAAAATCGACAAAAGCGAAAAAAAAGCGAAAGCATCGGGCTTCGAACTTATAGAAAACGATTTCGGAAACAAAAAAAAAAAATAAAAAATCGATTAAATTTTGGATTTCGTATTTAAAAATCGATAAAAAAAAATTATACTTTTTAATAAAATAAAAAAAGTGGTCTTCGGACTACGACTTTTGGCAAAAGGCCGAAAACCTGGAAAACGCACCAAATTTGATTATCAAATTTTTCAAACACAATCCTTTTAAACCTAGCGTAAAAAAAAAAACGAATATTATTAATATATTATTAGTATTTATATTTAATATTACATTTTTCCTGATATTTAATTTAAAATTACTCTGATTATTCGTAAAGCATCATTTTTAAATTCAATTAATATTAGCAAAGGATTTTATTATTTTTAACCGAGAATTATACCTTAACGTTAAACCTTGAAGCACTGCTTCCAAATCCAATTAATATTAGCAAAAAAACCTTATTATTTCTGACCGAAAATTGTATTTTAACGTCAAAACTTAAAATATTATTTTCAAGTTCAATTAATATTAGCGAGGAATCTTATTATCTTTGATCGAAAATCATACTTTTATATTAAATCTTAAAGCATTCTCCGATATTACGCGGTATTACCGCAAGCAAAATTAAATTTAATACGGAAAATAATATTTAAAAAAAAAGAAAATATTAAAAGGCACGGCTTATGATTCCCGATCTAAGGCCAAAACCTTATTTAATAGCTTCGGGACTTGGCTCTCGGCCAATAGCCGAAGCTTTATCGAAACCCCGAAGCAAGCGCGATTTAGCGGCTTTAAAATATAACCAAACGAACCCTTCGTATTCCATTAGATTTCTAAAATTCAGTATACCAATGAATGTACCGTTTGCTCCCTGGTCTGCAGATATTCCCGTGACATATACCACTGACAACCATACCACTGGCAACCATACCACTGGCAACCACCACTAGCCAGGCCAGGATCGTAACAGTTGCTGGGATGATACGAAAGGTGGCAAAAGAATAAATCGTCACACCTACTTTTATATTACAAGGCAGCCTATTATTAAATAAATTAACGAATAATAAAATCAGCATATTAAAATTTAATTAATCAAAAATTACTTAGAAAACAAAAAGTAGACTAAAAATAAAACAAAAAAAAAAGAATCATTTACTAAACCTTGTCTTTCAAGTTCAACCTCCTTATTTTCGAAATTCTTAGATTTACATAAGTTATTAAAAACTTTGTAACCTGATGTTTTTTGCGAATTTAATTTATGGAATTTTTTAATTGTTTTTTGGCAAAAGCCATGCAGAAAAGCCGATTTCTCATACAAAAGGGGGTATTTCCACCACATGCCTCGGCAGCCGATCTGCCTTTTCCGCAAAAAGCCCGATAAAGCCATGCCGCTAATACAATAACAATAAATCATATCCACCATACTCCCTCCTCCTTTTCTTTGGTGTTGACCTTTCAATTATGGATTAACTTTCCCATTATTGATATCGAAAGCGAGATGATGGAATACCAAGTGTAAGAGTCGAGAAGAGAAAAGGCGGAAGGAAAAAAGGAGTGAAAACCCCCAAACTTCCCAAAGTTTCAGAAACGGGGTACGAGAGTCAGTTCTCAATCTCATCCGAGTCGTCAAGGGTAATAACTGTCGCCACGACCTTCGTAACATCACTCGGCCGTGGTGGGCGGCTGCTGCGCCTCGGCGTCTGCTTGAACCTTGAAAGAACAAAAAGACTCCAGATCAGCTCGCTGTCAGAAAAAAAAAGAATTATTTCTCTTTCCATTTCTTTTTTTTTTTTCAATTTAATCAGGGAATGGGATCTGTGACGCTCCGTACTCACTCCTCGAACTCGGCGGCATCATTTTCATCTGGCTCGTAAGAAGGGTCTTTTTCGGGATCATCCCCGCCCCCGAGTATGGCTGTACGACGAGGGCGCTTCGGTATAGGACTGTTGCTATTACGAGCGAAGCCGTTTGTTTTGCTCCCGTTCACGTGGCTAGAAGTTGAACCACCACCGTTCACACTGCTAGAAGCCGACCCGGTCCCGTTCAACTTGCGCTTGCCGAGTATTTCGCTAGGGGTAGTGCTTGGGCGCCGAATGGGTTGGATGGGGGTGAACATGGGTCGGGAGGAAGGACCCGCAGCGGTTCTGGCTGCTAGCTGAGACTTCTCCATGGCTTGGACTCTGGCCTGGGTGGTTTCGATAGCCTCGTGGAGCTCCTTGCATGTCATGGCAAACTTGGTGTCCAGCTTATGCGACTCGTCGGCAATCGAAGTGGCCAAGTCGTTAATTGCTTTGGCAGCCGGCTCGGATGCTGCGGAATCCTCGATCCCATTGATACGCGCCTTTACGCTGGACACGTTGGTCTTAAGGATTTCAAGCTCCGACGTCAATTTGGACAATGTCATTTGAGTATCCTTGATCATTGGCAATTGTTCATGCATGCTTTGCATAATAGCACGATGAAGATCGGTAGTCGAAATGTTATCGAATCGACTGTCTAAATTGCCGATAGCGAGGCTGTGAGCCTCAACATTAGTACTTAAGACGTTGAGCTTATTTTTCAATTCCTTCACGGAGCCAACGAGGGAACTCGGAGCTATATGATTTTGGTCTTCAAGCATCCGATCAGCTTCTGCGGCAGCGGTGGAAATCAAAGAGTTCTTAGCCATCAAGCTTTCTCCACCCTGCTTATCAATAGACGCTGTAACCTGTACTTTCAAGAAATCGTGCCCAACCTTCAGAGAACCATGCTCGGCCTTCAAAGAATCAAGCTCGACCCTTAAAGAATTTTTTGCTCGACCTTCAAAGAATTATGCAAGTCTTTAAAGGCCTTGACTTCCCCTTTCAAGGTGTCTTGAGAATACTTCAGAGTCGTAGTAGCTTCCTCGATGGCATTAAGCCGATGCTTGATAGCAACCACCTGTTCTTCAACAAGACCTTTGAGCCCATCACTAGCCATCATGGTCCATAATTCAGTCTCGCTTTTCAAATTGTCATTGAATCTGGATTCGAGATTCGATAAGCCAAGTACGAATTGTTTTTTCAAGCTAGAAATTTCTTCGCCGGAGTCCGAAGAGGATGTTTGTAATTTTTGGTTCGTTTGAAGCATAGGCTGGGTACGGTTCTCGAGAGACTTTGTTCCGCTGTCAACTGCAGGATGGACGGCTGTAACGTTTGTTGTTGCGACAGAACGCGCAGCTTTTTCAATCTTATTAATACGCCCCCTCAGCTTGTTTATTTCCGGACCGACATTCTTTTTCTCAAGCTCTGCGAGTTTCCTTTCCAGATTCTGAAAGTTCTGATGGATTGACTTTTGCCCTTCCAGCACTTGTTCGGCCTCGAAACTTCGATTTTGGGACATGGCACTTGAGTTCTTCACCTCCGCAGGTAGTTCATCCAGTATCTGAATTCGCTGCTTAAGATTGGCAGGAATCATTTCTTTCATATCTTTCTCAAGTTGGTCGAGCTTTTCAGATATGTTCTGGATGGGTTTGACAGCTTCATAAAGCACATTCTGCTTCTGTGTGATTTGAGTGATGTTGTGTTTCTCAAGATCGAGCTGACTTTGACAATTGCTGCATTGTTGCGTCAATAATTTTTCTGCAGCGAGGCGATTTTGTTCAGAAGCAAAAAGTTGCTTTCGAAGTTCTTGATGATCCTTCAACTGGCTAACCATGGCTAGCCTTTGCTCCTGAACAGATGTTTGCAGATTTTGGCAGGTCTTTTCAAGAGCATTCATACGGTCCTTGGTCTGTTGTCGCTCTTCCTCACCGGCACCTGCATGCGCCAGAATAGTCGGCACCACCTTTTCGGCAGTATGGACAGCGAGCTTCTGAAAATACTCGTTCCTTAATTTGACCTGGTGACAGGCTTCTTGATAAGCCTTCTCCGCCTCCTCCTTAGCCGAGGTCTGCGACTCTTTCATCATCGGGAATTTATCATGATGAGGCTTGGACTTGTCGTACTCGGCTTTCCTTTTGTCTCGAACCTGCTCGGTAGTTCTTTTTCTCGACAGTAGAGATGACATTTCCGCTACGTTCTTGAAAGCTTGTTCGAGGGCATCACCGAGAATCTTTGTCAACGGTGCATAGGACTGGTCGCGCGCGACTGCAACGTTGGCGGCCGAATTGGGTGCCCGCCGCACCAATTCCGATCCCGTCACGGACGACATGGTTGATGATGTTTGCAAAGACTCCGCATTCACCCCCGACTCCGCAACCAACGCGTTTAATAGTCTGATAGCCCGCGAACTTGTCTTTCCCAACGCAGCGTTTGTGGGAGATAGGCCCCCTCCTGGGTTTTGATGCGCGGCGAGCCCCTTGCTTTGCAGAATGGGTTGGACTGGTGCGGGATCCGCAGTGATGAGCTGCTCAAGAGGTACGTTAGATTCGACCATAGGTCGTGATGTTTCGTGTCCAGCAGGTGAGGGGTTGCTTCTTGGACCTTCCATGCAGTTAGTATGACCTCCTGGTCGATCGAGAAAAGCAAGTATTGCCCGAACCAAGGTTGCTTGCAACTGGTATCTATCTCGGCCTGGCGATCCTGACAGCGCTCTGCTTCGCCTTGGGGGGGTACAGGGTTGAAACGGAGGTTGACGGCGCTGTTGCTCCGGTAGTCCTCTGTCATGGTCGAGGGTGCCGGGTCGTGGTGGATGGCAGTGCACCAGGGCGGTAGCACCTAGTCGCGTTCGCGTGCCGGAGAACTTGTCGCGTTCGACGAGTGCGCCTCTGCTTCTCAAAAGTCAGAAGAGGCAGTGTTGTATGGGACATTGGAAGTGGTGTGAATGTGAGAATGGAAAGTGAGGTGCTATGAAACGCGCAGAAAAGAAGAAGTCCATGCTAGGGGGAGGACGACAGACCAAACTTCTTCTTGTCTTTGTCGTTTTCTTGATCTTCTTCTTCTTCTTCTTCTTCTTCTTCTTCTTCCTCCTCCTCCTTTTCTTCTTCTTCTTCTTCTTCTTCTTCTTCTTCGATCCTAGTGCGGTGTCGGTATCCTCTGAATTCGGAGATTGCACGTCCTTGGTCATACAAAGAGAGGCCGAGAGATGGTGCAGGAGGTGCGTGTTAACGTTCGAACGCGGGGAAGAGGTGGATTACCCCAGGTCCTTATATGCGGAGGAAAAGGAGGAACAGAAGACTTGGAGGGCGGAGAGATGAGAGAAAGAGGAGGGAGGGGTTGGCTGGAGGCTGGAGGCTGGAGGCTGGAGGCTGGAGATAGAAGAATTGAAAGAGAGGAGATGGGAGGACGGTCGACGCTTGCAGCGAACCAAAGCGAAATTCAAGAAACTAAGTAAATAAAGTATTTTATACAGAAAATAGGGCCTATTGATACACGCACACCGTCTCGCCTGAGCGTCCAATCATCGAGCAAGCTTATGTAAGGTGTCTCGTTGCCGCTCATCTCTCGCTGAGTCACGACCCGCATCTCGCACGTGATGATAGCGACACGCCCACCGCGCGTCTGGCAACACACCTCCAACTCAATATCTTCTTCGGAGCTTCAGAGCTGGCGATGGAGTGAGCAAGTTCGGTTTCTGTGCGCACATCCCACCTACAACTCTGCCGCACAAGTCACCACATCTTCGGCAATCCTGTCACCATGGCGGCGGTAAGTGATCCAATCTCTCCCGTGGGAAAGCAAAAGTCGCTTTGCTGACCTGACTGACGACGCACCCTAGGCAATCCAAACCGTCTCCGAGAGCAAAGAGCTGCGCGGGCTCAACTTGATCGCCGCACATTCCCATATCCGCGGCCTCGGAGTAGATCCAGAGACCCTGGAGCCGCGGAGCTCGTCGCAGGGCTTGGTGGGCCAGGAAAAGGCGCGCAAAGCCGCTGCCGTGATCCTGCAGATGGTCAAGGAAGGGAAGATTGCCGGCCGGGCAGTGTTGATTGCTGGGCCTCCGAGGTAAGCTCCAATGCTCTACTGCTGCCATGGCCTTGCGGCCTTCAGGCACGATGGCGACGCACAGGGGACCTGACGGAACTGCAGCACGGGAAAGACAGCGATTGCCATGGGAATGTCACAAGCGCTCGGCGCAGATGTCCCATTCACCATGGTAGCCTCATCCGAGATCTTCTCCCTCGAGATGTCCAAGACCGAAGCCTTGGAGCAGGCATTTCGCAAGTCCATCGGCGTGCGGATCAAGGAGGAAAGCGAGATGATTGAAGGGGAGGTGGTCGAAATTCAAACGGACAGAAGCGTGACGGGAGGCACCAAGCAAGGCAAGCTGACCATCAAGACCACCGACATGGAATCCGTCTACGATATGGGTAGCAAGATGATCGATGCCATGACCAAGGAGCGCGTGATGGCCGGAGACATTGTCTCCATCGACAAGTCCTCCGGCAAGATCAGCAAGCTTGGCCGCTCCTTCGCCAAATCCCGCGATTACGATGCCATGGGCGTCGACACCAAGTTCCTGCAGTGCCCCGATGGCGATCTCCAAAAGCGCAAGGAGACCGTCCACACGCTCTCCCTCCACGAAATCGACGTTATCAACTCCCGCACGCAAGGTTTTCTCGCCCTTTTCTCGGGTGACACGGGCGAGATACGCTCGGAGATCCGCGATCAAATCAACACTAAAGTCGCCGAGTGGAAGGAAGAAGGCAAGGCTGAGATCGTGCCCGGCGTGCTCTTCATCGACGAAGTGCACATGCTAGACATCGAATGCTTCTCCTTCATCAACCGCGCGCTCGAGGACGAGCTCGCGCCCATCGTCATCATGGCATCCAACAGAGGCAACTCGCGCATCCGCGGCACCAACTACCGCAGCCCGCACGGCCTGCCACTGGACTTCCTCGACCGCGTCGTCATCGTCAGCACCCACGCCTACCAGAAGGAAGAGATCCAGCAAATCCTGTCGATCCGCGCCCAGGAAGAGGAGGTCGAGATCACGCCCGACGCGCTCGCGCTCCTCACCAAGATTGGCCAAGAGACGGGCCTCCGCTACGCGAGTAACCTCATCACGACCAGCCAGCTGATCTCGGCCAAGCGCAAGGCGAAACAGGTCGCCATCGAGGACGTACAGCGCAGCTTCCAGCTCTTCTACGACAGCGGCCGCAGCGTCAAGTTTGTGAGCGACTTCGAGCAGAGGCTGATTGGAGACGCGGGCAACGTGAACCTGTCGTTTACGAACGGGCACGGGGATGCGATGGAGCTTTCGTGATTAGTTTATTTTGGGGGGGGGGGGGGTTCCGCGTGTTTGGCGTTTGTGGTGATGGATCCTTCACAGTATGATTGCGTACCTCGCTAAATATGGGAGCGAGCTCGCGTAACTGAGTGAGTGTTTATTTCTGTTGTATAGTATGTCTTTTACTATGTAAAGCACGTCTCTCTGTAGGACTAGAAAAAGTAGGCGCTCAAGGCAGTTGGGGTTGAGCGTGATGAATCACGTTCATGAACAGGGACACGCACAACTGGAGACGATATGCTCATTGTTATACTTTCGTCTTCTCTGCTCTTAAGGGGTATCAAATGCTCATACAAAATCCATGACTCTTTCCCAAGACCCATCGCCGCCTGCTCGTCGAAACTCAACGCCCTCTCCGAAATAGCCAGCGTCCTGCCACGCCACCATCGTAGGCCCGTCGTACGGACCCTGCTTGGCCGTCCCGTCGCGCCCATCAACCCACCTGTACTCCCACATCTTGACGGCGCCGCCCTCCTCGGCCTCGGCCTCTCGCTTCGGCTCGACCCAGTCCTCGCCGGCCTCCCTCCTATACTGCCTGATCAGCATCTCACGCTCCTGCTCGTAGATATCCGTCTGGCCGCGCGTGAGCAGCTGGTCCGCCGCGCCCGTGATGGCATCCACCGCCTCCCGGATGCGGGTCTGCTCCGGATCCTCACCCTCCTTCCTGCCATCCACGTCCATCTTGTCGTCGCCGCCCACACCCACACCGGCGCCCTTCATCTTCTTCAGTTTCCACTTCGGCACCTTCTTCTCCCGCCGCTGACCACGCCCCAGCCGCGCCAGCGCTTCCAGCACCGTCTCGCCCTTCTCCAGACGCGAGATGAGGGCGCCCAGCACGTCCTTCGTCAGCACGGCGTCATCCTGCAGCCGGCGAGCCCGCAGCTCATCCTCGCGCTTCTCGTGTGCCTCGGCCGCCTTGCGCATCTCCTTCTTCGAAACGCCCTCGAGCCAGGCGTCGTGCTTGGCATCTGGGTCGTTGGCCTTGCGCACGAAGTTGCCCGCCGAGTCAAAGCGCCCTTCTTCCTGCTCGGCTTTCATGTTGAAGGCGTCGACTTTGGGCGCGTTGCGCTTGAGTCCGCCAAGACCAACCTCGGCGTCGATATCTTCTTCTTGGAGCGCGAGGGCTGCGTCGTCTTCGTCGTCGGAGCTAAAGTGGTCGTCCATTGCGTGCGTGGAGAGTTTACCTGGGTTTGAGGTTAGCTGCTGTTTGAGGAACTAGCAAGTAGCAAGCGGCACGGAGAAGACAACTCTCTGATGCGCCACTTTCATGCTCTTGTAACAATGTGGGATGATTAGGAGATACCTTTGGGGTCTAGGGCAAAGTTCCCAGATACGTGACCACCGCTTTTACTGCTTTCCACCTGGCCTTCAATTTCGTCTGCGTCTAAGAACGTGACGTTCTTCTTCTTCTTGCCCGTGGGGATTCTTACAAGATAAAAGTTAGCATTGATAGTCCATGTTCAGGTTTTCGGCTTGCGATCTTCAAAAAGTGTATGGAAATTGCAAGTCAACATACCCAGCACTCCCCTTACCCTCCTCCGCCTCGTCCTCTTCCAAATCTCCAAACATATCCTCGTCCGCGTCCTCATCCTGTGGGTCTAGCTTCCCACTCCCGTCTTTCCCATACTCAAAAGCGTCCGCTAGATTGACCTCCCCCTTCTTGCCTTTTGCCCTCTCCTCCGCCCTCACGTCGAATCCTTCGTTGTCGGAATCACTATCGTATCCGTCGATGTTGACAGCCCCCCTCTTCATGCCCACCCCAGACCCGATGACATCCGCTTCCAGAATCGCGTCTTCTTCAGGTGCATCGGGAGCGAGGGCCGAGGGGTTTCTGAGGTCGAATTTGGGCTTCTTGGTGGAGGGTCCATCGTCGCTTTGGCCGTGATGAGTGCGCGCGAATTGTTCCCCTGCGCGCTTTGGACGAGCCGCTGCGTAGCGAGAGGACATGTTTGGGTTGGTTTGCTTTGGGTCGGTGATTCAAAGGTTGAAGTTGAAGTCTTTAAACCTGAATTGGGCGTGCAAATACAACATGTCGTGGAAGTGAAGTGATATATACGAACTGAGATGAACATGCTGGAAATGCGCAAGGCTACCGGCTAATCTTCGGGGTCAGGCACCGCTAAACGTCATCACTAGCTCAGACTCGAGCTTCCACCACCCACCACATTCGAAACCACATCTTTAATCCTCCGTACACATCTCGACTCTCCAACCTCCTCGCATTTCCTCGGATTTCTCTACCACATATCAGAATGGTCAGTCTATGATCCCTTCGGCATAGCCAGCAGCTAACATGGATTTAGTCGTACGGCAACTACTACCCAGATGATGATCCGATGGCGATGTACCAAATGCTTCAGCGAGGTGGTGGCATGCGCGGTGCTCCCAAACGTTTCGACGAATACTACCGCTGCTACCCAACCGTGATGCTTCCTGGACCCGAAAGAGAAGACCTGAACTATGGCGGGAAAATCATCATGCCCACTTCGGCGCTTGACAAGCTCACTAGATTGCACATCACCTATCCTATGCTCTTTGAGCTCACCAACGGCCTGAAGGGGGACAGAACAACGCACTGTGGTGTGTTGGAGTTTATCGCAGAGGAAGGCAAGGTTTATCTGCCGCACTGGGTATCTACACAATCGTTGCGCCAAAAGTGCAGATGCTAACCCGACATTAGATGATGCAAACTCTCCTCGTCGATACCGGCGACCTCATACAGATCCGGTCCACCGACCTCGCCCCCGCCCGCTTCATCAAAGTCCAAGCTCAGGATGTCAATTTCCTCGAGGTCTCCGACCCCAAGGCCGTGCTTGAGCGAGCATTCCGCAACTTTGCAACCATGACCAAAGGCGATGTTTTCTCCTTCAAATACAACGACGAAACCTACGACATGGCCGTTCTAGAAGTCAAGCCCGAGAGCGAGAAGGGTGCAGTCTGTGTGATTGAGACGGATGTAGAGGTCGACTTCGCGGCTCCCCTAGGCTACGTCGAACCACAATCCAGCCGTGGCAGCGGAACGTCCACCCCGAGATCCGTTGCCGGACTACCTGCGGGAGGGATGATGCACAGCCAAGGGACCATGGCCCAAGCTATCAACTACGATGCAATCGCGCCCAACTCCAACGCGGCTCTCTTAAGCGCCAAGGCCGTGTCTTCCAACTTCCTGCTCGGTGGCCAAAAGCTCAACGCGAAGAAGTCTGGCAAGAACCCGACGCCGAAAGCTTCAACTCCAATCCAGGGCACCAGCACGAATCCGCCAGTCCCCGCGGCCGCCGTGCGCAGAACGAACGGTCCGCAGCCACTGAGACTAGCGCCCAACAAGCTGTTCTTCGGGTACGAGATCAAGCCACTAAAGACGCAGGAGCAGAAGGATAAAGAAAATGCGGCTGCCCAGCAACCAAAGTTCGAGGGACAGGGCCGTACGTTGAAGGGCGGCGTAAAGCGCAAGACGGACGAGGAGGCACCACCCGCAGTCAAGGAGGAGAAGAAGGAACCGTCTGTTGGAAGAAGATTGGACGGGCGCAAAGTCTGAGCAAAGCTGCCGGGGACTGCTGGTGAACCTGGCGCGACTCGCTGGCATGGAAGAGATCTTGAAAATACGATGGAGCATTGGCGTTTTTAGAGGCGTAGAGATCGGCATCCTGACATCGGATGATGGGGGCGTTGATGGAGGATGGGTTCTGCAGGTAGCTAGGCTTCGATAGCATGCGTGCATTCATAGGCACCTAGAAATCTCGGAATGATTGCAATGCTCCGTCCTCCTCCCTCCAGTGAGTCGACTTCTGGGCCATGCGCTCGGCTAACGCTCGCAGCTGATATGTGGTATTAAAGTGGCCAAGCAAGAACTCGTCCCTACATTTTCTGGGACAATTTCACCAATGGTCAACTTGTTCTATCTTTCTTCTCTCTTTCCAAGCGAATTTTCGAAGATTGACAACTTCACATTTGTTTGTGCATCTTTCTTCCAGTTATTCTTTTTCCCCTATATCTTTTTGGATCTTGGAAGCTGTCGATTCTCTCATCTTTTTGGTATGCGAGATGTTACATTCTTTGTGAATTCAGAATCCTGATACATGAAAACATAGGTTGAAGGGTCTAATGGAATAAGAAGAGAAGCTTTATCTGAAATTGCATTTAATATTGTAATGAAGTTGTATATGAAATTGTGTATGAAATTTCGTATGAAAGCTTGAACTTAACTACTTACAACACTCTTACACCGATCAAGTCATACACGGGTTGATCAATCGATTCAAGCTAACGAAACTGCAGACTCTTCGGAACCGAGGGCTAAAATTATAATTTCCAACCAAATCTCTCGATGTAGCAATTGCGGCAGCAACAATAAACCGTCTATCACGCCGTACCCGTACCCGCATATATCAAGGACTCCTACAATATAAATCCTCACATCAGCATGCAACCGTCTTCGTGTGGGATCCCTCTCTGGTTGTTGTTGCACATTTGGAACAATATCTCCCAGTACTTCAATTGTCCAGTGCCGTCAAAGTCGGCTTCCTCATCCCGGTCGTTACTATCCTGCATCTGTGAGAGCCACGCTCTCCGTGCCTCCGGGTCGTCGTTCACTGTCCCGATATCAAGGCCAATTCGATACCAAGAAAACGAACCCGTAGAGTCAACCTGAGGATCGTCGAACCGGAATGGGGTCTCCATGATACCCGACACGGGGTTCACGGGGCCCTGGAGCGGAAACGGCGTTATCATGGTTCTGGCCCAGGCGTCCTTGAACCACTGCTCGTTCATGATCTCGTCGTCCATCTTGATAGACGGCTGCTGGCCTGCGTTGCGCCTGATACATCGCTGTCGCACGACCATGTCGTCTATCGCCCGCGCATCATTGCTAACGACGCTGTAGTGGTCTCTGGCTTGCTTTGCGAAATGCGCCTTTCCGTCCTCTGGGAATCCTATCACCTCCAGCACGTTCTCCTTCACTAGCATATCTAAGAATCGATCCTGACCTGGGGTTGGCGGCGTGTGGTCTTTGAGCTTGAACCCGGCTCGCACGAGCATGTGTGCGTACCTGAGCATATGGCCACAGAACTGGACCCACCACTTCATTAGGTTAGCCTCGTATTCCAAATCATTTCTGGGGATAGAAGACTCTCAAGATCTTGCTCGACAACATGTCTTTTCAGCTAGAATGATCAAGTGTCGATGATAAAACAAGGCGAGGGTCTCGACTTACTCCAATGACCAACGGATCAGTGGTTCCATGATGATGGCGGAACTCAAATGTCGTCGGCTTGTTTGGCCTTTTCAGGGAGATATTGATCGTCGTCCAGTTCCTCGCTCCGATGATGTCCAACGGCGTGCCATCCGGCGAGTACTGCTCGCCGGCGCACCTCCCGCTCGTAGCCGTGCGCAGCTCTTCCAAAGTCGTCGTCGCGTATATCAGATCCGCAAACTCGCCATGCGTATACCTCTTCTCCGGAAACGTCACGATGCTCGTGCCGATAGGATCCAGCTGATGCCTGAGACGTTCCATGCCCAGTCTCAACCGATAGCACCATCTGTTGTCTCGAAGCTCCTTCTTGACCCACTTCTCAATCTGGTTCTCGAATAACCCGTACAAGACACACAGCGTCTGCGCCAACTCGAGCGAGATGTCCTCATCGCGCAACCCAAAGTGCACCTGCAGATGCCCTCTGCCAAAGTACGCGCCACCCGCCGCCCCATCGAACTGCAGATCCTGATGCAGCTGCTGGAGCTGTGGAAACCACAGACGGTCCGAGTCAAAGTCCATGACCTTGGACACGAGCTCGGCGCCCACGCAGCGGTAGAAGCCACGCACCTCTTCGAACGACGTTTGCTGCAGCTGCGCCAGCTCCCGCCGCGACGGATGCACGCTGTCATCCCACGTCAGGTGCCAGGAGTCTGAGCTCGCCGTCTTGGGCGTGCCGCCCCATTTCACCTCGCCCAGGAGCGACGGGACCACGCTCGACTCCGGCAGGCGCCGGTTCAGGAAGTCGAGGAAGTAGTGTAGCAGTCGGCCGCGCAGGCTGAAGGAGAGCTGGGAGTCCTGCGTCGACATTGAAAGCCCGCTCACGTCGGAGAAGGCGGGCGAAGGGTCATCGACTGGCTGGGCGGTGCGCTGACGCGCTGCGTGCTGTCTTCTGGGTGAGGGCGTGGTGCCGTCGCTGTCGCTGTCGTGATCATGGATGACGAGAGGCTGACCGAGCTCCGCTCTCAGTCTGTTGAGATTAATCGGCGGTATGTCAGGGCTGGGAGGCGACGCCTCGATCTTTGGATTGGTTGCTAGCCATTCCTCGTAGGCGTACCGATTGATAGCGAAGTTGAGTTCGATTTCCAACCCAAAGGTCAGTAGCGGACGTCTTTGATGCTCCTGGAGCCTCTGCCCTGTTGTCAATTGGGATAGCGCTCGCAGTCTTTGCTGATCGTGATCATCAAGATGATGCGCCATCGCGACGTGATGGCTCTGCGTTGGCACTCTTGTAAAGTATGCTCTGTGATGTCTTCGGCCCGGGGTCCTGGGGCAATAGCAGAGGTGCGTTTGGGCTGTCACCCATTGTGACAGGTGGTGAGTGTCAAATAGTGCCATTCTGCTTGAAAGAGTGTCGAGACTTGGCCGCAATGGGTTTGTTGATTTTCCGCATCCGTCGAGTGGTGAACAAAGGGCTGGGAGGTACGGGGATGAGAAGTCACTTGTTTTTGGAAATTGGGCCCGGAGCGAGAGGCTACCTCGCTCTGTAGTAATTAAAGCTAATTTCTGCGAGATACTTATGTTTAGTTGTCTTATTCATTATGTTTATTCGAAGCCGCGGTCTTTGAGCTTTGGTCGAAGTCAACAAACTCGCTTAGCTCGCCAAAACTACCCCTTTTGTCGGGCTTATCTAGGTCACGGGCAGACCAATTGTCGTATAAATAACAGAAAAAGAGACCGGCGAAAAAACAGATCACCGATGTAGAGTCATCTGCAAACAAGAGACAACAGAAGAGTTGGGTACAGATTCAATGTCCGATTGGTTCTGTGTAGGCGCCTCTGACGGCACAGTGCACTAAGTCTCGTTTTTATTGTTCGAGATCGAAAGATCTAATGCGCTAGACTGTGCCCTGCCCGATGCGATCTCTTTTCATAGGCCTCATACAAAAACTACTATGCCGTATACGTCGTGACTGTACAATTCCAATTCCAACTCCTGTTTACGCGCTTCCCGGATGCGCCACCCACCCCGAGGAGATACACCCCTCCCCGGCTCTAGGCCTTCCCACCCAACCCGGAGCAAAGCCAGAACACCCAACCCGAAGCAAAGCCAGAAAGCCAGAAAGAAACGCTCTCGTCATCACCATGCATACCCATCAACGACAGAATCGTCCCCATTCCAGTCGTCATCACCACTCATCTCCTCATCCAAGAAATCCGCCTCGGTAGCCTGCGTCTCAGTAGGTCGCAGGTTGTCAATCCGGACATTGACAGTCTCACACAAGCCCTGAATAATTTCCCCTCTCTTGTCTTTAGCTTGGGCCGTAGACGCCATCTCGTTGTCGGAGCCGTCTGGATTGATGCCAGGACATGACACGATCAGCGGGTAGTTTTTGCCTGCTGTGTGCTTGAGAAGATTTAGTTCGCGCTCAAGGCGGTTGTATCTGCTTGGTCGGGGAACGATGGGACGGGATTGGTAGTCTTCCCTGGCCTCGGGTTCGGAGTCGGAGGATTCGGCGTATTTTCCAGACGGAACATTTCGAGCTGCATTGCGACCCGAGCGGCGAGCTATTGGCTCTTCCTCCTTGGTCTCCTTCGACTCCTTCTTAACGTGACTTTGTGGCGGACGATCATGACTCGAGAGCGCGTGTGATAATGCAGCTTCGGGTTCGAGAGCATCAAGACCTGATACTCTAGAACGAAGTGAGAAGCGCTTAGTTTCAGGTGCTGCGACCACCTCTCCATTCACTTTCACAGGAATCGCCACCACGAATGAGTTCGGTTTCTTTAAGCTAGGAGTCGGCTTCGGGGGCTTCAAGACATACTTGAAAACCCTCTCCAGGGCTCCCACCCATTTGTCTCGGAACGAAGCTCGGTCTCTCCAACCTATGTTCAAGATGGCTTGAATGGTCAGGTGACGAAGATCCGGAAGCTTCCCGGCGCTGTTGAGAAGGCTTTGGAAGAACGCCTCGGCCGCAACAATCTCCCATTTGCGGAGTTGGGTCAATTCAATGGTTTGAAGGGTAGACGGCCAAGAGGGCGTTTGATCCGGCTCCAGGAGATTCTCGTATTGTGGCTCGGAATCTCGGTAGGTCGCATGTAGGTTATAATATGTCAAGTTCATGCGGAAAACTTGCAAATTTGGACACGCTGGGCCAAGCGTTGGAAGGAACGATAGACTCAAGGATTGATTGTGGTTGAGCGTCAAGACCCGGAGCTCTCTACCGTGAGTGAGAAGGAAAGGGGCGAAGTCTTCTGCGACAATCTCCCAGCAGTTGATCAGCTCCAGATTACGGAGTCCAGTAGGAAGCATGGGCAGCAGTTTGGCGTTCATGAGGGTCGATGACTCGAACACCAAGTGCTTCAGACTCGGGAGATTACCGAGTGCTTGAGCGAGGAAAGCTTCGTGCTTGGGATCTTCTTCGTCCTTCTTTAAGCTCGGGATCTGATAATTGACAAAGGCCACCTTCTGGAGAGAAGAGAAGGTAGGTTTCATGTGAACCTGCGGTATGTGTTCGATGGAATATTTCTTGCCGCCCATTCTCGATGACCATCGCCAGCTTCTAAGTCTTACAATACTCGTCTTGTCCCCTCGCGTGGGATCAGCGGCAGGATCAACATGTTCAAGGGCATCGAAAATTGCGCTAGGATAAGTCCACTTGAGATTGTCGTCCAAGTCACGGTATGGTGACATGTCCTTCTGGTGATAGAACTCCAGATCAGTCAATCGAGGCAAGTCCTTGATCAAGCCGTACAAGTCCAGGTGGCCACTGCCAGGCAGAGAGTATGCCGCGACCTGACCAACATCGATCCGCAACGACACAACCTTCTGCCGGTACTTGAAAGTCAGAGGTACAGGGTCTGCCGTTAACAAGTCCACCAGTCTGTGTGCGTGTACCATGGGAACCAAAGGGGGCGAGGAGTAGAGGACGGTGAAGGCGGGCTCTGCAAAGCCGTGGCACAGCCTAGCGACGTTGAGGAGCCACCGTCCGGACGGGAGAGGTTGAAAGGTGTGCTCTTCGTAGAGAGGGTATGTGGCATACTGGAAAATGGATACCAGGACATGATAGGGGAGCGTTTGCCACGCGGGGATGACTCCAGAGCCTTCTATATGGGTGGTGCTCTGACTTGGTATCGACTTCGAGGAGACGATTCTCGATGGTTTCCTCCTCTTTGGTCGTCCATTATGGGAATCGCTGCGGTTCTCCTTCGCATGCCGGGAGGGCGGACGCGGGCGTTTCTGCTGGCCTTGCTGAGACTTCGAAGCTCGAGCACTAAGTGTAGAGTGTGTACCGGCAGAGACGAGATAGGGTTGGTTTCGCTGTCTCCGGAAGCGAGAAGGCGGGCCCTGAGGTTCTTCTTCTTTTTCTTCTTCTTCGGAGGTAAAGGAATCATCTTCCCCTTCGTTGGATTCCTCGTCGGTAGAGGACTCGGCGTATGATACCACGGGTTTGGGTCGAGTTGTGCGTACTTGCATGCGAGGTGCGTTGCGCGATGCACGCTGGCGCGAGGCGGCCGAAGAAGTCATGATGCCGGCTCGAGAATCTCCCCACGTACGTTTGCAAGGTCCTAAAGGACTTCTGAGCCTTCGGAAAGGACAATTGATGCAAGCATCCAGAAGGTTCTTATAGGATATCGCAGAAGCTGTGCGATAAAGCGAGAGGACTGGATTAGGGAGAGGTGAAGGGTAAAGAGAGGTGAAGGCGAGGATGAAGGTGAAGATGAAGGTGAAGATGAAGACGAAGGTGACGACGTTCAAGGGGAAAAGATTTTCCGTCGCCGGCTCTGCACAGCGGCACGCAATAGTGACGCTAACCCAAGCTGGGCTAGACGTGAGCTTATTTATCGGAATGAGACTATACTATATGCAGCGTGAAACAGTGGGGCGTAACAAATGGGCGTAAATAAACCAAAACATCCATCTTCTCGACTACCCTTGACCCTTCGAATATTCAAACACAACAATTCGCACGTGTTACATGAGAATCTAGCTATCATCTCACGCCACAAGACAACAGAGGCTTGCGCCCATTATTGCACCTATATGGTTATTATTGTTTGCAAAGATTGCCTCTCTCATCCATCAGCTCATGATATAAAATGGAGGCCTGGTGAGCCCAGAACGATGAGAAATGTCCGATGAAGGGTTGGGAGATGTTGCGCTCTCGGTTTACAACAAGCTCCACAATCCCAACCGACGAACCTACCTCAAGAGAAATGTGCGCCAAGTCCTCCACTCTCTCATTCAAATGGGATCAGCGGCTTCAAACCTGAGACCATCCGTTGGAGTCAGACCTCAAGAGCCGTCCGTGGCTCCCGTCGACTCCGACGAAAATGATGAGGACGACGAGCCCCAGCCCGTGAAGCGAAGAAGGCTTTTCGACGATAGGTCTAGCTCCTCTAAACATTTCGACGATGACATGGAGGTTAGAAGGCCTTTGAGTCAAGCAGAAACTAGAACGAATCGAGCGTCTCCGTGGTCCCTCAGGCCGGAAAGCATGAAGCCTCACAGTCTCCATGGTACTCCCAAGCCATTTGGAACACGGCCCAAATCGAGCAAGATGTCAATTCAGAAGCTATTGCCCGAAACTCCGGTGGACTTCTCCGAGTCGATGCGTATCGATATATATCGTATCAACCCCGATCAAGAGGAGGCGATTGATCACGACCGTGGGAAGGTTTTCGATATTCCGTGCAGATGCTCGATTGCTATACTCTACGCCGAGAATGACGAAAATCCCGGTGATATGGATGCTTCAGAATTCTTGGACATTTGTAAGGAGGTCAAGGCGTGCACGCTACGTGTTGCTATCAATTATGACGGAACGGTGGCGAGAGAAGTCATCCTTTCTGAACCATTCGTCTTTTCACCGCTCCAATTCTATGTCAATCGAAAATGGAAACTCAATGGCGAATGGGTTCGTGAATTTGGGTTCGCAGAGAGATATCGAGTGAAAATCAAACTGGAGCTGATAGGATTTCACGAGACTTGGCCTCCGATAGGTGGTCGGGGCTCGGTGTCCAACCTGATTGACCTAGGATTCATCAGCACAGAAGATACTCACTTGTGTTGCGAAGCAAATCCTTTCGCTGATACCGACCGCCATGCACGAGCCAAATTACATCTTGGCTATAAGACCGTAGTGCAGGCCATCCGGTACAATCTGGAGGTGCAAATCAGATGGGCGTATCCGAGCTATCTGAGAGACGTGAAGCCAAAAATGCGAGATCAGCGATCGGTCGTACGTCTAGTCCTGGTTCAAAAGTCCCCGAACTCCCCGAATCTCTCGGAAAGCGTCAAATAGAGGATTTCGCAGTCCAGAAGAGCCCTGGAAGTAGCCGTGTGTCAAGAAAGCGCACGGCTGTTCCTACATACAACCTCAAGGCTCTGAGCATCAGAACTCAAAAGATGTCTCCAAGAGGTCCACGCACGAACAAACTGGAGCAACGAAATCTTGACCGAAGTGGCATCGTGGTTCTCTATAGCTTCAATAGGGCAGGAGCTCGAGGCGGAGGGAACAAGCGAGAAACCACTATCACAGGGCTGAAATGCCTGTTTTGTCTTTCTCGGAGTAGCACTCTTGAGCAGCTGAGGTTTCATCTTCACACCGACCACGATGCTTTCAAGTTCCATATTCGCCAGCGGCAGCCAGACTCTTCTGGTGTGACTTACCACATTGAGATACATAAGAACGATAGACCTGGCCCAGCTCTCTTTCACGGCCCTCACAGAACCGTTCAGCTGGGCCCGCCTGTAAGCCTGTTTGATCTGGAAAAATACCTCGGTGGAGACGACTCCTGGACGCAAGCTCGCAGTGGTATCTTGCACAATCGCACGCATCTCGATTCTCGTTCGCGTGGGACTGAGTCTTCGCTATCGCCATCGCCTTACGGGTCTCGTCATAGCTCGCCCAATACATCAACCAACACTGATGATCTGATTGACCCGGAGAAAGACGAAGTAGAAGATCTTTTACCAATTAGGCAGAAGAAAGCTTTTTATGTCCCTCGAATAAGAAAACCGGTGTACGATCCTATTACCAAACAGCTTCTGAGAACTGGAGACGAGATACGCAACACCGCCGACGAGACAGACGAGGCCTGGATACACCAGAGGCAGCGGGATGGCTTGAATGACTTTACAGATGAGGATGTCTTACCCGAAGAAAGAGTTCATACATCAATGGAACTCGTTCATCATGAATCAGCGCCTCACAAGCAACAAGTTCCACGCCGATGTGATTGTCCGCTTTGTGGAGACGAACAAGGCCTGGATCGTGGAAAAGATGCCTCGGAGGTGCGAGTTCATGAAACAAGCAGAAAACTTCCTTCTGAAGGGAGTCCTCGACGAGCGCCGTCTCCGACACTGCTTGGGGATCATCGAAGCAGAAGGGAAAGCAATGGCGGCTAGACGGAAAGCAAACAGGCGACAAGATGTCGATCTGGATCGCATGGACAACGAGAAATCCTTGAAAACGCTTCCGACTCGCCCTCTGCAAACATGCATATGCGGAGAACGCCAGCCGGTGGACCGGGTCACCTGTCGCGGCGCTGTAAGTCATTTCCAGATCCGAAACCCGGTTTACATCAGTCCGCTCTAACTGGGAATTGTAGACATGCATACATCGCTTCTTCTGCCGGTCGTGCGCGCAGGCCTCGGGCAGGTCGCTACTGAGGGCTTGGAAATGCGACGATTGCTTTTATTCCTGTTGCGCATAGCCGCAGGTTCCGGGAGAAAGAAATGGGGCATCAGCATGGCGTTAACGGGAATTTCGGTCTTGCATGCGCTGTATCAACAGAGCAAGGATTCGGAGGCGTATCATTGGCTGACGCAAGGCATCTGGTGGCTTTGGGCGACGGAAGCATCGCCTGCTCTTAGTGTATTCCAAATGGACAAGATATTAGGATACGCATGGGATACAGCTCTTGAGCTGAAGTGGGCCTACAAGGCAGCTTCTAATCGAAATTTCAAGTGGCGGTAGCAAACGCCCTCGCTCGCACAGTGATTGACAAGCTTAGCTAATCGGGTTGAGTCGTTGCTTTACGTCTCAATTGGATTCGAAGTCAGGCACGTGCTCGGGGCCTGTTTGGCAGCGATAGTGTGTTCCAGATTCTGAAGTCGGTAAACAGATTCTAGTGAATGAAAGAAATGTGACCGATCTTCGAGTTTGGAAAACCGGGATTCTGGATGCAAAAGGCCGTTTTTGGCACCGAAATGAAGAGGTAGCACATGAGCGAGCATTCAGAAACCGGTGATTCCAAAGCGTCACGTGCTAGATTGGCCTTTTGATCTTGGTACAATTGCGCTGTCAGCTTCTATGCGTATCTGTGCCCCGCTTAGGGATTGTTATCATAGGCTAAATTATTAGAAGAATCAGGCTTTAGACAAGAGATAGGTTATGTTCTAATTTTCTTTGATTTGAGAGTTGTTTAGACGTCGAGATGTCTCTGGTACAAATCACGTGATTTGAGCAAATAATGCGCTATGGGGGGTGTAGGCTTTGGACGCTATAGCGCGGGCATGCGGTACAGTATGTAGCTACGGGCTTTGAATGCTGTAGCTAAAGCTTCACCCAGCGAAAGTAAGGTACTTGCGTTGCTAAACAATTGAATTTTGTAAGTCGCATGTATTAAAACGAGTGTGGTGCAAAACAGTTGGACTCCCAAGGTGCTGTACAATACAATCACTGAAAATCGCATATGCAGGGTGCCGAAATGTAGAAAAAAACATGTAGAGTTTGCTCGTTGGTTAGATAACGAAGTAAGGAAACTGACGGTCGTCAAGCATGCCGAAAGGCAATCCTCAAAGCAGGTACTGTTCTGTAGGTTTATAACGCCATGGGTTCTTACTGTGATGCGTTGTAACTCAGTTGTAAGCAAGAATTTCGGCGTTTCTGGCAAGATTTCATACCACACTTCAAGGTATGAATGATGTCAATGTGATAATATCAAAAGATTCCACACTTGCTCTCAAATTCTGATAGCAGAGTTGTCATTAATACAGATGCGCCATGACATTATAGAAAATTGGTAGAGTGCAAATTGAAAGGCGCTGATAGCTGGCTGCGTGAGTTTCAAACGATTTAACAAGGACGTTCAGGTATACCGATCAGCTGAAGCGCTATAATACTATTGAAAATCTGTAAAGTAAAAAATTGAAAGGCGCTGATAGCTGGCTGAATGAGTTTCAAACGATTTAACAAAAACGTTCAGATACACCGATAAGCTGAAGCGCTATGATACTATAAAGAATCTGTGAAGTGCAAATTAAACGGCGCTGATAGCTGGCTGAGTGAGTTTCAAACGATTTAACAAAAACGTTCAGATAAACCGATAAGCTGAAGCGCTATAATTATAAAGAATCTGTAGAGTGCAAATTGAAAGGCGCTGACAGCTAGCTGGGTGAGTTTCAAACGCTTTAACAAGGACGTTCAGGTACCCCGATAAGCTGAAGCGCTATGATATTATAAAGAATCTGTAGAATGCAAATTAAAAAGCGCTGATAGCTGACTGGATAAGTTTTAACGCTTTAAAAAAACGTTCAGGTACACCGATAAGCTGAAGCGCTATGATACTATAAAGAATCTGTAGAGTGCAAATTAAAAGGCGCTGAGAGCTGGCTGAGTGAGTTTCATACGATTGAACAAGGACGTTCAGGTACATCTAAAAGCCGAAGTTGATAGGCATGGTCCCAGAGACTGGTATTTATAAACTGGTTTATGCAGGGTCTAACTTGAGGCTCCCAAAGAACTAACTGTACATATGTACTATGTTGCTTGATCCAGGCTTGTCCCGTTCCGGCTTGCCGGTCGAAAGAAATTCCGGCCGGGTGGTGAGTCGAATTCACCTCCCGGACGCTCGGCGCTGGACGCCCGGCGCTTGGCGCTTACCGCTGGCGCTTAACGCTTGACGCCTCACGCTCGACCCACCCACCCATCCATCCAGACTCTCCATCCCCCCAAGCAACACTTCCCTTCGACTTCAACCTCACCTGCAACTTCGACGTCCCCTTCACCTCCGTCGCCGTCGCCGCCGTCGGCGTCGTCTATGTGGTTGCGCTGCGTTCGGGGCGGGCGGATCTTGCGACAATGCAGAGAGAGCCTTGAGCTGGATACCCGCGTCAACACCCACCACCCAGTGCATGAGAGAGTGCGACCTCGTCTACCTTCACAATACTAAGCTCTCCGGGCACCCTACCGCGCCACGGCCGCGTACATAATACAGCTTTGAACCAGCACACGGCGACCTTCTTCCTTTCCCAGCACCCGCCTTCGCACACTTTCCGCCGCCCCCTCGGACAAAGAGCCTCGACCGAGATCACCTCGACCGAGATCAGCTCGAACTCGACGCGTGCCTCGACCGATAACAGTCTTCGGTATGGAGGGTAAGAAAGTCGAGGCAGGACCCTCGCCGGGCTACCCAGCTCTGGAAGTGCTCGACCAGCAAATCACCGGCCTCAGGAAGGTCCTTCTGCCATACGTAGGTTCCTTGCGCCCAAGTAACCAGCCACGGCTCACAAGCGTGTAGGAACCCCACCTTCTCACAGTCCCTACCTCTACGCCCTACAGAGAAACCTCGAGCTACGAGTACCGGGGCACGCCCTTCGCAGAGCATGAAGTCCGAGAATTGCAGCACATGACCATGATCTCGACCTCCCGGCGCGGAGTCGCGCGAGCGGAGGGTGACTGGCAAGCTCGGATCGACAGTCTGTTCCCAGGAAGTCTGCAGGCGCGCAGCAGTACACATACATCTCACCTTGTCGAGGCGCCCAGAACGTACAAGAACAAGGTCACTTTCAGCGATTACGCGAACGCGAAGAAAAACGGGACGAAGCTACCTACACCACCGACAGTCGCGGGCGAGAACAGAGCGGACCATGCCAGAAATGCCAGTGCTTCGACGGCGAGTACGCCGATGAGCCGTCTCCCATCGCTTGACGGTGGTGCGCCGGAGGTGAAGCTGAACGGGGTCGCGCCATTGACCAGCTCGCAAAAGTCGGAGAAGTCGGTCGTGAAGGAGGATACGAGGTAAGTCCCCAAACCGCGATGCATGTATGCATAGCTAACATGCCTTCCCAGGCATGCAGTACCACCCTCGACCCGTCCCGATGCGAAGACGAATGGTTCTGTTGTGAACGGTGTCTCTCAGCGCGCCCCGAACAATCTCATACCGCAGAAGTCACTCTCACACCTCAAGCCACCTCTCAATCACCAACTTCCACCTCGACCTAGATCTCCTCCCCGGAATAGCTATGAGATGAAGTCACTATCGGACCACAAGAAACGATCATTCGAGTCGTCAGCTGCTGGACAACCCGAGAAGCGTGCCAAGATCGGCCATGATGGGTCTCCGTCCGGGTCACAGAACGCGCAGTCGTCGCGCAAAAATGATACCTCAACCGAATCGAAGAAGATCTCTCCTACCAAGAGCAGCAACCCTTCGTCTACGTCGAACCGCGCCTCGCCACTACCTAGAAAGACAATCCCTGACGCCAAGTCATCGCAGGCGAAGGAAGTTAGAAACGAGAAACCGAAACCGCTTCCCGGTAGACTCGGGCCACTCCCGGAAGATCTCACCGAGTTAGCGAACCCTAAGAAGACTGGATCACAGATCTCGACCCCCAACCCTCCCTCTAGATACAATGATCACGATTCCGTTGCTGGGAAGGGCCCTCGCGACAAAGGTTCCTCGCGACCCACCACCCCGTCTCAGGCTTCCCAAGGTTCGCAGGCTTCCAAGAGAATGCCTTCGTCGCTCAAGCCTCTCCCGAAGATGCTGTCGCCTACCCTTCCTGATGTAGTCGAGCGGGAGTTGGAGCGGATCCAGGCCAAGAAGACAGGTAAAGACAAGGAAGTGGTGAAGAAGTCACCCCCAGGACGTGACACGGTCGGAGCCCGCTATGAGGAAGTTCGTCGTCCCAACATGCCGGGTGTGGCAAGAAAGACACCCAAGGTCGGACATCCTCCAAAGAAGGCACCCGTAGAATCAAGCAAGTCTCGGACCTTACCCGAGAAGGAAAAGACATCGGAAGAGAAGCCTAGTCTGATTGTCAAGATGAAGTACAAGAAGCGCAATGCGACGAACCTCCAGCGCATCCTTCGCATCAGTCCAAAGCCTAGCAGCGAGTTCTTGCGACTTGAGAAGGAGCGTCAGGCGCGCCTCAACCCACCACGCGTTCCAAAGCCAGCGCCAGTCAGAAGAGACTCCTCGTCGGCAGAAGAGACGGATCGTCCAGGTGCTTCATCCAAGGCCTCTACGTCAAAGAAGCGACCCAGCAGCACCACGGAGCGCTCGGCACCAGCCGCCAAGCGTCCTAAGTTGCAAGAAAGCGTTGATGTTCCAAAGGCAAAGAAGACCCTCGACCCACCTTTCAAGTCTCCAGCTCCCTCCACCAAAAGCCAGACGGATCTGCTGTCTACACCAAAGAAGGACGATGCTATTAAAAGCGTCGCCATGCGCAAGGTGGTTTCCAATGACAGCGCGGTTCACACTCCACAAAACATGAACACCAGCACTCCCGCATCTGCTGAGAGGCCTCGGGTCAACGGCGATGCCCGACCACCACCTAACGATAAGCGATCCGAGGAAGCAGACCGAGTCACGCAAGAAGCACTCACCCTCAAGCGCAAGATGGACCAGCTCCTCCAACTCAAAGGCGCAGGCCCTGGTTCTGTCACAGAAAATGATCGCAAGCTCGGACTGGCTGTCGGTATCGAGTGCGTTACCCGATACATGGCCGCGTTCGTGATGAGGGACCGCAATGACAGAGCCCGAAGCGTGGGCATGTGGGAGTCGATTGTCGGCATCTGGGTCGTGGTCGAGCGTCACACCATCAACAGATACCCTGCCCTCCACGCCCTTGACGTGCAGCTCGGCGCCATCTTGAAGCAGGAGATCGGCCGGGCGTACATGGAGAGCTGGCAGCGGAACCCACAGAAGTGCGCCGCCGACCAGGCCTTCCTCCCCGCCATGATGAAGAACACGATGGATTGCGACCAGCACTGGAAGGACGCCCACAAGCTGCGCTCCGTGCTTGCCGATCTGGGCGCGCCGGAGGCGCTGGGCCCGTGGTCGACGGTTGCGCAGGCCACGCTGTACATCCACGCTGTGCTGGACCTTTACGCGAAGAGAGAGAAGACGGGTTGGAAGCTTTATTCTGGTTCTTCCCTCTCCAGCTCTGGCTAACCGCATCATCGCATTCTCCCGGCATGGAACAGAGGGGAGCGGGAAACAGAGAGGGGAGGCGAGAGATTGTACTATGAATGCGAATCATGCGAATCACATACAGCGAGGATCTGGCCGGGCTGGACCGGGTGAGTGAAGGAAGGGAAGGTGTCGCGGGCGTCTTTTTCTCTTCTTTCTTTCTTTCTTTTTCTTTCTTTCTTTCTTTCTTTCTTTTTTTCTTTTTCTTTTTTCTTTTTTCTTTCTTTCATTCTTTTCTTCTTTCCTTCTCTTCTTTTCCTTTGTTCGCGGGTCTCATCTGGGGGTGTCAAACTCGGAGGGTAAATGGAGTATTTGGCCTGGCTCAGCTCTGGCTGGTTTGAGGTGGCTGGAGGGGCGCGGGTCGGGAAGGGAGTACGAATCAGGGGACTGGGTTGGATACGAGCGCCGGGCGGCGTGCCATGCCATGCCATGTGGGTTGGGATGTGGGCGCGGGGCGGCGCGCAATGTATAATGAGATGTAACTGGATGTGACGAGATGAGATGAGATGAGATGGTCTGAGATCGTTTTTCATCTGGTGTGAAATGGGGAGGAGGGAAATCAGGTCTGGATCTTGCGCAACTGGCACTTTCGGAGGCAAGCGGGCAGGCAAGGCAAGGCAGGCAAAGTCAAGGCAGTTAGTTGCGTGCGTGCGTGCGTTTGTAGGACGGGAAATCGAGAACCCGGACTCTGTGATACCCTATCAAAATTCGAATCGATTTGACTGCATCATTCATTCATTGCCTTCCTCGTGTTGTGGTAGAATGGGAGCGTGAGAATGCTGGAGTAGATCCGTGAACTGTAGATTGGGGGGAAGAAGGGGGGGGGGGGGGGAACTCCTCCTCTTATATCAATCAGCCTCTACCTCGATCTACGATCGTGATATGTTTTTCTATTTCTCTGTCTTTTTCTCTGTCTTTTTTCTCTGTCTTTTTCTCTGTCTTTTTTCTCTGTCTTTTTCTCTGTCTTTTTCTCTGTCTTTTTCTCTGTCTTTTTCTCTGTCTTTTTCTCTGTCTTTTTCTCTGTCTTTTTCTCTTCTCTTTTTCTCTTTTTGTCTTTTTCTCTGTCTTTTTCTCTGTCTTTTTCTTTTTCTTTTTCTCTCCTTCCTGAACGTCGAGAGCCGGGAACCTGTAAGTAAGGCTCTTTCTTATAAAAAAACACCCACAATCAAGCCAACGAACGGCGAAGCAGAGATAAGCGAGATGGCGCTTGGCCTTGAGGTAGATACTGTACCTACTGTACTGTACTGTCTGCTTCATGTGTAAATAAATAAGTACCTAAGTACCTAAGTAAACAACCCTTGGTGTTCATAACCCGATTAACGAGAACGAGACCAACCAACATCTTGTCCCCGCTTGCTTCAGTAAGCAGGGCTATATGGGTTTGAGGCTCTGTTGTGTTGAATTTCATTCATTCATTCATGTATGTATGTATGTGTGGTAAGCTAAAATGGGAGAAAACCCACCCAGCGAAACGGAAGAAGGAATGGAAACGACCGATAGAAACAAAACACAATGAACGAATGGGCTGGGAAGCTCACACGAGGGAGGCGTGGTATGCGAAACCAAGCGACAAGCGAGTGAGGCGATGGCAGCAAAGAAAAGATCAGCTGAAGCGTGGAGGAGAAAGAGGGGATGAAATGGGGTGTGGTCCGTCTAATCACGAGCTCAGACTCATGCAATGCAGTGCAGTGCCGTGGAAGAAAAGAATACCAGTGTTGTGACGAACGAGTGATGTTCTGTAACCCTAGCTACATCTGGCTCGAAGGGAAAGGCATGAAATGCCCACATTGCATTGACAGCGAAGCGAGTACGAAATCCATCCCAAACCGGAAACCAATCACGCATCCTCTTCCTCGGCTTCCACGCCGGCCTCCACTCCCATGGTGTCGCAGAAAACCCCCCACTCGCCCGTCTCCACGCCGTCACCCTCTATACTCGCCAGTAGCCTGCGGGTCTCGAGCCGCTGCCTCGCCTCACAATCCACGATGCCAAACACCAGGCTGGAATCCAGCAGATCCGCATCCAGTGGCAGCGGCGTCGGCCCCAAGGAGGGGAACTGCAGGTGCGGTAGCACCTCCACGAGCGCCTGGCCCTCGAGGCCCCAGAAGTGGCGCGCGCGCTCCACGGACACCGTCGAGAGAGCGTAGTTCATGGTTGCGGAACGTCTCCGAAACACGCCTCCTTCGCGAAGAGGAAGTCCATGCGCTCCGTCTTGGTCGTGGTGCTCTCGACCAGGTGGAGCATGTCGGCCGGGGAGAGCTTCATGATATCACGCACTAGGCGGCGGTACTCGTTGCCCTCGCCCCACGCAATCTTTGCCAGGGCGCGCGCGGGCAGGGAGTGCGAGTAGTGCTCTTGCACAATCGAGTTGGATGGGTACAGGTCGGACTCGACCAGTTGCTCGACGTGGGCGAGGAACTCCGACAGCTGGATGTGTTCCACGGTTGAGTACGTGCGGAGAAGCCTGTGTCGCGGGTCGTCGAAGGAAGTGGGAGAGGGAGGGTAGGGCGAGTATTGCGTGTAGGTACGCGAGTGGAAGAGCGTGGTGTATGTCCAGTGGTGGTATACGGCTCTCCTCAAGCGCTCTTTCTCGTGTGGGTGCAGCAAACGGCGGTTATCGGAGCCCACTCGCCAACGTAGACGCGGGTACAGCTCTGTCCAGCGCTCTGCGATCTTGCCGTAGTGGACCATCTTTTTCATTTGCTCGAGGGTGAGTTTCGTGACGGGCGTGACGGATATGATACGGGACAGGATGGTGTCGATTCGAATTTCGGTCCCGACAGGCTTGCGTGTTTTGTCGGGCTCGTTGGAGAGTACGAGCTTCAGAAGGGAGGGCAAAGGAGAGAATGAGTTGTGAAGGCCTTGGGTGAGGAGATGCATGCGGCGACCTAGGAAGGCACGGTGTATTCTTCGACATGTGCGAGCGAAGGACAGCAGATCTGACAGCTCGGCGTAGTCGAAGATCTGTTGCAGAACCTCTGTGGAGAGATTGGTGATGGGCATGGTTGGAATTGGGTAGAGTGTTTCTTCGCTTGTGTGGTTTTGGTTCTCTTGAATATCTGATCTCATTAGCACGAACTCGCGACTCACAGCCGTGGAAGCACATACTCTTTCTGTGTCTGAATAGGGCTTCTGGCTCTCTCTTCTCTATCAACGTCTCCACAAGCTTCTCTCTCTTCTCTCTTCTCTCTTCAATCCACAAGAGGCACACCCTCTCCAGCAAAAGTCCCACGCAGAAAATAACGAGGTATCGATAGTCAATCGACGAGCACGCGCAGAGGGCGTGGGTCGCGGCGGGAGCTGTAGTGTTCAAGCGCCCACGGCAGGGGAGCTGCGTAACCTAACTCCCTGACACCCCGTCGTTGGGGCTATACAGGAAGCTGGAGCAGGCGACATCTTGCGATGTTCCGTTGCGCGAGAAAGCCAGTCGCGGGCGACTGGAAAGCGGCGCGGAAGACATGATGGTGTGTGTGAGGGAGAGAAAAGAAGTTCGAATCGCAGCTGGACGTCGAGGAGCCAAGCCTCGGTCACGGCGCGATGATTTTCCGTGCCCGACACAGATCCAGGTACAGTAAGTAGCCCCTTTTCCAAATAGGAAGCATGTTTACTTTGCGCTGTATGGAGGTTGGAGGTATAGTAATCGCAAAGACGAACGACCAGTCCTCGACTCATGCACCCATGGCTCCCATCCACAATGATCTCCAGCGAAGGAGGTAAGCTCCAACGCTCGTACATCGCAAAGCCTCACAGGTTCGATGCTTTCCCGCGCCGAACCGATCATGTCCCAATGGGCATCCTCACACTCGTCGGCACTTCGACTGGCAAGTCCTCCATCTCGACATCCAGCTCATCTTCGTCTGACTCGTCTCGCTCCTTCTTCTCCTCCTCCCAAGTCCTCACACTCTTCTTGATGAACTTCGTCACGTCAGCCTGGTGCCGCACCAGCATCTTCTCCAAACCGCCCCCTTCGACTTCTCCCGGTGAAAGAACAATGTCTGCCTTGACGACCTGGCCAAAACGCTGCTTCTTCATTTTCTTCAGCGAGTCCGGGTCGGACCAGCAGGAGTGTTCGGGCGAAACGTAGATCAAGGAGTGGGCCAGGTACCAGCGAGAGAGATCAGGGTCCGTTTCGGACTTGACGGGTCGAAGGGAGCCGGTGACAAAGGATAGAACTCCGGCAGTTTTGCCTTTGGCATCTTCTACGCAAGGTCAGCCTCGCAGACAGGGCTAGACGGTGAGATTTCGAATACGAACTTCTTGAGACCAACAAGTGCTTGATGCCAAAGGAGGCATCACCCACGCCCATCAGCGTGAGACTTGCTTCCGGATTCAGCTCGAGGTAGTTGTCCCAGAGGTACACGAGCAACTCTCGAACTTGCAATCCGGTTATTCCCTCGGCCGGCTTCGGCGCATACGGGTCACTGTCGGAGGGCTGCGGGGTGTGCTGTGGGACGTTGATGTCGATGACACCGAAGCCGTGTTTGATGGCCCAGTCAATGTAACGGAAGATTCCGTCCGTCTGTGACCATTAGCTGGTGTGAAAGCCATCCCATTTCGAACTCACCACAAAACAGTTATGGGCGTAGACGAGGTTATCGTGAGGATCGGGCTGCGCGTGGACATCAGGTCTAAGGGACGCCAATTAGTCGAATTCCCGCCCTGAAAAAAGATGACTTACGGATCGTGAATGATGAGCAAGATCTTCTTCGCCCTGTGCAGTTCCGGTGTGACCAAAACCTGATTTTCGAACGAGCGGCAGATCTTCGTCCGCTGGATGTACAGGGGAATCATATTGTGCTTGTCGGCAAGGTCGCTCTTCTGAGCGGTTCGGATGACATTGCTGAGTCGAGTCGTGCCTATATCATTCAACGACGACAGCTGGACAACGCCAGGTCGCATACACTCCCAATGCGCCGACTGTATCCTCTTGACAAGGTCAAGAGTGTGCCCAGCGACCTTGTTCAGAGGAGGGATCGTGATACGCTGGGGAGGCTCGCCCATCAACGTCCTCGCGACTGCCAGAGCAGATCTGGAGATCGCTCCCAAGTTGTACCCGCCCTCCAAGCATACAGCCACTTTACCATTTGCGAGCGACATGAGCATGTGCGTCATGTGGGAATAGCAGTTGGTGGAAACCCAGCAGCCTCCCAGATCGTCACCAGCCGCGGCATCGAAGCCAGCTGATACTATAACCAGATCCGGATCGAACTCCTGGGCAATAGGCATCACGATCTTCTGAAAGGCGGCCATGTACTCTCCATCCCCAACACCCTGCTCAGCCCAACCGATGTTGATGTTTTTCCCCAGCCCCGGTCCGGCACCACACTTGTCCAGCCCCCCATCCGGAATGCCCTCATCTTCAGGCTGACCCGGGTAGAATGAACCATCCATGTATACATGAAGAGAGATGTAGAGCACATTCGGATCTTCGTAGAACATGTTTTGAATTCCGTTGCCGTGATGGACATCCCAATCCAGAATAAGCACTTTTCGGCACACCTCGGGGTACTCTTTCATGCACACTTTCGCGGCGATGGGAACATTGTTGAAAATGCAGAAGCCGAGGGATTCATTGTGCTCGGCATGGTGACCCGGAGGACGGATGATCGCGATGGCGTTTTTCACTTTATTAGCAACGACGTTCTTACAGGTCTCGATGGCTCCCCCTGCCGAGATCAGAGCTGCCTCGTATGTGAGGTTTCCTACGTATAGAGACTTCCTTCCATTGTCGAAATTGGTAGTGAGCTGCCTCAGGTCCGCAGAGGACATCACAGACAACGATTTGACCCATTCGAAATGGGACGCCGTATGCGCCAAACAGATTTCCTTGCGAGTGGCTGCCCTCGCACGAATCCTCCACATGTACTTGTTTGGATGTCTCTTGATCTCAGCTAAATTCTCAATCGTTGTTCCGTCGAGAACGAGATTTTCATGCTTGAACGCCGTCATGATCGCCTCGATCCGGCGAGGATCTTCTGGGTGGTGCGGAGCGGAGGAAAAGTCGGCGTTTGCGTGGAACTTCATTCTGTCATCATAGCAACATCCCGTAGGCAGGCCTGCCCTCACGACATCGTTTTTGATAACTGGAGACGTAGATTGAGATTCCGCGTGCGACTCATCCTCAGGGAGCTCAGGGTTCTCAAGCTCTTCGTCTTGATCCAATGCTCTAGGATCCATCGAGCCATTTCCTCTAGCGCTATTGCTGCGATGCGATTGCTCATCGATGTCCATCTCGGTGGGTATTAGGTATCAGCTGACCGGGAATCCCGACAGGCTGTAACGTCTTGGATTAATGCGAAAGCGACAGAAGCAATGTGAAGAATCGCAGGATGCCACCCTCGATATTCACCCTCAAGAGCGACAAACCAGGCTTCGGCAGGATCGGGGCCAGCGGCAGCGGAACCAAGGGATGAACAGCCCTCCCTAGAGTGTATTAGCATTCAGGATCTGAAGCAGATCTCGCACACTCGTACACCAAGCGCAAATGGGTAGCCGCAAGGATATAACGCTATGCACCACATAACATACAACACGGTAATGAGGTAGCCAAGCCGTAAAGCAGATCAAGACGCATGTTTCGCAACAGTACCCCCTCCCCTACAACACAACACAGCAAACAGCACATATAGGTCGAAAGAAACCAAGAGGCAAGAAAGGAAACAAATCCAGGCGAGATATGTGACGCCTCTATCCACTCCTCTCTCTTCCCCCATCACTCGAGGTCAAAATGTAGCCCAAAAACACTGGGCTACAAAGTAACAATGGAGAGAGGCTGGATGGCACAAAAGATCTTGAGGCACGGGCGAACAACCGCCAAATAGCAAAAACCAATCAAAGTAAAAACAAAACAAGAATAAAAACCTCTTACGGAGTGCGTTCCTTCGGTTTCCAAACCAGCGCTGTGGCTCGATGCCGGCTCAACGTCCCGCGCCCGTCGAAGTCCCGTGCAAGAGATACAAGAGCCACACTCCGATAGCAAATTCACTTTCAAAACCGGGAAAGTCGGGTGTTATGGCTGTTTGGCGATGTTGTGGTAGGAAGTAGGTGAAGTGAAGTGAGGCACCTACGGCGCTGTCGAGAGGTACGAGAGAGTCAGAGCGAGAATGAAGGTGAAGCGTCGAGACGCGACCATTTTAGGCGAGACCTCTTAGCGTGGTGGCCTTACGATGCCGGGCGCAAGACTCTAAGGCCGCAACATTCACTGACAGCAAGTGCTAGTTCCTGGGTTCGTGATAGTACAACGTATAATGGTATGTCTATAGCACCATATTATAGAAATCAAAACAGAAGTAAACCGATCGTACAGAGGTAAAGTGATGCAATTGGGTTAAAACAGTCGTAGAAAACGAAATGCAAAGGTGGTTCTGACCACCAACGAGATAGTCTAGCGGCCCCTTGGGTGCGAGGACATCGTTGACAACAACAATTACTACCTTACTGTTCTGTACCTGTCTGTGCATGGTGCCTGGTACAGTACGAAAATACGGCTTTTCCGATTACTATTCTTTTTTCCTCCACGGCAGGAAATCATGGCGGTTGTATTTAAAAAAGAGTTTGAAAAGCCAAAATTGCACAATCCACACGTCGATCGATTAAGACGCAGCAAGTCCGCAGAGGTATTTTACACGGCGACCGGCCCTTGTTCGTACGATTCCGTACAGTGATATGGTTGTGTAATGCGAGGGCATCCATTTTGCAAAACGGTAGTGCTTTGGACCCTTCAGGAACCAGTGTTTTGGTTGCTTTTCTCGCTTGTGGGCCCTGCAACTGATGACCCTCGACGGTATCAGAGCAGACCCCCCCCCCTCAAATACTACACAGTTAATGCCTCTTCCCCAGCTCATGTTTCTACCCTGCCAGCTAGTGTGATTTGGTTCTTTCTGAATATTCCTTAGCCCCTCCCTAGCCATAGATATATGGCCGTAATAATATATATAAATTTTGCGCCTGCTTCTACATAATTCAGAATTCCAAAACATTGGTATCAATAGAAAAAAGCGAAAAGGAGAAAAGGGATAGCTCGACACTCGAACACCCGGTGTGGGGCTTTCGATTCTTGCCCGGCCGAACGCAACCAATTCTCTGTTGTGTGTAAGTCCTCGGTTTGCTAGAATTGGGCGTATGACAATGAGAACAGTCTGTTGATCGTGTGAGAGAATACCAGTACAGAAGAAGCAGGACCGGAAGGTAAACCACGATAACAAGTTCATGATAGTATACAGAAAACGATGAAACCGAGAAGCGAAGAAAAGAAAAGAAAAGTCAAGGGAGGTCGCTCTCCGACATTTCCAAAACCGACTTGGGTACGCCAACCAACGGCATCTATAGTACATCTGTGTATCCGTACCATCCGTATACCGTATCCATCTACGTCACGTACGGTATACTATATACAGTATTACCGTGCAGTGCTACACCAAGCCCATCCCATCACATACCATGCCAGAGAGCCAAAGCCAGACTTACCGAGCAAACGTTCACAGCGCGTACGTGCTTGATTGCGTGCGTGCGTGCTGTTCATCTACGCTTTCGTCACACCGAAACGCATTAGATGTACTGTATTGTATGTAAGACGTGGAACCGAGAGGAAAGAAAGTGCGGTGAAAAGTCACTCGATCTGCCCTTCCCGCCCGTGCCGGTTGGGTTGAACAGGCCAGGGAGTCGAGCCGAAGGCTTTCCATGCCGCGTACCTGTGACCGGATCAGACGAATGTTGGAGTTGAAAGCAATGCATCAGAGAGCGCCAGGATGCATTTCTGCGTGGCGGTCCGTCCGCACTTCCGGCACACGACGCGCCTTGCCGCGTCCAGATCCCTTGATCACGACCCACCATTTCATACAGTATCACAACACCAAAGAATTGCACAGCAACGATTGTTCCGATTTCAACTCATGTCATTCTCGTCTCGTGCTGCTACTGCTACTTGTGTTCCGGGTTCCAATCACAGCCTGCCTCTCAGTACGTCTCTGTGGAAGAAGAAGCACCCATCAGAAACCATCATTTGCATCGGAATCAGAGGAGTTCAGCAAAGGATTTACTTGGCTCCATCGACCTTCGCAATGTAGGCGATGAGATCAACAACTCGTCGACTGTATGCGAATTCGTTGTCGTACCACGCCACTAGCTTGACGAAGTTCGCGTTGAGTGAGATGCCCGCCTTGGCATCGAAGATGGAAGAGTGCGTATCTCCGTTCAAATCGGTCGACACCACGTCATCTTCGGTGTATCCGAGGATTCCTAGGGTTCAGGTTAACTGATGTTCCTCGGGAAGCTCATCCTTCCACGCTGGCAAATTCAGGGGGGGTCAGGAATCTCACCAGCAAGCGGACCATCGGCGGCCTTCTTGATGGCCGCCTTGATCTCGTCGTACGAAGCGCCCTTCTGGAGACGGACGGTCAGATCGACAACGGAGACGTTGGCGGTTGGGACGCGGAGCGACATTCCCGTCAGCTTGCCGTTGAGCTCGGGGATGACCTTTCCGACGGCCTTGGCGGCCCCCGTGCTGCTGGGAATGATGTTTTGCGCCGCAGTACGGCCTCCACGCCAGTCCTTGGCGGATGGGCCATCCACCGTCTTCTGGGTGGCGGTGTAGGAGTGGACCGTCGTCATGAGACCCTCCACAATGCCGAACTCGTCGTTGATGACCTTGGCCAGAGGCGCGAGGCAGTTGGTGGTGCAGGAAGCGTTGGAGATGACATCGATGTCGGACTTGTAGGTCTTCTCGTTGACACCCATCACGTACATGGGGGCGTCGGCCGAGGGGGCCGAGATGACCACCTTTTTGGCACCGCCCTTCAGGTGACCCTGGGCCTTCTCCGTGGTGGTGAAGACGCCCGTCGACTCGATGATGTAGTAGGCCGCCGTCTCGCTCCATGGGATCTCGGATGGGTCTCTCTTGGCGTAGAACTTGACGACCTTGCCGTTGACCTTCAGGCCGTCTTCGAGAGCCTCGATCTCGCCCTTGAACTGTCCGTGGGTGGAGTCATACTTGAGCATGTAGGCCTGGGACGCAGAAGCGAAGTCAGTCTCGCGCTCTTCCACACACGTCTCGTCCCGCTGTGCCTGGAGGGGAGGATGAGGGGTGAGCTTACGGCGTAGTGGGGTTCAATGAACGGGTCGTTGACGGCGACGATTTCGAGGTCCTGGTGCTCGATCGCATTGCGGAAGACGATACGCCCGATCCGACCGAAGCCGTTGATGCCGACCTTGATGGGAGCCATGATGCTGCGCCGTGGTTAGGTGGTGTGTTTGGTGTGTTTGGATGGGGAGAGGGGGAGAGGGGGAAGCTTCAAGAGCTCGACGCGGGGTCGTGGACTGTTCGTCGAAGTGCGATGGAGAGAGTGGAAGTGGGGGATGGGGAGGAGAAGCTGCTTACCTTTGAGTAGTATTCGTGGGGTTTTTCTTCGTGGGTTTGTTCGTGTTGGAGAAGATAGGTCTGGAGGTATGAAGAGGGGGGAGTTGTGTGGGAGAAGTAAATCGAAGCCGAGTCTGATAGTGGTGTTGGAATTGGTTGAGGCCAAGCGTGACTACAATGCCCTCGACGCTAGTGGAGGGGGAGGGGCAGAGAGGATTCACATCAAACTCTCTTGTGCCCTTGACATCTCGAACTTCTCTCGCTCTTCATCCTTTTCTCTACGGAACAGTAGACAGTACAAAACGTCTTCCTCCTTGGTGCCTTTTGTTGTCTTTGCATCAGGCGTTGCTGGCTCTTGACTCACGTGGGTTTTCTCATCCGCTCTTCTGCTCTTCTGCTTCTGCTTCTGCTTCTGCTCTTCAGCTTCTGCTCTTCTGCTCTTCTGCTCCACGACTCCAAGATGCACTCCCTGGAATCTCGACTCCAGCTCTCAGCTCTCAGCTCTCATAGCCAAGATGTCCGTCGAGCATCGTTGCGGGACTTGTCGGTCCCTTGCTCCGGTGCCATCCAGCCATAGCGAATCTTTGCTCCGTACGCTATGTGCCTATCGCTCTTTGCTTCCGTCAGCCCCCTCTTCTCGAGCATTATCGTCCTGTCACATCGCTCACAACCCCCTCAGTGCATTCTTACCCTGATGGCTGCTATCGTCCCTCTCCTCTCTCGTACAGCACAGCACAGTCAATACTCTACACTGTACACTGTACAATACAGTACTGACCCAAGAACTTTCGACCCTGGGTCCTGCAGGATCAAAGCTTGTACCCCTCTCTCACAGGACCTGGCTCTCTCCCAACCAAACAAAAACACCCGCCCATCCTTCCTCTGCATACGTGTTGTGCGCGTATTGCGCGGCGTATCGCATGGTTACAGTACTGTGCAGTACCACAAGGAAAGAGTTGGAACGTGGGGCCAATGATCAAGGTCTTCCTTCACATCTCAAAACCTCGAGATCTCTTGGCTCGCCGAGAGGAAGAATGTCCGACTTGCCAAGTCCCCGGAGCTCCTAAGGCCCTATGGCATCCGATGATCCCGATAAGATCGACAAACACTCTGACAACGTACGGAGTAGACCCGAAGCAACAAGAGGCGTCCCCTCTCGTGTCTTGCCGATGGGTATGAGGATCCCGGATCGATATCGACGGTGGACTGCAATGCTCTACCGACCTGGCGGGTCCGAGTGAACAAGGTGCTCAGGCGGGAGAAGGGAGGTCAGCTCACGTGGTGGAAGCCCTGACGATGATAGTTGAATGCAGACTGTTCTAGATAGACATCTTCGATGCTAAGGCAGAAAGAAGTGCCGTCAAGTCCACGTACCCGGCCATATGACTAGCAGGAAGTGTTGATTCCCAACCTACTATGGTACATAAGTCGGATTGGACCCGTCCAGTCTGGGAGATAGATGACTTCTTCTCAGAGACGCCATCTCTTGCCCATTCCTTTCCCTTGCCCGTTCCTTTGATCCGCTTGGCGAGCCAGAAACGTTCGATAGAAGTAGAAGCTTACCCGTGGCATGGTCAGAGATGATAAGGGCTTTGCAAGAGCGCTCGCTCACCAACGGAACGATGCTTTCTATCGGTGTGGTTTTCTCCCATTCTCGACAAGGCTGCGTGAGCTCCGTGTGGGCTCTTTGGTGACACTGGAAGATCTCGTGGAAACGTTGGATCAGTCCGCGCTCGGCACTGATCCCGGGGTCTCAAGAAGAAACGCTTACTCGTACAGTACAGTACAGTATCTTGAAAAGAGTCCGACGAGTCCTGGCTCCAACTCGACCTTCAATGCAAAGCAAAGTCGTAGACGTGAAGCCAGAAGAGAGCTTCTCGCCCATCCAATCGCATTGACCAATCACGTGTCGGCTTCGAGGCTGCAACCCCGGCTAAATAAAAATATACCTTAGTACGACTACGACCGAAGTCCGTATCAACCTCAACCTCACCCTCACCCTCACCATCACCATCACCCTCACCCTCACCAACCCGCACAATCACCGTCCTTTCCCCTCATCGCCAACCGCCATCCGCGTGTGCAATCATCCCCATCTGCCCACGCACATACACAAGAACCAACACCATGCTCCGCCAATCCTCCTCCCTGGCCCTCCGCAGGGCGGCCGTCGCGGCACGACCGACGACGATGATGCAGACGAGGGCGGCACACGCGATCTCCAACCCGACGCTGGCGAACATCGAGAAGCGCTGGGAGGCCATGCCGCCGCAGGAGCAGGCCGATCTGTGGATGGCGCTGCGGGACCGCATGAAGACCAATTGGGCCGAGTTGACGCTGCAGGAGAAGAAGGCTGGTGGGTTTTACATCTTTTTCCTTCCCCCTCTCCCCCATGCCACGCCGGTCCATAGATCCCCTGCTATCGATGTGCTTGATCGGGCGTGATGGCTAGCACATACACGACGAGGGGGCGCGGACTGGCGGCAGAGGCGTTGGGGAGGGGGATGGGAAGGGCGAGAGGAAGACCAACGCTGATTGTGAGTGTGAACACACAGCCTACTACATCGCCTTCGGCGCCCACGGCCCCCGCGCGCAGGGCGAGCCCAACGAGGGCTGGAAGATCCTCGGGTACGTGGCGGCCGGCGTCAGTGCCTCGGCCGTGCTATTTGGCGTCGTGCGTTTCTTCGCCCGCGGCAGCCCCGGAACCATGAACAAGGAGTACCAGGAGGCTACGAACGAGTACTTGAGGGTGCGTCTTTCGCTTTCCTCTTTCCCTCTCTCCTTTGCGTTGTTTCCCCTGCTTCTGGGCTCTTATATCCGAGGGGCATCACACTTCCGCTGTATCTGAAATGCGAAATGGAAGTGCAAACGCGGAGAGGATTGAGCAAAAGCGAGCAAAAGCGTACGCCGAGGAACACATGCTAACGCACACATTTGCGAACCACAGGCGCAAAACTCAGAGCCCATCTCCGGTATCTCGTCCGAGGGCTACAGCGGCCCGGGAATGGTGCAGAGCGCTCCGAAGAAGTAGACGCCTATTCTCCATGTCCCGCTCCCTGCTTTTCTGTCGCCGCTCTACTACCTCCCTACGAAACTGGCACAGCCTCGGTTTCTTTTGTTTTTTCGCGCGAGGGCCTATTGGGTTCGGTTAGGCCAGCGGACGTGGGAGGGCGTAGGGGGTGGCAGTGGGATGGGAGAGTAGAGGAGGCAGGGGATAAAAAGGGAGAGAGGGAGGTAGTGGGTGTGCATATCGCTAGTTGTGTCACTGTAGTGGTCGTGGTCGTGGAGGAGATCCAGGCCTGGAGTGGTTGAATGGGAGGAGGGTGTAGCGAAAAGAAGGAAAACTTGTACGATAGCAGACCCTTTTCCTTTCCTCTTCCTCTCCCTCTTCCTCTCCCTCTTCCTTTCCCTCTTCCTTTCCCTCTTCCTCTCCCTCTCCTTCGCGATGTGATCTAACCAAGACGATTCCATCCACGCGCGAGATCATCGATCGATTGATTAACCGGGTGATCGTCAGGGCAGAGAAGATACACAACGTCAGATTCGAGGGTAAATTCATTAACCAAAATGGAATTTAAGCATTGTGAGTGAAATGTGAGATGTGAGATGTGAGATGTGAGATGTGAACAAATGATCGTTTGTTTCGTCATCTACTACTGTGCTGTTGTACTGTATATACCTACCTACCTGGGTACCTAGGTACCTACCTTACCTACCTACCTACCTTCCTACCTACCTACCCAAGTAAACTGCGGCGCCAACAGTGTTGGTACAGTATAGCACGCCTCATATGTTTAGCGCAACCCCCAATACACCCCCCCTCCCCTCCCTCTTCCCTCTTCCATTTCAGATCAATCACTTCAAAAACAAAGACATCCTTCTACAGTACAACATCTACAAAACCGGACCCTTAGCTTCCGATCTCAAAACCTTGTGTCGAGGTTTTTTTTGCTGTCCTGCGTGATGTGATACAGGATTTTATCAATACATACCTTACCTACCTAGTACCTAGGTAGGTGTATTACACAAACAACGAACTGCCCCTTTACAGTAGGTAAGTAGCTTGTGCAGTATCAATCAAGCTGTTCTTTGAAGCCTTTCCTGGTTGTACTGTATTGGAAGCCTTTTCTGGTTGTACTGTATTGCGGTACAGTACGATGTATTTAAACAGATATCTGTTCGGCTTTATTATGTTATGTTGTGTTGTATAGTACAGTATAGTATGGACTAGCTGAGCTTGATGCATTGTCGAGGACGAACGTCAGGTTATGTCATGTCATGATGGACAGACGACGAGGTGTTATTGAAAAAATATAAAAATTTGGGGCAACAATTTCGATTTTTGTGATTATGATGTAAAAACCGAAAAAACAAAACCTATCAAAAACAGAAGAGATGGTTTTGCGTTACGCGAAATGGATTGCTCGTTCGATACCTTACAGTACATATGACATTTCAACAACAGCGAGCTTTTCGCAAAGCGCAAAAAGGCTGATCTATCTGCGAAGCGTCGAGACAAAAAGCTTTTGCTTCGATTTGGAATGATTTTGAAATATATATCTTTATGTTGGTTATTTAACTATCTTAAGTTTTGAGATTCAAAAGGTGCGGGGGAGGAGGGTTCGCTAGGCAAATGAGAGATGCACCAACACTTGGGCACACAATTTTACCTGTCTGGGTATGCTTGTAGATTCAGACAGCGGATTCCGTCCAGCGTCGTCATGGTCCTACCTACCTACCTACCTATCTAGGTACTTGTACTTGTGCTGTAGAATGCTGTATGCACCCCAACTATGCTCCTACCTCCCTCGCGCTTGACAGCTAGCTCCTGTATTCATCATCCACCCCCAGCCGAGCGAGCCTGGAACGCCGTCTTCGCCCCTCCGTCATAAATCCCACATCCCCAAATAGCGAACCCCACCCCGACTTGGGCGAGCAAGCCTTGCCACATCATCTCACATGCCATTATGTCCCACGCGCCTAAATGGCTCAAAACCGCCCCCATGTCCATTCCCCTCCCCCTCTCCCCCACGGCCGTCCGCAGCCACAGCCACATCCGGGCCCGGGTTTCCCCCTCTCCGCTTCCACTCTTCTTCTTCTCTCTCCCAGGCCTCTTCGAACGCCCGGTTCTGGCCTCGGCTCCAGCATCGCGGCACGTGCGCTTCGTCTGCCTCTGCATCTTCTGCACCCGTCGCAGACGGAGAGGAAGGAGAGAGCTGGCCCCGCACGAAGGCCTCGTCGACGAGGCAGAAGCGGATCGCGCTCCCTGGGCCGCGGAACATGATCTCCGCCAGCAGAGACTCGAGAATGCTGCGCAGGCCCCTGGCTCCGATGCCCGTGCCTCCACTTAGACTCCCACTCCCACTCCCGCTCCCACTCCCACTGCCAGAAGGAGGAGAGGAGGAGGATGGGAGGAGGGCGCGCTCGGCGATGGCGTGCAGGGCGGCCGTCGTGAAGCGCAGCTGGATGCCGTAGGTGGCGAAGAGGGCCGTGAACTGCTTGACGAGGGAGTTGCGCGGCGCCGTCAGGATGGCGAGGAGGTGCTGCGGGGAGAGTGGGGACAGGGCCACGGTGATGGGGATGCGGCCCAGGAGCTCGGGGATGAGGCCGTAGGTTTGGAGGTCGGTTGGGGAGACGGCGTCGAGGATGTTGGGCGCGCGATTTCGGGGCTGGGTGTTGGTGTGTGGAGAAGGGTGATTTTGCGACGAGGGGGGAGAGAGAGACGTGGGCCTGAGCTGGGCGCCGAAGCCGAGGGACGAGCCGGTGGAGAGGCGCGAGGAGATGATTTTCTCGAGGCCGACAAAGGCTCCGGCGAAAACGAAGAGGATGTTGGTCGTGTCGATGGTGTACTGCTCGCTCTTGCCGGCTTGCTGCTGGGCCGACTCGCGGCCGCGGTCCAGCCCTCCCCGTCCGACGTTCTCGGACCTGGACGTCCGGTCGGATTTGGCGCTGACCGTGACCGTGGTGCCTTCGATCATCTTGAGGAGACCCTGTTGCACGCCTTCGCCAGAGACGTCTCGGCCGTGGGTCATGACGGCTGGCTTGGCGAGCTTGTCGACCTCGTCGAAGAAGATGATGCCCGTCTCGCATTTGTGGATCGAGTGGGAGGCGGCGAGCAGAAGGCGCTCGATCGCGGACTCGATGTCGGTCCCGATGTAACCGGCTTGGGTGAGGGAGGAGCAGTCGACCGTGGCGAAGGGGACCTCCAGGACGCGGGCGAGGGTCGAGAGGATGTAGGTCTTGCCTACGCCGGAGGGCCCGAGGAGCAGGAGATTGGATTTCTCGATGGTCGTGGGAGGGTCCTGGGGCAGGGGAGCGTGGCCGAGTTCTGGCTGGGCAGGGGACGCGGCTTGGAAGCGGGAGTGCGTCCTGTAGGGGGATGGGTTGTTGAGGTCGACGCTTTCGATCTGGCCAGGATATTCATTCTCGACCGGATGAGCGTTCAGCTCTCTCTCGCGCATTTCCCACCGCTGCTGCTGCTCGGCCTTGGCCTGCTCTTCCTCTTCCCGCCTCCGCAACTCCCGGATGCGCTGGTAATGGTTGAAAATGGCCACAGCCGTGACCTTCTTGGCCTTGTCCTGACCCACGACATACTTATCCAGATGCGCCTTCAGCAAGGACGGCGTCAGACGCGGCGGTGCATGGCGGGCAGCGTGTGCCAGCGGGCCCTCCGTCGGCCTTCCGGCCTCGTAGGAGCTGGTGAAGCCCGCCGTTTGGCTGTGGAAGTCGGTACGGTGGGACTGCGCGTCCTGGGGTCGTGAGGCCGTGGTAGAGAGGGGGAGTCGACATGGAACTGGTGAAGCGACCAGGAGCATTCTCGGGCGAGGGTGGGTGCGTGCGAATCGCCGCGTCATGGCCGGCATGTTGCGAGGAAGAAAACGGGATCATTCATAACTGCTCGTCGGGTGTGTTGGCTTGTTGTGGGATGTAAGTGAGTGAGCGAGGGATAAGTGAAGCTGTGCTGGACTGGACATACGAAGTGTAGATGTGGTCGCACTGTCGGACAGTACCTACAGTACTGTACTTGTCGGGTGGCGGGGAAGACGGAGCGAGTAGAAGCGAGACGGGGGTGACGTGAGGGGACAATAGAACATCGATCAGTCGAGGCCATTCCGAAGGTGATTCTGCGGTGGCCTGCGAAGAGACACGACGAGTGTCATTCTGTGTTTCTTCTGTCGTTGTAATGGCGCAGATGTTGGAAATGGGGAGATGCAAAATCTGATTTCTGATGTCTGTGTCTGATGTCACATGATGTGAATCACGTGCAGGAACACCAGCTGGTCCCCGCCGACGTCATAGCGGGCGCCTCTCAACCAACAAACTGGAGGCGTGGAAAAACCCCGCAGACTGGGGAGAGGGTGGGAGGAGAGCAGGTGGATATGAAGATGTGTATAGGGTGTGTAGATTTGTGAAGACATATGTAGATGTGTATATACATGTATATATATGTATTTATTATACGTAAATATTATGTGTACACATTATACGTATGTATTATGTATACATATTATGTATATTTGTTATGTTTTTATGTGATGTATATGTAATGTACATATATGATGTATTTATGTTATGTATGTATATATATGATGTACATATATGATGTACATATATGATGTATTTATGTTATGTATAAGTAAATTATATATATAAATATGACGTATGTGTAATATGTACATATATTATGTGTATACACACACACACACACACACACATCACACATTTACTTCTACACATTTTATTCCACCAAAAAAACCATCAATCCCAAGCTCTTCACCTCTTTATCTACTCTACAGTACATTACAACAATACTGTACTGTACTGTATCTTGTTGAGCCTGACAACTTCTTCTACAGTAAGCCACATTCATCACCCTTCCCCTCCCCTCCCCTCCCCCCCTCCCTCCCCTCCCCACTCCGAGAGCTACAGTACCTACCCCAGCCTTCCCCCATGTCCCTCCAGCCTTCTTCCTCCTCCCTCCTCCTCCCTCCTCCACCTCCCCCTCCTCCACCTCCCCCTCCCCTCCCCCCAAGCTGGAACAAACCTCCTCAGTTTCTGCGATTGCCATCACGATGGATGCCACCAACCAATCCTCCCAGAACTCCGTCCGCAATGGCGGAGCGGCCAAGGGACTGCCCAACGACGGCACCGGTAAGCGGCCACGTTCCCAATGGCAGGCAGACATCTCTGACTCTCCCAGGCGTCATCCAGCTCGACCCGTGGCTGTCCCCCTTCGCCGAGGAGCTCAAGAAGCGATACAGCACCGCGCAAGACTGGATCAAGACCATCGACGAGACGGAGGGCGGATTGGAGAAGTTCAGCAGAGTTGGGCCTCCGCGTACGCGCTCCGGCTCAAGGCTCAAGGCTCACACGCTCTAGGGCTTCGAGAAATTCGGCATCCGCGTCGACAGCCAGAACAACATCAGCTACCGAGAGTGGGCGCCCAACGCGACGCAAGCGTTCTTCATCGGTGAATTCAGTATTTCTCCCTCCCCCGTGGACCAGACGTCCGGCGGCCGGGTGACGGACTGATGAGTGGCAGACCAATGGAGCCGAGAGTCGCATCCGATGACGAAGGATCCCTTTGGGGTCTTCGAGGTGGTGGTGCCCGCCGTCAATGGGGAGCCCGCCATCAAGCACAACTCCAAGATCAAGGTAGGCGGCGACGCCGCGTCGCCCAAGCAGCACGCTGACCTGGCAGATCTCCTTGGTCCTTCCGTCGGGAGAGCGGATCGAGCGCATACCGGCCTGGATCACCTATGTCACGCAAGACCTCCACCTCTCCCCGGTCTACGATGCCCGTTTCTGGAACCCTCCCAGCGCCGAGCGATACGTCTTCAAGCATGCGAGACCGAAGAAGCCCGCGAGCGTGCGGGTGTACGAAGCCCATGTCGGCATCTCCTCGCCCGAATTGAGAGTGGCGACCTACAAGGAGTTCACGAAGAACATGCTGCCCAGGATACACCATTTGGGATACAACGTCATTCAATTGATGGCTATCATGGAGCACGCGTACTACGCCAGTTTCGGGTACCAGATCAACAGCTTCTTTGCTGCCAGCAGTCGATATGGTTCGCCGGAAGACCTGAAGGAGCTGATTGATACCGCCCATGGTCTGGGAATCACGGTGTTGCTGGATGTGGTGCACAGTCACGCGTCCAAGAACGTGTTGGATGGCTTGAACGAGCTCGATGGGACCGACGCCTGCTATTTCCACGCGGGTCCGAAGGGCAAGCATGAGTTGTGGGATAGCAGACTGTTCAACTACGGCAGCCATGAGGTGCTCAGATTCCTGCTTAGCAACCTGCGCTACTGGATGGACGCGTTCCAGTTCGACGGATTCCGATTTGATGGTGTCACGAGCATGCTGTACACACACCACGGAATCGGAACGTACGTTTGCAGACTGTAGCGCGTGGGATCATGCTAACAATTCCAGCGGCTTCTCCGGTGGCTACCACGAGTACTTTGGCGCGAGCGTCGACGCCGAAGCTGTTGCATATCTCATGATTGCAAACGAGATGCTCCACAACCTCTACCCAGACGTGATAACCATTGCAGAGGATGTGTCTGGAATGCCTGCGCTCTGTGTGGCTCTGTCGCTTGGCGGCATTGGCTTCGACTATCGACTGGCGATGGCTATCCCGGACATGTGGATCAAGATCCTGAAGGAGGTCAAGGACGAGAATTGGGATATGGCGAACATCTGCTTCACCTTGACGAACCGGAGACATGGCGAGAAAACGATTGCGTACTGCGAGAGTCACGACCAAGCGTGTGTTTTGTTCCCACCTCCCCTCGGCCCTTGCTAAAACCATCCAGGCTGGTTGGAGACAAGTCCATCATGATGCATCTGTGTGACGCGGAGATGTACACCAACATGTCAACTCTCACCGAACTGACACCCTGCATTGAGCGAGGAATGGGTCTACATAAGATGATTCGACTTCTGACACATGGCCTCGGCGGAGAAGGCTACCTCAATTTCGAAGGCAACGAGTTCGGTCACCCCGAATGGCTCGATTTCCCTCGTGCCGGAAATGACAACAGTTTCTGGTACGCCCGCCGACAATTCAACCTCACAGACGACGATCTTCTCCGCTACAAGTTTCTGAACGAGTTTGATGCCGGCATGCAACACGCCGAGCAGAAGTACGGCTGGCTGCACGCCGCGCAGGCCTACATCAGCTTGAAGAACGAAGCCGACAAGGTTATTGTTTTTGAGCGTGCTGGTCTCCTCTGGATCTTCAACTTCCATCCCACGAAGAGCTACGCCGACTACCGCGTTGGCGTTGAGCAGGAGGGCACTTACCGGGTGGTGTTGAACACCGACGCGAAGACGTATGGTGGCTTCGAGCGGATCGATTCCGGGACACGCTTCTTCACGACACCGTTCAGGTGGAACGAGCGAGCGAACTTTACGCAGGTTTACATTCCTACTCGGACTGCTATTGTAAGTTTTGTTTACGTCGAAGTCAGAGCCTAAGGGCATTTTTGCTGATGGTGAGATAGGTTCTCGCGCTGGAGTCGACGTTGTGAGAGGTCTCTCTACCTGAGGAGGCACGGGTCTCTGGGATGCATATGCTCACAGATGGAAGTCGGGTTGCTTTTTCGTATGTTTAGACTGTGGCTGTTTAGCTAAAATTACTTGAGAACGAGCAAGGAAGTGGTTTTCTTCCTCTAGACCTAAGCTTTAGAAGAATTTCCATTTAGCGTCAGTTACAAGATTTCCGTTTGAAGACAACGTGCAAGAACAAGCGAAACGAAGCTTTTCTGGTTGATCAAATTCATTCAGATCTTGCTGGCTGTCTTGGAAGAATCGCGATGATTGTTTTCAAGCAAGATACTTTAAGTCACTAGTTAGAAGATCAACTCGCGTTACGCACAGAAATGTTCTAGAGGAAAATGGACATCACAATCATTGATTTCAAAAATAAAAGTCATTTCTCAATGGTTGATTCAATATCAGATCGCAGTATTGGAATTGTTGTTTTGATCGGTTGTAATTCGGTGTTTACAAGGCTGATCGTTCGAGCTTCCTATTTGGTAGATGTGCCTGAAGGGGTGCCTGAATAGGTGCCTTGTGGCCTTGTGTGATCCCACCTAATCGATCCTTGCTTCTGGCAGCCTCAGGCCACAGCGCTAATTCAGCTACTTTTCCTCTTTGCCGAGTTCAATCTCAACCTCGACATCTGCATCCCCATCAACCTCCGCATCCCTCTCCCATCCCCAACGCCCTTCTCCGTCATCAAGATGTTTAGGAGGTATGCTCTCTACTCCTTGAAGTCCTTCGCAGCTTGACGCCGAGTCTCAATGGCTTGTGGCCGCTGGTTCCCAGCTCCCGGCAGCTTTGCCCCCTCCCGGGCTACGATCCATCAATCGAATCCCTACTGACACGATCCTTCAAGAACTCTCCAACAATCGGCTGTCCGGGCCTCCAGAAGCGCGTTCGCGAAACCCGCTGTCTCATTCGGTCTCCGAGCAGCAAACGCGCGGTTTGCGAGCGACAGCGCGAACCTCCAGGGCAAGATCCACCAGGTCATCGGTGCCGTTGTTGATGGTAAGAGGTCCCCCGAATCCCTTGTCACATCACCGGTGGATCGCCGGAGTACACGGATGATGATGGAGGAGCTTCATTCACGACGGGGACGCATGGCTGAATTTCGTTGCAGTGAAATTCGATACCGAAAAACTCCCTCCGATTCTCAACGCCCTTGAGACCAGCAATGGCGGAAACAAGTTGGTTCTTGAGGTCGCAGTACGTCAAAAAGCCCATACACCAGTCATTGAGCGAGCACTGACAATCATGACAGCAACATCTGGGAGAGAACGTTGTCCGATGTATTGCTATGGACGGTAAGGCACTGATGTATGTCGAGACTAACGGCAGAGACTGACATGGCCCAAAGGAACCGAAGGTCTCGTCCGTGGCCACAAGGCCACCGATACAGGAAGCCCAATTATGGTGCCGGTCGGCGAAGGAACTCTCGGTCGTATCATGAACGTCACAGGTGACCCAATCGACGAACGTGGACCCATCAAGCACACCAAGAAGATGCCGATTCACGCCGATGCTCCCCCTTTCACCGACCAATCCACGGCTGCCGAGATCTTGGTCACCGGTATCAAGGTCGTCGACTTGCTCGCCCCTTACGCTCGTGGAGGAAAGATTGGTCTGTTCGGAGGAGCCGGTGTCGGAAAGACCGTGTTCATTCAGGAGCTGATCAACAACATCGCCAAGGCTCACGGAGGTTACTCTGTCTTCACTGGTGTGGGAGAGCGCACTCGTGAGGGTAACGATCTGTACCACGAAATGCAGGAGACCAAGGTCATCAACCTCGAAGGTGAATCCAAGGTCGCCCTGGTTTTCGGTCAAATGAACGAGCCCCCCGGAGCCCGTGCTCGTGTCGCTCTGACTGGCCTTACGGTAGCTGAAGAGTTTCGTAACCAGGGTCAGGACGTGCTCATGTTCTTGGACAACATTTTCCGATTTACGCAAGCCGGATCCGAGGTGTCTGCCCTCCTCGGTCGCATCCCGTCTGCCGTCGGTTACCAACCTACTCTGGCGGTAGACATGGGTCTTTTGCAAGAGCGCATTACGACCACCCATACGGGATCCATCACGTCGGTCCAAGCCGTCTACGTGCCTGCGGATGATTTGACCGATCCAGCTCCTGCCACGACGTTCGCCCATTTGGACGCCACCACTGTGCTCTCCCGTAGCATCTCGGAGTTGGGTATCTACCCTGCCGTCGACCCTCTCGACTCGAAGTCCCGGATGTTGGATCCCCGTATCATCGGACAAGACCACTACGACACCGCGACCAAGGTCCAACAGATGCTTCAAGAGTACAAGTCGCTCCAAGATATCATTGCCATTCTCGGTATGGATGAGTTGTCGGAAGCTGACAAGTTGACCGTCGAGCGTGCCCGAAAGATGCAAAGATTCTTGTCGCAACCCTTTGCTGTGGCTACCGTTTTCACCGGCATCGAGGGTGTCTTGGTTGATTTGAAGGACACCATCCGATCTTTCAAGGCCATCATGAATGGAGAGGGTGATGACTTGCCCGAGGTACGTTGCACATGCCCGCATCCCCAGCTGAACCCTTGCTAACGAATGCTCCCTAGAACTCTTTCTACATGTCAGAACTCATCCCCCCCCCCCCCCCCCCCCCCCCCCCTTCGCGTGACATTTGCTAACTGCTCTTTTAGGGTTGGTGACATTGACCACGCACGAAGAAAGGGAGAGAAGATTCTGGCCGATCTCGAGAGCAAGTAGAGACATGGCTCGCCGGCACGGGGTTGGTAATGGAGGCGTGGAAAAACCGACGGAGATGTGTATATTTTTTGAGGGCAAGATCGGGGCGTGGTAGGCAGCGTTTGATCGCGGGGCTGTGTACAGACGATGGAAACCCGATCCTCTCGAGAAGCACGCATCTCCTTAGCTTGTAACAAATCTTTCTTCTGTTCTACCCTTTTGCTCTGCTCGTGAACGAACCGTAGACAGGAGGCCTCGGCACATGTCATGATCTGGCACGCGGTAAGCCCGCTGTCGTCCCCGTCGAGCTGTGCTCTGTGCGATCCGAGGTCTTTCCACCAAGCATTTCCGTCCGGACTTGGAGGCTCCCATCCCAGGCTTCGTATCCGCATTCGCATTCGCATCATTCTCATCTGATGGATGGTTCTACAGTTTGTACATACAGGAAAACGGCTCGTTCTGACGGTACTGTACTGTACTGTCACATTTCTCTCCCCCCTCCCCCCCTCTCCGCGTCATACATACACAGACAGACCTGGGCTTGCCTCGCGGCATGGGGACTCAGCTCAGCTGCGCTGTCTGTCTGTCTGTCTGTCTGTGTGTAGGTGTGTAGGTGTGTGTAGGTGTCGCTGTGACGTTTCGCAGCGCTGATGGCAGCGACGGTGTGGTGTGTATGTATATGTATGGGAATTCTGTCTAGGTTCTGAAGTTGGGTTTGCGTCTACGGTCTTGTACAGTACATTCATTACAGGAGCGCGTGTTTGGGTTTCTAGAGCAGTGTAGTATATTTTACATACAGTAAATATGTACATACATACCTATTGTAAGTAAATAAGTCAGTTAGTTAGTCGTATAAGTCGTACATAATTTTGCGACGCGCACAGATCCAGCACATAGCACTAGACCCCACCCCACCCTCTTCCCTCTTTCCACTTACTTATTCCCCATTGGTTGCGAACCAGTACACTTTCAGGTGAGAAGTCACCACTATCTTTGATGGTCTAACGGTCATGATTTCCGCTTGTCATTTCGCTGGAGAAGCGCGGGAGATCGGGGTTCGACTCCCCGTCAGAGAGAGAGTTTCTCTAGAGTTCATGGCCCTGAGCAGATGCTCGGAGTGGCTGTATTTTTTGCCGCTCTTCGCTCGGGGTGCGAGGCCGTCGCCGACGACGACGACGACGATGACGACGACCTCGCGGGCAAGGAAGGAAGAAGACTTAATAGCTTTTCGATCATGAGGATCATAATGGTTTTTTTTTTTGGTTTTTTTTGTTGCAGCGGTAGGACAAAATCACCAATTGTACTTACTGTACGTGAAAAGTCTGGAAAGCCCCCCCCCCCCTCCCCCCAAAAAGAGCAATCGATAGTTACATACTGTATGTACGTCGCGATTTCGCAGAGACTCACTCCCCTCACCGGCGTTCCGAGGCTCGTGTGCGATGGCGCATCTATCTGAGTTGGGCCTTACGAGGTGCACAACAACCCTCCTGGCCGTATCTCCCCCCACAAGGCTCTTTCTTTTCCCCCGAGCCACCGCCGTTATCTATCTTTCACCATGGTGGATTTCAGTAATCAGATTTTGCGGTGACAGTACCATTTATTTGACGAAGGACGTCGAAAGTGTGTAAGTAAGTGAGTAAGTGAGTGAGTAAGTGAGTAAGTGAGTAAGTGAGTAAGTGAGTAAGTGAGTAAGTGAGTAAGTGAGTAAGTGAGTAAGTGAGTAAGTGAGTAAGTGAGTAAGTGAGTAAGTGAGTAAGTGAGTAAGTGAGTAAGTGAGTGAGTCCGTGAGTAAGTGAGTAAGTGAGTAAGTGAGTAAGTGAGTCCGTGAGTAAGTGAGTAAGTGCGTAAGTGAGTAAGTGTAAGTGAGTGAGTAAGTAAGTAAGTAAAGTAAGTAAGTAGTTTGGTTGGGTGGTTGGCTGGTTAATAGTGGCTTTTCTTTCCTAGCGAATAGGACTGGTTAGATCGTTACATAAGGTACATACTGTTGTGCATGTAACAAGTGGATCGCGAGCGAGAAATGATCAATCGTTCAGTCGTTTTTTTGGCTTGGAAAGTGTGTACACAGTAAGTACAGGGGGAGGAAGTTGGGGGATGGGATGGGATTTGATGGGGCTGGCTGCTTTCCTTTCGGAGATGGAGATGGGGTCTTGTGGTAGTGGGAAGGGGCAAGTGGGAGGGAGCAAGTGGGAGTAGCAAGTGGGAAATGGAAAGTGGTTAATAGCAAATAGCAAGTGGTAAATAGCAAGTAGTAAGTAGCAAGTAGCAAATAGCAAATAGTAAATAGCAAATAGTAAATAGCAAATAGTAAATAGCAAATGGTAAGTAGCAAATAATAACAGCAAAAAGCATATGGTAAATAACAAGTAGCAAAAAGCAAGTGGGAAGAAGCAAATGGTATATAGTAAATGGCAAATGGGAAGTAGCAAGTGGGAAATAGCAAATAGCAAGTGGTAAATAGCAGCTATTAGCAAATATGAAGTAGCGAATAATACATAGCAGATAACAAATAGCAAATGGGAAGTAGCAAATAGTAAATATCAAATGGTAAATAGCAAATAGAAAATACCAAATGGAAAATAGCAAATAAGAAATAGCAAATGGGAAATATCAAATAGCAAGTGGCAAGTTGCAAATAGCTAGTAGCAAATGGTAAGGAGCAAATCGCAAATCGCAAACCACAAATAGCAAACGGCTAAGATCTCGTCAGCGGCGGCAGCGCGTTCCTCTCCTCCTATCGTACGTAACCAGCGAGGCAATATTCCATTCCCCCCCCCCCCCCCCCCACACACGCCGCTAGTCGCATACCCACACATACAAACACACAAACACACACCACCCAACAAAGTCCCCCCCCGCCCTCGAATTACCCGGTATTCATACCCGCCTATCCACCCACCTCTCCACACCACACCACACACCACCCACCCAACCATCCCCCCCCCGCGCGTCCGATACCTTTCCGGTGCCAATACCGCCCATCAGCAGGTCGCCAGGTCGCCGGGTCAACACCTACGTGCTTATGTTCCTCGTTAGGTGGCGATCGATTCCTCCCGTACCGGCGGGGGAGCGACACGCACGCTACGGTGGGAGTAACTCAGGTGTGTAAAGGAGGGTGGGACGGTGGTGGCGCCGGCTGGCTGTTATGGTGACCCTTTTGTAAGAGAATAGCGGAGAGACTTGCAATATGGTTGGTTCTTTGCCTTTGGGGGCGAGTTGGCCTAGTGGGGAATGCTGTTTGTTCTTTTTACTCGTGTTGGGCTGGGTATTCTAGTCGTTGCAGAAAGTAGGGTAGGGTAGGGTAGGGTAGGGTAGGGTAGGGTAGGGTAAGGTAGGTTCAGCTCAAAAGGCGTGGTAAAATAAGCGAGTTTGTTGTTGAGATTGACTGATATACATAAATATATTTGGTTTTAAGCTCGGTGTTATAAAAATCAGCGAGTTTGTTATTGAGGTTGATTTACATGTACATATATATTTGGCTTCAAGCTCAGTGCTCTACCTCTTTCTCCGCGCCCTGGCTGCTTGCTTGCTGAATTCGCCGTCCGGTAGAGCGCTATACCCAGTGCCCGCACCTCTCAAGCACCTCCCCCCTCTCCGGCTGGTCCAGAGCGCGCGAGGCATGCTTGCGCTCCGTGAACCCGGCTTCTTCTCTTCACCTCACTGACTTACCTCATGAGGATAACCATGAGGGAACATGAGAAAGCTAATCCATGACCTCGATCACGAGATCTCCGAGTGGGAGCGGTGACGACGATAACACCGTCCCTGGTAGTCACGAAGTACTGTCTGTACCGGGGCAGGTCTACGGTCTACGGTCGTCGTCGTTCTGAAGGTCAGCGACGTAAGCGACGTAAGCGGAAAACAAAGGGGCTCGGCTAAACTGCTCACCGGCTCGTCCGGGATGGGTTAGAGCGGCAATGAGACAGAGGGTCAAGTAAACAAAGGGGAACTGTATGTATATTCTGTATATATATTATATGTATGTACTGTATGTATGTCTTGTGTGTAGATACTGTAGATATATCCTGTATATATTATTTGTATGTACTGTATGTTTGTCCTGAACATATGTTTTGTACATCTAAATTGTACATACGTATTGTATGTGTGTCCTGTGTGTAAAAACTGTGTATACTGTATGTACTGTATGTACTGTATGTACAAGATGTCCTGAACATACCGTAGGTACAGTAAAACAGTACGACTGATCCAAACGCTGCCTCACTCCACCCCGTCAGTCAGAAAAACAACTCTCCACATGTGGATTCGTGCTTCACGTGCTATACTGTACCTCTGAGACCCCCCCTATCATAACAGACTTTCCGACGGGTCACATTTGCGTGAGGAGTGCAGGAGCTGCTCGCTGTCCGATGCAAGCTTCACCTGAGGGCAAGCATGAACGCGACGAGTCGCCGTGATAAAGGCTTGCTTGCTACTGTACTATCACATGGTACCGAAGCCGAGCTCGACAGTGGCAAGCTGCGAGAAGTAGAACGTACAAGCTGCGTCAAGAAAGCACGCCACCAAAACCGCCGAAGCCGAAAGATGAGGCCCTATGGCACGCCGGCCGTCCGCGTCAGCTTGTTGCCCAGCTCCACCTTGCTGTAGAGAGCGCCGCCCATGATGGCAATGAGCATGCCCAAGCCATTGAACACCCCGATCCGGACCTCGAAGATGACGATGCCGAGGAGCACCGTGAGCACCTGCTTCAGATTGCCGCAGATGGCCATGGTGAGCGCGCCGGCGACCTGGTTGGTGCTGAACGAGGAGACGTTGAGGAGGAAGGCGATGCAGCTGTTCGTCAGCAGCGCCACGACCCAGCCGGGGGTGAGGGCGCCCTCGGCGACGAAGGTGCGCAAGCCGCGACCTTCGCCGGTGAGGACGGCGTAGAGCAGGGCTTGCACGGCGGCGAGGGGCGAGATGCGCAGGAGGAGCTCGAGAGGCGGGAGCGCGAGCGCGCCTGTCATGAGGCCGTTCGAGACGATCGTCTTCAGCGCGGCGAGCATGAGCCCGCAGAGAGTGAGGGCGACGCCCCAGGGGGTGTAGTCGAAGTCGCCGTATGCGACCATGGCGACGCCGAGGATCATCGGAACACAGGAGAGATAGGTTGGCACGGCGTAGGAGCGCCCACTGTAGAGCTTGTAGATGAGAATCGTGAGGACGGGCGTCGTGGATCGCACGATCTGATGGAATGCCACCGACACCAGAGCTCTGTGTTCCTGTTAGACATACGTCCGACCCGGCCTGGGGCGTCTTGGGGACCGACAATGAGACATTGGAAATCGCAATGTTGATGGTACACAAGATGGAGAAGGCAACGATCACGACGCTGTCTCGGAGCGACAGGCTCGTCGGTCTGATGAAGCCTCGAAGCATGAGGATATAACATCCCATCGACGTCGTCCCGGCGTGGAAGGCCGTCAGGAGGAACGGATACGTGAACTGCGGGCCTCTCGTCAGCGACGCTCTTCGACCGCAGAGGGATTCGGCTCACCTTTCCCAGCAACATCTTGCTGTGGATGGTCAGAGACATGTTGAGAAGCAGATAGGTCGCCAGGTAAAGGAGCTTGGTGCGTCGCGGGATGCCATCTTCCAGAGGAGCGGTTTTGGGCGCGAGGTTCAGCTCCTCCTGCTCCTGGGCCTCGAGGTTCGACTCGCGAAGAAGCAATATCTCCTGGGGATCATGGCCGTCGAGCTCATCCCCATCGAAGGACGTCGTGTCTGACACGTGCGAGCTGCCGTCTCCGGCACACGACGAGCTCGAGATTCGCTCTCCGTCCAGTGTAGAGTCGTGTGACGGAGACGGGGGAGCGATCTTTGTGATTGTGGCCATGGTGTTGGTTTTGGACAGCGTGCCGAGTCTGGGGAGAATTGGGGAGAATGGGGGGAGAGGGGGAAGGAGAGTGAGAGTGAGAAAGAGAAAGAAAGTGAGAAGGAGAGTGAAAAGCAGAGTGAGAAGGGGAATGAAAAGGAGAGTGAAAGGAGAATGAGAAGAAGAATGAAAATGAGAACGAGAATGGAAAAGAGAACGAGGAAAGAGAATGAGACTGAGACCGAGGACTTTGTCGATACGCTCGCCGTTGGGGACCTGGAGAAGCACTCCGCACTACAGTCAGTACAATATAGTCAGAACAATATAATCAGAACAACAGTCAGTATAATGTAGTTAATACAACAGTAAGTAAAATACAGCTAGTAAAATGCAGTTAGTACAAAACAATGTAGCCGGTACAATATGGTACAATATACGGTACATTAAAATCAGCACAACACAGCCAACAACCAGTACAATACAGTCAGTACGATACAATTCATTACAGCCAGTAAATAAAAAGTCAGTAAAACACAGCCAGTACAATACAGCCAGTACAACACAGTACAATACACTCTGTTCAATTCACTCAGTACAATACACTCAGTACAATACAATATATTACAGCCAGTAAATAAAAAGTTAGTATAACACAGTCAGTATAACACAGTCATTATAACACAGTCAGTCTAACACAGTCAGTCTAACACAGTCAGCACAGTACAATACAATACAATACAATACACTCAGTACAATATACTCAGTACAATGCACTCAGTACAACACTCAGTACAATACATTCAGTACACTACCTCTGCGCCGCCACTCGCGCCGGCCAACCTTGACCCAGGCCCCAAGCTGAATCGACGAACCTAAAGGACGAGATGCTCTCTACAGTACAGTACTGTAGGGAGGTGACACGCCACACAAACGCTGCAAGGAAGAGAGAATTGCTCCAACGGCTCGAGCCTCAACGCAGGCCTCAACCGCTTTCACGGGCTGCCAGAGCGAAAGTCCCCAAGAGGCATATCACGTTCCTGACGACCCCGGCCTCGTCGATGCTGTAGGGGAGCTACCCACACCGCAAGGACCGAACGCGAGGACCCAACATCCTTAATTCTGGAGCTCGGCAAACTCAGAGGCAAAGCAACTTCTTGTCTTTCGCTGACACCGTTCCATGCGGGACGCGATGGTGCTTCACCTTCGTCGACACTGTGCACATCGGCTGGCGGGTCAAGAGGCTTTGGTGACACGACGTTGCAGTCTCTCTCTCGCACAGCCAAGGGCCAGATAGATGATAGATCTCCATCCGTCTTCATCTCTTTGGCCCGGAGCTACAGGACCTCCATAGGTCCACAGGCCATACCGATCGATCTCGACAGAGCGTCAATCGGGCGGGTGTTACATTCAGAAGAGAAAGAAGAGAAGCCGTCTGGAGCACCGCGTATGTGGCACCCTTTTTACACGGGGCTTCTCTGTGCTCTGTCCTTTGTGCGGCGAGGTAGGCTGTCAGTGCCGTGTTACTGCACTACCACAGCTGAAGCGTTTCCTCACTCCGTACTCGTGTACTGTACTACGGGGTAGGTCCTGTACAGCGTTTCTACACTGTCCATGGCCATTCAGGACCACAGCCGAATTCGGATTTCCAGACGGCCTTGCAGTACCAACTCTGCAACGTGGAGCTGCTGAGCGCGCTACCCTGCGCACAGGAGGTCGTGTCGGTAGCAGTGAAAGTCAAGCCTCTTCCGAAAGCTACAGCACTGTACTGTACAATCCTCGCCCCAGCCTTGACGTCGCCACGATCGACCCCGAACGAAAGTAAATCTGGGAGATGTGCATCATACGCAGTCCACAGAACTCGCGTGGAACGTAAAGTCAATTGCAACCTTGTGCTATAAACACACAGTATGTACACTGGGGCCCCTCTGTACGACGCAACACGTACATACAGAGCACACTGTAGAAGGACTTGGCTACAACGGGGTACATGGCAATGAATGGCGTATCAATCCCAAAGCCGAAATTCTCTCTTTGCTCAAGCAAGGGGCGCGTTACACACACACTGTACGAACTCGGCAACTGGGAGCGCTTTAGCGAGCCGCTGCATCGTGCTGTGTGTACATTCGCCGAAAAACAAGCGAACCGATGTTCCAGATGCGGCTCCTCCAACCCCTCGGCCTCTGCACTCCCCCACGCGAGTCCTGGGATTCCCTAGAATGCCGAGCTCCTTTTGCTTCGCACAGGGCGTTCGCACGAACTCGAGCCAGAGAGCCATAGCTTTGCACCCTACCCTCGACACGTTTCCTCGAAGCACAGTCGGCATGCCAGGACGGAGAAAGGAGCGCGCGAAGCGGAGCGGTCCCGGTCCTGGCGTGCGTCGCTCACTCGGGATACACGATATACACACAGGCTCCGGCGCAGCATACGTCCTGTACTCGTACGCACAGAGTGACGATGGTGGAAGCGAAGTAGCCACTGACGGAGTCAACGTCGGTCGTCCCACGCTCCGTTCGTACACAAGAGCTCGTCACTTAAGGCCCATCGATAGCCATCGCCAGCTCTCTCATAACAGCAGGTACTTCCACACGTCCCGTTTTGCCTTCGATATGGCGTGAATCCGAGGACGCTCTTTTGCTCTTTCTCTCTCTCTCTCTCTCTCTCTCTCTCTCTCTCTCTCTCTCTCTCTTCTCGCACATCCACTCTTTTCGCATGTGGATAGAACAGAGTCTGCTGCCGACTCACTGCCTCTCACTCTTTCACTCTTTCTCTCTCTCTTTCTCCACCATGGCAACGACCCCCTCCTCCTCTGCTCGGCGCGGGCCGAACGAGCCATTGGCCATCAGCACTTCTTCTGCCCGAGAGGTGGAGGGTGGGATCCCGTCATGGGCTGGCATCCCCGGCGGCGAGAGGGCGCGCGAGCTGGTTCCGGAGATCGACTACCCCCGAATCCGGAGCATTTGCTGTATTGGCGCGGGATACGTGGTACGTGTGTTTTCTGTCGTTGTTGTTCTGTCGTTGTCGTTTTGTCGTTGTCGTTCTGTCGTTGTCGTTCTGCCGTTGTCGTTCTGCCGCTCTGTCTTTTTTCTTTCTTTTTCTTTTTCTTTTCTTTCTCTTTTCTCTGTTTCTCCTTCTCTGTTTCTCTTTCTCTGTCTCTCTGTCTCCATGTCTCTCTGTCTCTCTGTCTCTCTGTCTCTCTGTCTCTCTGTCTCTTTTTCTTTTTCTCTGTCTCTCTGTCTCTCTCTGTCTCTCTCTGTCTCTCTCTCTCTTTTTCTGTCTTTCTCTGTCTCTCTCTTTCTCTCCGTCTCTCTGTCTTTCTGTCTCTCTATCCCTTTCTCTCTCTCTCTTTCTCTTTCCGTCTCTGTTTCTCTTCTCTCCGTCTCTCTCTCTCTTTTCTCCGTCTCTTTCTCTCTTCTCTCCGTCTCTCTTTTTCCGTCTCTCTCTCTCCGTCTCTTTCTCTCTTTTCTCTCCGTCTCTTCTCTCCGTTTCTTTTCTTTCCGTCTCTCTCTCTTTTCTCTCTGTCTCTCTGTCTCTGTCTCTCTCCCCCCCTCCCCCCCTCCGTTTCTCTCTCTCTCTCTCTCTATTCTCTCTTTTCTCTCTCTCTCTCTCTCTCTCTCTCTCTCTCTCTCTCTCTCTCTCTCTCTCTCTCTCTCCCTCTCTCCCCCCCACTGCTGACCGCGACAGGGCGGTCCGACCTGTAGCGTGATTGCGAGCCAGAACCCCGACATCAGAGTCACCATCGTGGATCTCAGCGCGCAGCGCATCGCGGCCTGGCAGTCCAACGCGCTCCCGATCCACGAGCCGCAGCTGTTGGACATGGTGCGGTCGGCGCGCGACGCGCAACCCAACCGGCCAGCCAACCTCTTCTTCTCGACCGACATCGACGCGGCCATCGCGGAGGCCGACTGCATCTTCGTCAGCGTCCACACGCCCAGCACGCGCCGCGGTCGCGGCCCGGGCAGGGCGCCGGAGCTGTCGTGGTTCGAGTCGGCGATGCGGCGCATCGCGGCCGTGGCCACGTCGGACAAGATCGTGGTCGAGAAGTCGACGGTGCCGGTTCGCACGGCGGAGACGATGGCGGCGATGCTCCAGGCCCACGGCGGCGCCGGCGTGCGGTTCGAGATCCTGTCGAACCCCGAGTCCTGGCCGAGGGGACGGCCATCGCGAACCTGCTCCAGCCGGACCGCGTCGTCGTCGGCGCGGCGGCGACGGCGACGGGCGCGCGCGCGGCGGCGGCGCTGGTCGACGTCTACGCGGCCTGGGTGCCGCGCGCGAAGATCCTCACGACCAGCTGGTGGTCGGCGGAGCTGGCCAAGCTGGCGGCCAACTGCCTGCTGGCGCAGCGCATCAGCAGCATCAACGCGCTCAGCGCCCTCTGCGAGCAGACGGGCGCCGACGTGGTCGAGGTCGCGCGCGTCTGCGGCCAGGACTCGCGCATCGGGCCCCAGATGCTGTCGGCCTCGCTGGGATACGGCGGTTCGTGCTTCACGAAGGACATTCGCAGCATGGCCTACATGGCCGACGCGCTGCATCTGCCAGCCGTGGCGGCGTACTGGCAGGCCATCGACGACCTCAACGAGGACCAGAAGCGCCGCTTTGCGCGCCGCATCGTCGCGGGCCTGCGGCCGTCGCTGGCGCTCAAGAAGATCGCCATCTTCGGCTTCGCCTTCAAGAAGGACACCGGCGACGTGCGCGCGAGCGCCGCCATCCGCATCTGCCACGACCTGCTCGTCGAGGGCGCCGCCCTCGCCATCTACGACCCGCAGGCCGCGCCCGCGAACATCTGGCGCGAGCTGGAGGCCGCGTGCGGCGGCGGCGGCGACGGCGACGACGGCGACGACGGCGACGACGACGACCCGAGCCTCGTCCGCGAGCGCGTCTCCATCCACCACACGCCCTACGAGGCCGCCCGGGACGCCGACGCCGTCGTCATCGCGACGGACTGGGACGAGTTCGGCAACAAGACGGCCGTCGCGGGCGTCAAGAGGACCGTCGTCACGCCGCCCGACACGCCGCGGGCGGAGGCGCTCGACGCGCCCTTCCCCCACGCGAGGCCCCGGGTCGACTGGGAGAAGGTGGCCAGCCGCATGCGGCGCCCGATGTACGTGTTTGACGGCCGGAACATGATCGAGCCCCGGAGCCTCGAGGATCTCGGCTTCCGGGTCGAGGGGATCGGCATGGCGGGGAGGGGGCGCCCGGCTGGCGTTGGGTTGGACTCGTAGGGGGGTGAGAAGCCGGAGGAGGAGAGGAGGAGAGAGAGGAGGAGAGGAGGAGAGGAGGAGAGGAGGAGAGGAGAGGAAGGGATTTGGGAACTAGGCAGCCCGGCCGGCTCCATCTTTTTTCTCTTTCGAGGCGATTGGTTCACGGGGGAACGCAGGGCGAAGAACAGAAGGCCGGACTGCCTGTCGACAACAGCCGGTACAGCACATGAATGCTAGACAGACAAACAGCAAGCTTGTCCCTTGCCTCCGTCGCTCCGCAGGTTTCCATGCTGCTGTTCTCAGCCAGAGAGAGATCTGACGCCGTGCGCGCTGGCGCAACGTCGCTCCAGACCGATACTCGCTCTCCCTCCCCCCCTCAATGTCCTCCTGTTGCGTGCTCACTGCGCTTGGGATATCCTGCCTCCGTACGAGCAGGTCTGCACAGGACAGGACATACATATATACAGCACAGCATGTCGTCAAGTGGGCGGCTCTGACTGAAGCGAGAAGCTGTGTTTGGTCTCGCGCCCGGTTTCCTACCACAGCGTTTCATTATACTTACTCTACATACTGGAAGTGCCTGTATATACAGGAAGTGCCTTCCACCAAGCAAGCAAGTAAGCACGCATGTTTTTGGAGATTCAATCACCAAACGATCGCTTCTACGCAACACCTTTTTTCTTCTGCACTTCCTCCCTAGACCAGAGTGTGGTCAGTAAGCGAATTGTTTACTCGCTTGCTCGCTTGCTCACCGTACCGTCGTATCTGAGACCGCGGTCCAAGCGCAAGAAGCAAGTACGCCCGCCCGCCCTTCTCCTCCTACGTACGTGGACACATGAAGTTGCGCGTGTGTTCCGGACAGTGACTTCTTACAGCCGCCATATACCTCTAAGTTTTTAACGAATACTTTTCTCCCTTTTTTACGACGATAGCATTTAAATGCAAAATAATACTTTAAATTACAAAGCGCATATTATTAAGCTATGGTTTCGTAATATAAGTATGAAATTAGAGCTTTATTCGCCGGATTTCAATCCGATCGGAAACTTATAAATTATATTTAAAACAAAAATTATTAAGCTTAAATCAAAGCTAATAGTTATAAAAAACAATAGTATAATACAACGATTTTTAATAAAAACTATATAAAAAGCGCGAAAGCTTCCGAAAGATCAGTTGTTAAATTAACTAGCGAAGGGGATGCGAAAGAGAATAAACGCTGGTAAGGCTGCAAACGGATGGTATACTAAATACTGGTTGAAATCGAATATTCTTTCGATTTTCAGCTTTCATTTAAGTTATGGGAAATAAAATCGATTAATTAATGGTGGAGTTATGAAGTTGTAAAAGTAGTAGAATTTTGTTGGGGTAAGGACTATTTACTGACGCGCAACTTCATGTGTCCACCTACTGTAACCACCAAAACGAAAAAAAAAGAAAAAAACACGAGTTCCCCGAGAAAATAAACCGCCTCATTCGTACGTACCAAACACCTCCCAGCTCGAACCGCTCGCTTACCCTAATACGCGAACGAGAAAAGAAGATTGGTTAAAAAAAAAAAAAAGAAAGATCGCGTACGCCTAGGCGGGTACACCCATCCATCCATCCAGCGTCCAGCAAGCGTCCAGCAAGCAAAACAATGGAAGTAAGCCAAGCGAGGCGCACTCCCTCCCCACCCATCGATTGCTCCCCTCCCCCCCCTTCCTTTCTGTTTCCCCCCCCTCTCTCTTTCGGCCTTTTCCCCTTCTTCCTCTTTCGTGCGTGCCGTCGGAGACTTGTGAGATGCTGGGTTCGGTGCTCCCGTCTCTCTCTCTGTCTACTGTACGTACGTACCTACAGTACAGTACAGTACAGTACAGTACAGTACAGTACCTGCCTAGATGGTCGATGCCGCCGTGACCGTGCGGTGCTGCGAGGGCTGGGCTGGGCTGGGCAGGGCAGGGCAGGGCCGTGCTGCGGACTGTACGGTGAAGCGGAATGTTGCTCGATCGAGAGATGGGAAAAAGGGAGTGTGGGAGATGGAGGGAAGAGGGCTGGGCTTCATGGCATGCTTCGGCACGAGCGTCTCTGTTTTGGTGTGGGTGTTGGTGTGGGTGTTGGTATGGGTATGGGAATTGGAATGGGTATTGGATGGGTGTTGATATGGCTATTGGTATTGGTGTTGGTATGGGTTGGTATGGGTATGGGCATTGGTATTGATATGGGTATTGGTATTGATTTTGGTATCGACAGGCTCGCCACTCTTTCCCAACCAGCCAACCAGCCCTACCTATGCACACACATGATATACACCAACACCAAACTCCCACGTATCTCGAGCCAACCCAGAGCCATCTCACTTCGCCTCCCCCCAGATCTTAAGCAAACAGCTCCTTCGTGTCCAGGGCGTCCTTCTCGGCCCTCCGGCCACCACTCGTGCGCAGGCCCAGCTCGCCCTTCTTCGCCAGCCGATCAACGCCCTGCTCCGCGCGCGCGTGGTACCGCCCCGCCTTCTTCTGCCGCAGCTCGCTGCGCACCTGGTTCGGGCTCACGAACTCCCGATTCTCGTAGAGGATCGGCCCGCCGAAGCTGCCCTCCTGGATCACGATCGGCGTCAGCACGAAGCGCGGCCCGATCTCCACCAGGCGGATCTCCGTCTCCTTGCCCGGGGCCTTCTTCTCCTTGGGCTTCGGCTCCGTCTCGGTGCCGGCGTGGGTGGCCGTGGCGGCTTCACTTTCCGAGATCTGGTAGTTGCGGATCCAGATCTTGCCGTCGGCGAGCGTGAAGCCCATGACGTGGTCGATGAAGGGCTTGGCCTTGCGGGCGCCCTTCGGCACGCCGAAGATGTGGAGGAAGAGCTCCTTGAGGACGCGCAGGTGCGGCTCTTTGTCGAAGGCGGCGTCGAAGGAGAGGATCGGGCGGGAGCCCTTGAGGCAGTTGCCGGTGAAGTGGAGCTCTTCCATCGTGTGTACTGTTCCCCGCGCTCACATCAGCATGTCCTCGATCTCGATAGGAAGTCGGATGCGCGGATGAGGGACCCTACGGTTCTGCATGTGCATCTTGACGGTTGGCCCATTGGGCGCCTTGCTCATCCACAGGTACAGGTCCTTGCCCTTCCGCGCCTCGAAGAAGAACACGTTGTTGCAGTTGTAGAGCTCGGCCAGTTCGTTGAGCTGGTACAGCTTGGACTTGGTGTCGAGCTTCGCATCCTTGCGCCGTGGGGGAGCAGCGCCGCCAGGTCATTCAGGAGATGTCGGTGTCTAGGCACCCAGCGGCGGATCGCATCAGCACAGCTTCTCTCTCTCTCGTTCACTTCCACATCTGTTCTCTCGTTCACTCCCACATGTGTGCTGCGCGAGGGAGATGGCCTCACCGGTACGTGATGCCTCTTGACGACAGAATCAGCACTCTCTGCTTGTTCTTCTTGACGCCGTTGGCAGGGCCCTCCTCCTTGTGCCCGGCGGTCTTCGACAATGACTTGTAGACGGATGCCATGGCGTGGGGTGGAAATGTCGTCGTCGGCGCAAAGAAGACGTTGTTGATGCTTCAAGCCATGGGGAACTTTTTTTTTTGTGGATAGAAAGACGATGTCTTGGCGTTGGCCTGATCGGGCTTAGCGTAGATACCTATCGTTATCGTCGGCTGCTCAGCTCTGTCGTCTGTTTCTCTCCATTCACCCTACAGAACAATACAACACAGTCCAGTGCAGTACCGTCCGTATACGCGCTGTGGTCCACGTTGTCTCTTCTTCGCTGGACAGCTCTGAGTTGATCGCTCAGACATTCCAAGACATCCGGCGTGCTGACGACTCAAGCACAGGCAATGGCGGATTCTTAACATCACAGCTCGAGTCAGAACAAACGATGTCTCTCTCACACGACATGGAGGGTCTCGGTATGGATGTGGAGATCCATCCTCTCCTCGTTTCATCACGATATCGATCATTGGTGCTTGAGCTTGATCTCCGCTTTACAGCCTTTTGCAACAAACCAACCACCAACCCTTAAGGAATGAACCACGTCATGAAGCGACACGTTCGCATGGAAAAGAAAAGATTGAGAACCTGAGTGAAGCGTGAGTGGAAAGGAAACCCCCTCGTTGCAGGGGGAAGCTGTCGAGCTGCGAGTCTCGAGCCTCGAGCCAACACACGGTTCGCAGAGCAGCATGAGAGATACGCACGATTTGATGGGTAGTAGAGTTGCTTGACGAGGCGGAACAGTTGAACAGTTGAACTGGTGTGTGTGTGTGTGTGTACAGTATAAGCAGTCAGACAGGCGAGAGAATTTCAATACCAGGTACCGACCGACGCAACAGCACGACCGCAGAGACCTGGCGAGCATCATTAAGAGAAATCGATTGAGTAAAGCAAAACGTAGTGATCGTTGAATGTACGACAAGACCCATCCATCCATCCGTCCGTAAAAGCAGCCCCTGCGCAACGAAGCCCGAAAAAGAACGAAGAGACCATCCGGGAAAAAGTCATCAACATCGGTTCAATGCCGGAGCACTGGATCCGAGTGCACAGCTGTCCGAGAGTTGAACCTGAATCTTCATGACTCCTCTATGCTCCCCTCGCAACATGTGAACAGACGCCTCGCCTTGGATCAACCCTCCACCAACCCGAATAGATTCCTCGTAGCTGCGTAAAGTGAAATAACCGACGGAGAAGGCCGCGCTCTCTCTAGCAACACTTCCCTCCCTTCGCGGCGGCGTCGTCTTGGGTTTTGCTGAGGGAGATGTTGGTACCGGCACTGATGTTTGCTTGCGCTGCGTCGCCGTTATCGAGAGCTTTCTGGGAAACGATGCGGTAGATTTCTAGCGTCGGGGTCAGTAGGCACGCCCACGGCGTTCTTGCTCATGCGGTGGAGGATCTATGCGTACCCGTGAGGATGTTTTGGAAGGCCAGCTCAACGTTGCTTGCATCGAGTGCCGAGGTTTCAATAAAGGAAAGGTTGTTATCGCCTGTGGCCTCATGTCAGCACCTCTTCCCTCCCACGCGCAAGACGCGCCTCCGTACTTGCAAACTGCTTGGCCTCTTCTGTTGGCACGGCGCGCAGATGTCTCAAATCGCTCTTGTTTCCGACCAGCATGATGACGATGTTCGAGTCGGCGTGATCCCTCAACTCCTTCAGCCATCTCGTAACGTTGTCGTACGTCTGGTGCTTGCTGATATCGTAGACGAGCAGCGCGCCGACGGCGCCGCGGTAGTAGGCCGATGTGATGGCGCGGTACCTCTCCTGCCCAGCCGTGTCCCAAATCTGCGCCTTGATCGTCTTTTGGTCGACCTGGATGGAGCGGGTTGCGAACTCCACACCGATCGTGGACTTGGAGTCGAGGTTGAATTCATTGCGCGTGAATCGACTCAACAGGTTGGATTTACCGACGCCAGAGTCTCCGATCAGGACCACTGCGGCCAGCGTGTCAATATGAGGTTGGGGCGGGGGGGAGATAGGGGAGAGCGATGAGCGGGGAGGGGGGGGGGAGGGGGGTTCTGGCTCACCCTTGAACAGAAACTGCGCAGCAGTGCCCGTCAGTACAAATGGCCGTGAATTTGCGGAGCTACAGGAAACATACATCGTACTCGTCATTTGCCATGATTGCGGGCGGGAGAGCTGTGTGAATGTGTGCTTGTGGGCTCGTGGCTTGTGGGATGCGAATCCAGTCGGGGCGAGTTCTGAATATCAAAAGGGACTGTAAGTATGGAGAGAGAGGTTCGACCTGTCAGAGGAGTGAGTGGTCGCGGCGGCTAAAAAGCTTGGCAAGGGTGGGGCTGAGATATCGCGTCTAAAGGGCAGCAGGGGGCGCTTGTCGTCGTGATAAGCGCGATAGGCGCGATAAGCGTGCCAAGCGCGCCTCGACATCTCCCACGGTTCTCGCGCTTCTTTGCCGGAGTGAACCTGCGAACGAACTCAGCATCAAACAGTTGGCGAGCAAGAGTTGGCTTCGCGGGCACGACGCCGACGATGCGCGGACTCCTGTGACGCATCTGACGATCAGCTTCTCGGCGAAACAGCACTGCCCTCGCCTACCGTTTCGAATCGACACTTCACCGGCCTCCTCGACTCAGGGCACCTCGCCCGTGGTCGACGCGCACGAGATCACGTGAGCAGGTAGCCCGGCGCGCGTTCAGCTCTTGTCCCTTTCTCGGCCGTCGGCGCGTCTGGTCGAAATCACTTTGGATGAGGGCTAGAGGCAGTGGTCGTTGACCGGGCAGAGTGGCGAGTCCTCGGAGATCTCGTCGCTGCCAATTCTGCAGGCATGGCCGCCTCCCCAGAGTACCACGATGAGGACGACATTGCGCTCACCTCTACTGCGAGTGAGCGCTATGATTCCGATACCGAATTTCTGGTCGAGAGGGTCCTGGCCGAAAAGGAAAGCAAAGGCAAGAAGTTCTTTCTCATAGCCTGGCAGGACTATCCCATAGAGAAAGCCACGTGGGAACCCGAGAAGAACATGGGACCAGAGATTCTGGGATCGTGGCAAGAGCGAAAACAACTAGAGGACCAAGGAAGCGAGAAGCCTTTCGACGTCGATCAATGGACGATGCAGGTCGAGAAACTCGAGCACGAGAAGGCAGATCGGAAGAGGCGGCGAGCAGCAAAGAGGAAGCGCATCATCAAAGCGAAGCTCGAGGCTATGGCAACGAATCGAGCTGTCAAGCGGGAAGAGAGCGACAAATCCAGCAGTGAGGCTGTGGAGGAAAACGAATTTGTGGACTCTTCTGAAATGAAGAATCGCGGGACCAAAAAGCGAAAGAAGAAGGCATCGGTGGGAAAACCGCCCTTGAAGTTACCCGCTAAGGTTCCGAGCATCGATAAAGCCTACGCTGTCGCCGACCAAGCAGATGCGGTGATAGAGGAGCGCCCGAGCAAAAAAGCCGGCAAAGCTAAGAGTCGAGCTTCAAAGGTAAGCCCTTTCCTTGCCATCTTCCATGAGAAGAAAGCCAACAGGCAGCCTCTCGATGAGTCTGAACTAACAAAACGAGTAGACGAAGCCTGCTCAACATGTTTCAGACAGCGAAGAAGATGTGGTTTTGACGAAACCCAAACCAATCAAACGAAAGACCGCGGCTGAAACGCCGGCAACGCCAGTATCTGCTCCTACCAGTGTACCAGCAGCCCAGAGACCAGGTACGGCACCACTGACTGCATCAGGGGTGCCTATACCCCAAAGCGCAGCTCAACCAGCAGCAGCGGTTGCAAGGTCTACGGCTAATAGGCCTTCTGTGGCTGAGAGAGGGATGAATCCTCCACGAGGAGGCCTTAATGCTCGAGGCACAAAACATGCCACCCGCGGGGGGTCAAACGCTGGCCCAAGGAATGTCTTCGAATCAGGGGAACCGCCTAAAACGCAACGTCCAAATCTTCTCAAAACCGCGACCAATGCTGTTGAACAAAAGGCTTTTGGAAAAATGCGGTTTCGAAGGTTAGTAAATCCCTTCCAGATCTCCGTTCTCACACCTTAGACACACTCACACACACGTACACGTGAACTTTGGCTATTCAAAGTACTATGCCGAACTCATCGTGGGAATCCAGCGCTGAATTCATCTTCGTCTTTAGAAAGGCCGAAATGCAAGCAAGAGATCTGGCAGAGAGAGCTCCTGATCTTGACGTTCTTGGTGGACTTTTTGATCCATCAAACCCGTCGTCTATGCAGCCAATCAAGCTGTCTGATATCCGGAGAAGCAATGCTTCAGCCAACTCAGGTGAAAATCAGCCACCCAACGAGTTGTTCCTGTCAAGAACCGAAACGCCAGCCCCTGAAATACCTCTAAGCAAACACGCTGCACAAACGCGTCTCAATTCCCAAAATCCTTCAAGTTCAGGGCAGGCGCCTGCAAGTCCAAGACCGCTTGTTTGTTACTTTTGGGACAGACAGCAGAGAGGCATGGCCAATCAGCCATGCTACAATGGCGAGCGCTGTAAGTTCGCTCATACTTACTATTATGGCCAACTTGTGGCCCTGCCGCCTGATAATTTTCCTTCGGGGGCCAGCTCCGTCGCTCAGCCGGGAAAAAGCCTCAAGCCTTTTGTGTGCTTTTTCTGGGACAGTTGGAACAAGAGCAATAGGTCCAATCCGCCATGTCAAAGAGGCGAAGATTGCATATTCCACCATACCTACGAACTTGGCCTGCCAATCGCAAACCCGCCCCCGGGAATTAATTCTCCTGCGTTTGATAGCTCATGGAGACAGACAAATGTTCCGGACCAGCCCGATGCATTTCTTGCCCATCGTCCCAAGCTCTTCGTCTGTTTCTATTGGCATATGGCCCAGAAAAGCTCAAATAATCCGCCTTGCAAGAATGGTCCAACTTGCAACTTTGCTCACACCTACGAGTTTGACCTGCCAATACAACAACCACCCCCAGGATATACGACCTCTCGTTCAACCAGCAGCATTACTGAACAACCTCGTGTTAGACCTGTCTTATGCACTTTTTTTCAGAAAGGAAATTGCAAACAAGGCGCTTTGTGCCAATTCTCCCACGTTTCAGATGTAAACAACAAGTCAATGCCTCAGGATAGCCTTGTCAACAACAATAAGCCCCAAGCAGAGCGGATTGACCCTCCCCGGGTCACCTTCGAAGATGACACCGATATGCTAGGAGCCGAAGCCGAACAGCAATCCCAACTTCGAACCCTAAACTCAGCAACCACCCCCACCCTAGCACCTATATTAAGAGCACTCGCGAAAATGAATCCCAACACGCCGCAGACAAGCAATTACAACCGCAGTCAAACAGTTGCCAAAGAAGTGTCTTTTGGAACCGATGCAACCCATTCAATAGTTCTCGACTTTGGCAGTGTTGACTCGAACGCGTCATGGCTGCACGCCTTCAATTCCACATCAAAGATTATTCTCCATCATCTTTGCGTAGCATCTCACCTCCAATCCCAGAAGGAACTGGTTCTACGACAAGTACTTTGGCATGGAAGCTTGAGGGAAGCCTCAAACCCCAACGCAGAGATGCTGAAATATATGGAGCGTGTTGTCGATGAGTTGGCCATTCGAACTGCAGGTTTGGTATCTACATTTGGAGAATTCGCTATTCTCGTTTATCCTCCGAACGAAGAATGGAACTTTCTCGGACAGTTTGTCAATCACCTTTCGGAATCCCGATTACGATATCTGGTTTTCAAACACAATTTTAATCTAAATTTTTCTCCAAATGCGTCAGCTAATGTCAATCTCGGCGAGCCATTCAGGTCAACCTTGATGGATAAAGTCCACGGAATTCAACTGAGCAAATTATTGCCAAAATCCGGTCAAGGCCAGAATCCTTACAAGTTCTTCCTGTTGTTTCCGGAAGTTGAACAGCAGACTTCGGATTTCTTTGCTGCTTGGATTCAAGCTTCATTCAAAGATTCTCAGATCTATGACAGTCGAACGAAGGGTTCTTGGGACATCTTTATCACCAATAAGAATCACGGAGGCTTGGCGGTGATCCTGATCCATGAGGAGCTCGTTGGAGTCATCGCTCAACTGCCTTCCGTGACCCGCCTCTTGAACTATGTGGGAATTGTTTTCTGGAATGTCTCGGACTGCACCTCACTATACCCGGCTTACCCTTCGAATTCATACAAGCCTGATACAGATGTAGGCAAGTTCAAGCTTACACGTCTCTTGCCACAAGGCTGTGCGTTCTTGGTCACTCCCAGCTTTCTCATAGCGGAGCCGGGCCGATCGTTTGAGCTCCTGAATTGGTTCCTAGGCACGAAACGCCAGACCACAACGCCTGGAACGTGGAAGTTGGTCTGCTGCTACGGATTTGCCGACTACGTTCTAGACCTCGCAAACTCGAAAGTCGAAGAAAAGGAAGCGGTCGAGAGGGAGCATCGAGACAATCCGGCCAAAGACGCGATACTGAACGAGCGAAAGCTAAGCTACGCACACTGCGGTAAGCGATATCAGATCCACGCTCTACTCGTGCGATGGGAGCGAAAACATCTGCCGAGCGACTACGAGTCGGATGCTGACACGGACAACCATTTCGATAATCCTCTGGTGGAGCTCCCCAAAGGCATCGATCCAGACGACGAGGAAAGCTTGGTTGAGTTGTTTGCCGCTTGGTCTCTGCAGAAGCTCGATTGCTACCGCAAATTTGGCGTTATCGGCACAAACTCAAGCAGCGCCAGCCGAGCCAGCAGGTTGAAGGAAGTCCCATCCCAGAAGTTTGCCGCACCTGTACCCAACACGTCCTCCACTTCCGTCGGTGCACAATCTCCAAGCCAATTCCCGGTATCGGATGATCCCATGGATCTCGACCGCACCGAACCACAGAGCAGCATCGTCGACCTCGTTCAGTCAGGCGAGATCTCGCAGACGGATCATTTGGAAGTCTCAGCCACCGATTTGGTCACCCACGTCAGCCGTCCGCAGGAAACCCCTACTTCGCCCGCCTCGGCTACAGAGATGGAGACGCAGACCATGACCAAGACCTTCAAGGCTACGGCTGAGTGGTACGAGGCGCGGCGGGCTGAGGGGCGGGGATGGGAGCATATCACGTTCTGCGTGGATTGGGCCGAGACGAAGAAGTATCTGGGGATGTGAGGATCTGGGCCGCTGAGTACATAGAGTCGGGGATTCGCAAGCGTCGCATCTTTGCTTTGTGCAGGAAGGGGGCGCGCGAGCGGTATTCATGGGGAGACACGGTTCTGATGGCGTTCAGGAGGGATGCGAGAGAGAGACACTTTATGGGAGATACCACGGAGACTGCTTGCTCGCTTGCTTGCTTGCTTGCTTGCTTGCTTGCTGAAAGGGAGGGAGCAGAGCACTGCACTACACTACACTAGATATCTGCGTTACCTTGCCTGGCTATGGTAGCTAGCTACCTACCTTAGGTAGCTGTGTACGTCCATGCACGAACGCACGAATAAACCCACAGTTGCAAAAGATCTCTCCCCTCCTCTCCTCTCCACACGATCGTCGTCCACACACCCCACTCCCCCCGCTGCCACTGGCTGGCGCTACCATCACCGCACCCGGGCTGTCCAGATCGCTCGTCTCGATGTAGCTCGTACTGCGTCTGTCTGTTGGATTTGATTTGATGATACATATACACATACATACACATACAGTGGGTGGACACATGAAGTTGCGCGTTAGTAAATAGTCGTTACCCCAACAAAATTCTTCTACTTTTACAACTTCATAACTCCACCATTAATTAGTCGATTTTAAATACAAATAGCTTAAATTAAAGCTGAAAATCGAAAGAATATTCGAATTCAACCAGTACTTAGTATACCATTCATTTGCAGCCTTAACAGCGTTTATCCTCTTTTGCATCCCTTTCGCTAGTTTTTTTAAACACTGATTTTTCGGAGGCTATCACGCTTTTTATACAGTTTTTATTAAAAATCGTTGTATTATATTATTGTTTTTATAATTATTAGCTTTGATTTAAGCTCAAAAATTTTTTTTTTTTAAATATTTTTTATAAGTTTCCGATCGGGTTAAAATCCGGTGAATAAAGCTTTAATTTTATATTTATATTACGAAACCATAGCTTAATAATATACGCTTTATAACTTAAGGTATTATTTTGCATTTAAATGCTATCGTCGTAAAAAATTATGTAAAAGTATTCGTTGAAAACTTCGAGGTATATGTATGGATGGCGGCTGTATTAAGTCACTGTCCGGAACACACGCGCAACTTCATATGTCCACGTACTGCGTCGATGATACACACATACACACACACACACTCCCCGAGAAGGGAAACGGCACTCCCCGGCTCGCTGCATCCCTGCGTTATAACGTTTTTTGTCTGTCTGTCTGTCTGCCAGCCAACCAGCCAGGAAAGACCGCGCACAGGAAAGAAGAGCGAGCATCCATCTATCTATCACTCACTCACTCACTCACTCACTCACTCACTCACTCACTCAGTGCTCTCTCTTTTTTTTTCTTTCTTCTTTTTTTTCGGTCTGGTAGGTAAATCACTGCTAGCTCGCATGTCTCCCTCTTGTTACTGGGGATGTGAAGGGCGCTGGGAAGGGCGCTGGGAAGGGCGCGGCGCTTGGGACTGGGTTTTTGCTCGCTGATGTTTGCAGCTTTGCTTTTGCGGTGGGAGTTCGGGGGGGGGGGGGGGGGGGGGGGGGGGGTGGGGGGGGGGGGGGGGGGGGGGGGGATGGGGGGATTTGGGGGGTTTTGGGATTTTGGTTTTTGATGGTGGTTTTTGTGTGTTTGTTTTGTGTGTTTGTTGTGTGTTTGTTGTTGTTGTTGTGTGTGTGTGTTTGTGTGTGTTTGTGTGTGTGTGTGTGTGTTGGTGTGTTGGTATGAGGAAGGGGAGATATGTTTTGCGAGTGCGGGGTGTTGAGGAGTGGGGCGAGAGAGTGGTGAGTAGGTAAGGAAGTGAAGAGAGAGAGAGAGAGAGAGAGAGAGAGAGAGAGAGATGGCATGTAGTGCAAGTAAGGAGCAGTTCCTCCCGTGGAAAAGGAAACAATCACTTCTTGAAGCAACAATGAGCATCAACATGTCAATGCTACCTATCTACCGTATCTACTCAGCCAGATAATCCTCCGCCTCAACACCCACACTCCTCGCCACGCTCCTCACGACCTCCCAGCCGACCGCGACCCGATACTTAGTCCCCGCGTCCAGCACATCCGCCGTACTCGCCGGCCCCATCCTCACCAGCAGTCTCAAGCTCACCAGCGTCGAGACAGCCATCAAGACATCCGCGCTGCCTTCCACCTTCCCCTTGCCCCGACCAAACGCGTGCGAGTCGGCCCTCACAGCGTGGAAGATGGCGAGCATGCGCTCCAGCACGAAGGCCTGCGGGCCCAGCAGCTTCCGCGAGATCTTCCTGTGCTTCGTCGTCCCCGGCCGGCCTCTGGAGAGCGCGGTCGCCGCCTTTCTTGCGGCGTCTGGCGGTCGCGGCTTTGACGAAAAGCGCGGCGTCCGTCTTGGGTGGGTTGAAGGAGGCGAGGTAGGCGGCTACGAGCAAGAGGCGGGAGTAAAAGGGCAGCTGGGCACCGATGCCGGTGTATTTCGCCGAGGGGGTCCTTGCCGCCACGGGCTTGTCGGTCGGAGGGTCCACCACGATGCTGTGGACGAGCGCGGCATCGTTCTGGAACAGCGACCGGTTGGCGATGAGGAGTTTGGTGAACGGCGTAGGGTTCAATGTCCCGTCGAGGATGGGCTTGATGAAGCGTGGCCAGAGGCGGAGACACACTGAGCGGAATGAGAGGAGGTCGCGGCCGGCGTGCTTGGAGAGGGAGTCCCACACCGCGGAGCAGTACCGGGACCACGTCTCCTTTGTCTCCTTTGTCTCCTTGGGCAGGGAGGGAGTGGGTTCTGTGAGGGCGACTATCTGAAGGAGCTCGTGTTTCGTGTAGGCTGGGAAGGATATGTGTGGGACGCCAGAAAGGTGCAGCAAGTTTGGCCGGGGCGATGTGGTTATGAAGATGGAAGTAAGGTTTGGAATCTGGGTTTTGGTCAGATCGATGAATGGTCGGCAAAATGGAGACCTTGAGAACTTACTATTTCTCCTAGCCGTGCGAGAGCTGGGAGGAGGGTGGGAGGAGCATCCCGCTGGCGATCTATGCCGTCGAAGACAAGCACGAATCTCTGCTTTCCTTCTTCGTGGTCTGCTGTCGCGGCCCATCCGTCAAGCAATCTTTGAAGCTCCACCGCCAGCTGAGCTAGATTCTCGCAACGTCCGACACTGTCTCTCCAGTCCACGGCGTCGGCTACAGCCCCAGCGGTCTGTTCAAATAGATGTCTGCCTCCGATACATTCTACGCTCTTGACAATCGCATATCGCAGGCTGTCCTCGAGAGGCCCAGCTGTGCCATTCGCTTGTCCTTTGACCGTGGGTTGGGAGAGTTCCTCGAGCAGCGCTTTCGTGACGGTCGTCTTGCCAGTTGCTTCGAGACCGTGTAGGACTATGTCCGGCTCCCTGCGCCTCGTATCTGCCAGTGCTGTCAGTTCAGGACATGGCTGGGTAGGACGTCCTTACGGAAAGTAGAGTAGCTAGGACGCGAATTTGTTGATTGCGACACGGAAATCGCTCATATAGAGAAGACAACCAGACTTCGCTCGGAAGGGAGAACATGGAAGTCATCGTACAGTGGATGCTTGTAAGCAGTTGAACCATTCTGATGTTCTCGGCGCGACTTGATGTCAGGGAGACGCGACTCGAAGCGCGCGTCACGGCGGCTGCGAAGCGAGATATCTTATTTAGCCGCGCGCTTGTTTGCCCGCCTCCTACGCCGCACTCGTACTGAACGTTCTAACGTACCATCACAACCTCATGGCCGCCATGAAACCCTTTGTTCCCAGGAAATGTTTCTTGCATGCTTATAAGTGTGCTAAACTCGAGCTTTGCTACCATAGGATCGATAACATAACTTAAGTGTCCCTAACTCCGTCGAGCCATCACGCATTGGCCTTTCGTTCTCTTCGGGCTGATCTCAGCACTGCTTCACATCTTTGTCTCATATCACTGTACTACGATCAGACTGTCGTGTCGATATGTCCTCAGGTTTCATCCCGAAACGACCACACAGGAAAAGTCGGGGCGGATGTGTCTCTTGCAAGTCGAAGAAAGTCAAGGTTCGTTCTGCGCTCCCCCTCGAACAAAGACGTGCACTTATGTTTGCAGTGCAATGAAGCAAAGCCAAGATGTAGCTACTGTGAGAAGAGAAGCCTTGCCTGTATCTATGTATCTCGACCGCTCAAGCAACAACCACCTACACCTCCGGACTCGGTTTCTGACTCGGTTTCTGACTCGCCAGAGGTCACGTCTTTGCAAGACTTGGAAGAAGGAGTTGATGGCATTGGAAGATCCTGGGATCTGACGGCTGTGCCTTCAGTGCCCGCTGTAAAGTCGTCTCTAGGTACTCTGTCGCCCACCGATCTTCGGTATATGCATCAATGGTCCACGACAACGTGGAATACTCTCGCTGTAGGGAACTGGTCAGACAACGTTCTGAAAATGGAGATTCCCGATCTAGCATTTGAGCACGACTTCCTCATGCATACCATGCTTGGTATCGCCTCGCTGCATTCTCAACAGCTGCTCCCAGACTCGCGGCAGGCTCAGTTACAGACCAGTATCTACCGAGCCAGGGCTCTGAGTTCCTTCAGGGAAGCCTTGACAAATCTCACCTGGGGAACTCGCAAGTGCGAAGCTGCATTGATCTGCTCGCTTCTGGTGGTCATCCTGTGCTCCAAGGACTACGCGGAAGACGAACTAGTCATTGTCCACTGGCTCATGATTTACCGCGGGCTGAGCAGCGTTATAGCACTTGGCCAAACAAGTCCAGGGAAGGATCCCTTTCCCGCCATCCAGACGCTGAGCATCTCTCCAATCTTCCGCCGCGAAATCACGCCGCTCACACTAACGCCGGTGATCCCCAAGATCCTGGTGGACATGCTTCGCGGGATCGGCCCTTTGGACCCGGACTTTTGGTTGCTGGAGTCTTTCTGCAAAGCCATCGATGCGTTGGGTATCCTCTTCGGTCAGCTTCAGGAGGGCGGAGTCGGTCCGGCCCTTTCCATCAGAGTCATCACGTATCCTTCCTACGTCTCAAACGATTTTGCATATGCGGCGAAGGCGAAGAATCCTAGAACGCTTGTGATCTTGGCTTACTACATGGTGTTCACGAAGTTGGTCAAGGATCTGTGGTGGGTGGTTGGCGTTGCCGACCGCGAGTTCGGGACGCTGTTGAATTCACTGGGCCCGAAATGGTACCCTTATCTTGAAGTGCCGATGATGGCAATGATGAGTAACAGTGACGAGGAAATCGTGGCACTGATGTTACGATGAGATGGGGGTAGCTGTATTTCGCAACGTTTGAGTGCCGATCCGGCTCCGCTACATCAACGTCACACATATCTCATACTGGCTTCTGAGGGAAGACAATCAAAGTGTCGAACGAAAGAAAGGACATCTGACGAGAAAGATGATCTGCTGGTCGCCAGAAGCTTCACTGCGATCATGTATTGCGGTCAACAAGACAGTACAGAACGAGCCACCACACCCAGACGGCAGCTTTACAGTCTGGGCCTCATCGCTCATACAGCTTTCTAAGAGCTTCAGGCCCCGATATCAAGCACTGTATCACGCACCCGAATGCCATTTCAACCTCAAAGCATGATCTACGCAATCCAGCATAGCATCACAAAACACTCCCCCCCGATTGCCCCGTGTCGTGGAACAACGTACCCGATGCAAATCCACGCACTTGACTAGCCCTCGTTGGGTCTCAGATCCTGAAGCAATCCGCTGAGATGTTGATCCACCACACTGTTCAAAGCATTTAGACCACTCTTTGTCTTTAGGTATTGCGTTGTCACCTGTCCAGTATCAGCAGATGAACCACGAGTCACCGTGGTTGGCTTTGGGGAGCGCTCGTACCGACCACTCAATTCCATCAACGAAAGGCAGTTCCGTCACGACCATCATCTTCTCCACGAGCAATAATCGCACCCCGTTGCCATGGTTTAAGAACGTACCCAAGCGGTCCCCGTCCACGAGATTCCGGAACAGGAACCTGACCCATCGATCCACTTTCAACCTGCTCGACTCGTCGTTCAAG
>VWND01000046.1:0-97959 GCA_009599575.1 Blumeriella jaapii
TTTTACGAAAATTATTATATTTCGCTAATAATATTAATTCGAAAGCAATTACGTAATTTTGCGAGCGCTAAAATAAAGCGGTGAAAATTTAATCGTGTATTTTTCGTACAAAAGCCAAACGAAAATAATCGACGTTTAATATTATTAAACGACCGTAATATAATAGCAAATCGCGTTTAAATATATACAAAATATTATTAACTTCGTTTTTTTTCGTAGCGTTTCGTACAGCTTTTTTTCGAAAGATTATCAAACTGCTAGCTATGCGATTAACGTAAAAAATTTAATTAACGATACGAAATACGAAAAAAAAATTAATTATTTTAATAATAAAAACAGCTGTTTCGAAAGCCGTAAAAAGTCGAAATTTTTTAATTAAAAATCGGTAATTAATTTAATTTGTTCGAAAAAAGATTTGCAAGCGCTGGGTGCGTTTAAAAAAGTTTTAGCGGTCGAATTCGCTCGTACGACGTATTAATGCGTTAATTAAAAAGTTGTGTTTATTTAATTTGTACGTAATAAAAAAATCGTAATCGGCGAAAAGCTCGGCTTAGCGTATTTGTCGAACGTTTAAAAATTTAAAAGTTATAAAATATTTTAAAGTTTTATAATTAATAATTATTTTGATTTAATAAACTAAATTAATTAATTTAATACGAAATTTATTTAAAAATTTTACGATTGCGAATATTTTTTTATCGTATACGATGTAATTTAGCTTTGCGAAAGCTATGGTTTTATTAAAGTAAGCGATTAAAAGCCAGTCGTCGTTATAAAATTGCGAAAGCACAAAAGCTATTACGCCGTCGAAAGCGTTAATTTTTAATATATAAAAAAAGTTTTGCTTATAATATTATAAAACTGATGCAGTAATAAAAGCTAATATAAAAAGGTCGAAACTTTTTTAATATTTAAAAATAAAATTAAAAAAAACGTTAACTTTGGTTAAATAAATCAAAAGCTTTGCAATTATACCATAGTTTCGAATAAAACGTCGGTAGAAATTACAAAAACCAAAAAAGTTTTATATACTTTTTACAATAATAAAAGGCTTTTAATAGGCGATTACGAAGACTTTTTTTAAATTTATTTTTAAATTTTTAATCGAAATAATAAAATCTAAATAACGGATCCGAATAATATTAAATTTAAACTTTCGAATATCGGCTTATAATTCAGCGTCAGCGAACTTTTGAAATATTTTGCGAACGTATATAACGTATTTTAAAAAGTCGAACGAATAAATAAAAATATTATTTAAATATATAATACAAAAATCGTTTAAATAATCGAAAAAAACGTCGTTTATATAACGTTAGTAAATTGCGAATTTATTAATAAAGCCAAAAGATAGCATTTTATATTTATAAGCGCCGTAACGCGTACGAAACGTCGTTAGTTTTTTATTAATAAAATCTATTCGAATTTTATAAAAAGCTTAACGAATATCGAGCTTCGTAAAAATTCGTATTTTCGAAAAACAAGCAAAAGTTTTATCGATAAAAAAAAAAAAAAAAGCGATTTTTACGAATAATATTATTAAAAGCTCGATAATCGATACAAAAACGTAATAAACCGTCGGGTTTTTTAGCGAAAAATATTAAAACAGCGAAAAAAACGATAAAAAATTCGATAAAACCTTTGTTAAAATTATTTTGCAAATAAATTTTAATAATCTCGAATTTTAAAATCGATATTTTATATAAAAAAATGTATTTCAGCTTTTTTTTATTTAGAATAAGCTCGATCTTATAATCGTAAAGCCGGTAAAAAGCTAGCTCGTTATTAACGGCCTTAAAAAACACGTATTCGAAGTTTTTATATTCCGGAAGAAAAAATTCGAAAAAGAATTTATTCGAAGTTAGCTTTGCTAAGCTGGTCGAAAAAATCGAAATCGATATTTCGTTAATTCTGAAACGTTCGAAAAAATTATAAAATTAAATTTTAAAAAAAATATTATACGTAAAATCGTTTAATATTTTATCGATTTCGTATAAAAAAATTAAAAATATTTTAAATGCTTTTTTTTTAAAAATTAACTTGAAAGCGTATATAATAATTTAGTAAATAAAAATTAAATAAGCAGTAGATTAAAAGATTCGTTTTCGAACTAATCGTTTGAAAAATTCAAAAAATAACTGCTTATTTAAACTATCGATTATATTAAACTGAAAGGCTATCGCAGCGAAAGCTTTTTTTTTTGGTTTTTAATATAATTGTTTTTCGTAAAACGAAAAAGCTGTTTTAACGAAAAAAAAAAAAAAAAAAAAAAAAAATAATAAAAAAAGAAATCGTTAGCCTGGAAAAATAATAGCGTGATTTTTTATATTATTTTATTAGCGTCGCTATCGAAATTAGCACCGCGAATAAAATTCGATTTTTTCGCGCTTCGCATAGCGTCGTAAATTTGCTATAATTGATTAAAGTTTTTATTACGTTTTACAGCGTCGTTTTAATAGCGAAATTAAATCTTTCGAAAATGCAAATAAAAAACTTTAATATAATAAGCGTAAAAAGCTGTAAAAAAGTAAAATTTCGGCTAATAAAGCTTGCGTTTATTATAATTTAATAAAACTTAGTATTCGGCCAATTAAGCTTTTTCTAGGATTATATTATAATTTCCGAAATTAATAATTAAAAAAAAAGTAAACGATTATATTCGATTATTAATAATAAAATTAAAAAACGTAAAATATATAATTAAATGGCCACGAATTTTATTATACCTTTTTACAAAAAAAAAAGCCGGAAAAAATTAAATCAAAAGTTTTAAAAAAAAAAAAAAAAACTTAATTAGCGCCGAATCGATTAACGCATAACCGTTCGCTTTAAAATCGGCGAGCGCTTTTATTTTATACGAAAAACTATTTTTAATAAGCATAACGGAAATTATTAATAAATCGTTATTAAAAAGCTTTCGAACGTAAAATAACGCATATCGCGTAATACGCTTAAAAAAAAAGCTTTGCTTAAGCCTAAGCGTTTTTCCGATTAGCGGAAAAACTTTTAATTCTTTCGTATGCGTTTTAAAAATCGTTTAAAAAAAGGTTTTCGTTTTTATTATTATTATTAAAAAGCGAATTTTCGGCCGATTCGATTTCGTTTATATTTACTAATTTAAAAAAGCTTTTAAATAAAACCGAGAATCGGCCCGTAAAAAATCGTACAAATTAACTTTTTTAATTTTTCTAATATAAAATAAAAAACGAACGTTATCGTTAATCCGATCGAAAAAAAAAACGTTAAAAAAAGCGTTTTAGCGTAAAAAAAACAAAAAAACAAAAGACTGAAAAAAAACTTATAAAACATTTAAACGATTTTCGTACGTACGATTTGATTTGTAATACGCTTTGGTTAAAAATTTACTATTTTAATAAATAATAAATTTAATTAAAAAACGATTCGCGTATAAAACTCGTTTAATTAATTAATTTTGTTTTTTTTTTCGGACGGCGGTAAGCTAATTTTTAAAAATCGTTATACGCGTTTATTTTAAATGCAACTTTTTTCGTAAACGCTTTAGTATTTTATCGCGAAAAGCGTTTCGAAGCTGTTTATTAATTCGTATTTAAGCGTTCGTTGCAAAAATAAAAAATCGTAAATAAAATCGTTAAAAATCGTCGTACGTATTTATTGCAAGCATTTTAAATTCGTTTTCGGCCTTTTAAACATCGGAAAAATCGGCTAAAAAATCGGCGACTTTTTTTATTAATTTTTCGGAAAATATAAAATCGAAGCGATTTAAAATACGCGAAGTAAAAAACTTTTTTGCTACGCTTTCGGTTTGATCGAATATATAATTTTTACGAAATCGATCGCCAGCGAAATAATCGTAATAAAATTCGAAATTATCGAAAATTTTAATTTTTAAATAACGTATTTTATAATTTTTATTATTATTTAATTTAAATTTAAAATTCGAAACGCGTTTTATACGAGCTAGTCGAAAGTTAGCAAATAAATAAAAACTATAGCGTTTAAAAAACGCGTTAAAATCTTGGCCGTTATAAAAAAATTTAAAAAAAATTCGCGAAAAGCGTAAAAATTAATTTGCAGCGTTTGTTAATTAAAATAAAACGTTGCGAAAAAAAAAAAAGCAGTAGATTCGCGATTAACAAAAGCACGTTTGATAAATTTTATTAAACGCTTTAATTAAAAAGTCTGTCGCAATCGTATAATTTCCAAAAGTTATCGTTTACGTTTTTGCGTTTTTTTTAAATTGATTTTGCAAAAGTTTTAATTAAACGCTTTTAGCGCTAAGTTGCAAAAAAAAAATAATAAGCGAAATGGTTGACGCTTTGCTTTTTTTTTTTTTTTTTTTTCTTCGGAAAAAAAAACTGTTTTTCAGAAAAAAAAACTTTTAGGGAAAGCTGCTTTTTCGCTAATTAAAAAAAAGGTTAAAAAATAATAACAAAAGCTGAAAAGCTTTGCTGAAAAAGAAATCGTTAAACAAAAGCTATTTTTCGCGAAATGCGAAAATAAGCTTTTTTACGACCGGTCGATCATTTTAATATAATCCGTAAGAAATTCGAAAAAAAAAAAAATTTACGCCGTCGCTAGCGTAGAAAAAAAATTATTAATAATATAACGATTTAATCAATCGAAAAGCTAAAAAATCAATTAACTGATCGCCGTATTTATATAATATAAAAAACGAACTTTTGGTTTTGTAACAAAATATTTATTTAAAATTAACAATTGCAAAAAGCAAAAGTTGCTAAAAGAAAAAACTTTATATATATAAATAATTTTTATAATTAATAAAAAAACTTATTAAAAAACCAAAAAGCTTGCAGCTATACGTAATTGCTAGGGTGACATACGAAAAGCAAAAAAATAAATCGTTATACCGTCGGAAACGTCAGTTTTTAATATGCAAAAAAGGTTTTGTTTATAATATTATAAAATTAATACAATAATAAAAGCTAATATAAAAAAGTCGAAACTCTTTTGATATTTAAAAATAAAATTGTAAAAAACGTTAGCTTTGGTTAAATAAATCAAAGGCTTTGCAATTATACCGTAATTTCGAATAAAACGTCGGTAAAAATTACAAAAACCAAAAAAGTTTTATACATTTTTTATAATAACAAAAGGCTTTTAATAGGCGATTACGAAGATTTTTTTAAAATTTATTTTTAAGCTTTTAATAAAAATAATAAAATCTAAATAACGGATTCGAATAACGTTAAATTCAGATTTCCGAATATCGGCTTATAATTCAGCGTTAGCGAGCTTTTAAAACATTTTGCGAACGTATATAACGTGTTTTAAAAGGTCGGACTAATAAATAAAAATGTTAATTAAATATATAATACAAAAATCGTTTAAATAATCGAAAACAACGTCGTTTATATAACGTTAATAAATTGCGAATTTATTAATAAAGCTAAAAAGTAGTATTTTACATTTATAAGCGCCGTAACGCGTACGAAACGTCGTTAGTTTTTTATTAACAGGGTTTATTCGAATTTTATAAAAAGCTTAACGAATATCGAGCTTCGTAAAAATTCGTACTTTCGAAAAACGAGCAAAAATTTTATCGATAAAAAAAAAAAAAAAACCATTTTTACAAATAATATTATTAAAAATTCGATAATCGATATAAAAACGTAATAAACCGTCGGGTTTTTTAGCGAAAAATATTAAAACAGCGAAAAAAGCAATGAAAAATTCGATAAAACTTTTGTTAAAGTTATTTTACAAATAAATTTTAATAATTTCGAATTTTAAAATCGATATTTTATATAAAAAAATATATTTCAGCTTTTTTTTATTTATAATAAGCTCGATTTTATAATCGTAAGGCCGATAAAAAGCTAGTTCGTTATTAGCGGCTTTAAAAAATACGTGTTCGAAGTTTTTGTATTCCGAAGAAAAAAATTCGAAGAAAAGTTTATTCGAAATTAGCTTTGCTAAGCTGATTAAAAAAGTCGAAATCGATATTTCGTTAATTTTGAAACGTTCGAAAAAATTATAAAATTAAATTTTAAAAAAAATATTATACGTAAAATCGTTTAGTATTTTATCGATTTCGTATAAAAAAATTAAAAACATTTTAATTGCTTTTTTTCTAAAAATCAATTTGAAAACGTATGCAATAATTTAGCAAATAAAAATTGGATAAGCAATAAATTAAAAGATTCGTTTTCGAATTAATCGTTTGAAAAATTCAAAAAATAGCTTATTTAAATTATCGATTATATTAAGCTGAAAAGCTATCGCGGCGAAAGCTTTTTTTCGGTTTTTAATATAATTGTTTTTCGTAAAACGAAAAAGCTGTTTTAACGAAAAAAAAAAAAAAAAAAAAAAATAATAAAAAAAAAATCGTTAATTTAAAAAAGTAATATAATTTTTTATATTTTATTAGCGTCGTTATCGAAATTAGCATCGCGAATGAAATTCGATTTTTTCGCGCTTCGTATAACGTCGTAAATTTGTTATAATTAATTAAAATTTTTGTTACGTTTTACAACGTCGTTTTAATAGCGAAATTAAATTTTTCGGAAATATAAATAAAAGATTTTAATATAACAAGCGTAAAAAACTATAAAAAAATAAAACTTCGGCTAATAAAACTTACGTTTATTACAATTTAATAAAATTTAATATTCGGCCAACTAAATTTTTTTTAAAATTATATTATAATTTCCGAAATTAATAATTAAAAAAAAAATAAACGATTATATTCGATTGTTAATAATAAAATTAAAAAGCGTAAAATATATAATTAAATAGCTACGAGCTTTATTATACTTTTTTACAAAAAAAAAAGCCGGAAAAAATTAAATTAAAAGTTTAAAAAAAAAAAAAAAAATTTAATTAGCGCCGAATCGATTAACGCATAACCGTTCGTTTTAAAATCGGCGAACGCTTTTATTTTATACGAAAAATTATTTTTAATAAATATAACGGGAATTATTAATAAATCGTTATTAAAAAGCTTTCGAACGTTAAAATAACGCATATCGCGCAATACGCTTAAAAAAAAGATTTTGCTTAAGCTTAAGCGTTTTTTCGATTAACGGAAAAGCTTTTAATTTTTTCGTATGCGTTTTGAAAATCGTTTAAAAAAAATTTTGTTTTTATTATTATTATTAAAAAGCGAATTTTCGGCCGGTTCGACTTCGTTTATATTTATTAATTTAAAAAAGTTTTTAAATAAAACCGAAGGTCGGCTTATAAAAAATCGTAAAAATTGGCTTTTTTAAATTTTTTAATAAAAAATAAAAAACGAACGTTATCGTTAATCCGATCGAAAAAAAAAAAACGCTAAAAAAAGCGTTTTGGCGTGAAAAAAAAAAAAAACAAAAGGCTAAAAAAAAGCTTATAAAGCATTTAAACGATTTTCGTACGTACGATTTAATTCGTAATACGCTTTAATTAAAAATTTATTATTTTAATAAATAATAAATTTGATTAAAAAGCGATTCGCGTATAAAATTCGTTCAGTTAATTAATTTTGTTTTTTTTAACGGACGGCGATAAGCTAATTTTTAAAAATCGTTATACGCGCTTATTTTAAATGCAGCTTTTTTCGTAAATGTTTTAATATTTTATCGCGAAAAACGTTTCGAAACTATTTATTAATTCGTATTTAAGCGTTTGCTACGAAAATAAAAAATCGCAAATAAAATCGTTAAAAATTATCGTACGTATTTATTATAAGCATTTTAAATTCGTTTTCGGCTTTTTAAACGTCGGAAAAATCGGTCAGAAAATCGGCGATTTTTTTAATTAATTTTTCGAAAAATATAAAATCGAAACGGTTTAAAATACGCGGAATAAAAAACTTTTTCGTTACGCTTTCGGTTTAATCGAATATATAATTTTTGCGAAATCGATCGTTAACGAAATAGTTGTAATAAAATTCGAAATTATCGAAAATTTTAATTTTTCAATAGCGTATTTTATAATTTTTATTATTATTTAGTTTAAATTCAAAATTCGAAACGCGTTTTACACGAGCTAGTCGAAAATTAGCAAATAAATAAAAATTATAGCGTTTAAAAAACGCGTTAAGATTTTGGCCGTTATAAAAAGATTTAAAAAAAATTCGCGAAAAGCGTAAAAATTGATTTGCAGCGTTTATTAATTAAAATAAAACGTTGCGAAAAAAAAAAAAACAGCAGATTCGCGATTGGCAAAAGCACGTTCGATAAATTTTATTAAACGCTTTAATTAAAAAGTTTGTCGCAATTGTATAATTTTTAAAAATTATCGTTTACGCTTTTGCGTTTTTTTTTAATTGATTTTGCAAAAAATTTTAACTAAACGCTTTTAACGCTTAATTATAAAAAAAAAATGGCAGACGAAAATGGTTAGCGCTTTGCTTTTTTTTTTTTTTTTTTTTTTTTTTTTTTTTTTTTCGAAAAAAAAAATTGTTTTTTCAAAAAAAAAAAGCTTTTAGAAAAAGCTGCTTTTTCGCTAATTAAAAAAAGAATTAAAATATAATAGCAAAAACTGAAAAGCTTTGCTAAAAAAAAAATCGTTAAACAAAAGCTATTTTTCGCGAAATACGAAAATAAGCCTTTTTACGACCGGTCGATTATTTTAATATAATCCGTAAGAAATTCGAAAAAAAAAAAATTTTTACGCCGTCGCTAATATAAAAAAAAAGTTATTAATAATATAACGATTTAATTAATCGGAAAGCTAAAAAATTAATTAATTAATCGCCGTGTTTATATAATATAAAAAACGAGCTTTTAATTTTATAACAAAAATATTTATTTAAAATTAACAATTACAAAAAGCAGAAATTGCTAAAAAAAAAAAATCTTATATATATAAATAATTTTTATAATTAATAAAAAGATTTATTAAAAAATCAAAAAGCTTGCAATTATACGTAATTGCTAGGATGATATACGAAAAGCAAAAAAATAAATCGTTATAAGATTTCTTCGTCCGAAAAAAGCGCGCTTTCGAACTTTTATTTATTAATACGTCGTTATTTAAATAATCGTACGAATTCAAATCTTCGGAATACGCTTTTAGCCAGTTTACAAGTTTTGCAAAAAGACCGGAAAGCTTTTTATACGTTAAACAAAAATCGCGCATTTTTAAAAAAGCGTATATAAAATCAAACGCGAAATATTACGTAAGATTTTTATTTAAACCTATTTAAAAAGCTTTATATTAAAAGGTTTTTCGTTGTATTCGATAAGCGATTAATTTTTCGATTTCGTATTCGAAATTTTCAATTATATTAATAAATTTAAAAGTTGGATTAATCTGATTTAAAAGCGCGTCGTCAGCTGTTTTACGCAATCGACTAGCGTAAAAAACTAAATATACGTTTATAATATTAAAAAAATCTAATTTAAAAGCGTTATCGAAAATTTTAATTATAATTTTAAAAAAGCTGTTTATAAGATTATCGAGCTTGCGAAAAAGCCGAAAAATCGGAAATAAACGCTTATCGAGCCAAACGTAATCGCCAACGTTAAAATCGATCGCGCGGCGAAATTTATTCGCATTTTTTTTTATTTTATCGTAAAATTATTAAAAATGCGATTTAGCGAAATTTTAAACGTCGTAATAGCGGCGAACGTATATACGAGCTTCGTTTGCGTTTAGTTTATATAAAAGATTAAAAAAAAAAAAAATATCGAATTTTCAGTTTTAATTAATATAAAAAATATAATCGTATATAATTTCAAAAAATAAAAAGCTATTTAAATTTTCGTAAAAAAAAATTATTTAAGCGAAATTTATTATTAAAAAAAATTCGTTTTAATCGTTTTAATAAAAATTTACGAAAAATCGAAAGCGTTTTTGCAAATATTAATTATAAATTTCGGTTTGACCGTCGGTTTTAAAATAAACGGCTGTCGAAAGCTTTAATTGCGTACCGAGTATTTTATTTAATTTAAATCAAAAAATAAATTAATACTAAAGGCCACGATCGCTAATAATACTTTTCGAAAGGCCAAAATACTTATATACGTAAAATATATACAATTTAACGAAGCTTCGAATATCGATATTTTTATAACAAAAAATCGAAATAATCTGCTTAAAAAAACGATTTATTATTACGAATACGTTATCGTAACCGTGTTTATTTTTATTAAAATTACAAAAGTTTATTATAATATATTTTTAAAAATAATTAAAAACAAAAAAAAACTGAAAAAACCGGAGCGCTTATTTTTTAAAATAAAACTTTTTCGATAAGCGTAATAATTGCGACAGTATTGTTTTACGAAAACTATTATATTTCGCTAATAATATTAATTCGAAAGCAATTACGTAATTTTGCGAGCGCTAAAATAAACGATGAAAATTTAATCGTATATTTTTTATACAAAAGCCAAACGAAAATAATCGACGTTTAATATTATTAAGCGACCGTAATATAATAGCAAATCGCGTTTAAATATATACGAAATATTATTAACGTTGTTTTTTTTCGTAGCGTTTCGTATAGCTTTTTTTCGAAAGGCTATCAAACTGCTAATTATGCGATTAACGTAAAGAATTTAATTAACGATACGAAATACGAAAAAAAAATCAATTATTTTAATAATAAAAACAGCTGTTTCTAAAGCCGTAAAAAATCGAAATTTTTTAATTAAAAGTCGGTAATTAATTTAACTTGTTCGAAAAAAAGTTTGCAAACGCTGGATGCGTTTAAAAAAGTTTTTGTGACGATTCACTCTGTTGCCACCTCTCGTGTCACCCCAGCAACTACGTGTAGCTGCAAGCTCCCTGGTCTTCTGGTGGGTCTTCCTATTAATTATGGAAACTATTTATATATAAAGCTTTTTTTTTTTAGCAACCTCTGCCTTCCGCAGTTGTTAATTTTAAATGAATATTTTTATTACAAAACTAAAGGCTCGTTTTATACCATATAAACACGGCGACCAGTTAATTAATCTTTCAGCCCTTCGATTAATTAAATCGTTATATTATTAACAATTCTTTTTCTACGCTAGCGACGGCGTAAACTATCTTTTTCTTCGAATTTTTCACGGGTCATACCAAAATGATCGACCGGTCGTAAAAAAGCTTATTTTCGCATTTCGCGAAGAATAGCTTTTGTTTAACGATCCCTCTTTTAGCAAAGCTTTTTAGCTTCTGCTATTACATCTCAACCTTTTTCTTTTAATCAGCGAAAAAGCAACCCCCAGAAGCTTTTTTTTTTAAAAAACAGTTTTTCCCCCGAGGAAAAAAAAATAAAAGAAAAAGCAAAGCGCCAACCACTTCGCTTACCACCTTTTTTTTACAGCCTAGCGTTAAAAACGTTTAGTTAAAACCTTTGCAAAATCAATTAAAAAAAGCGCAAAAGCGTAAACGATAATTTCTGGAAATTATACGATTGCGACAAACTTTTTAATTAAAGCGTTTAATAAAATCTATCGAACGTGCTTTTGCCAATCGCGAATCTATTGCTTTTTCTCTTTTTCGCAACGTTTTATTTTAATTAACAGACGCTGCAAATCAATTTTTACGCTTTTCGCGAATTCTTTTTAAATCTTTTTATAACGGCCAAGATTTTAGCGCGCTTTTTAAACGCTATAGTTTTTATTTATCTGCTAATTTTCGACTAGCTCGTATAAAACGCGTTTCGAATTTTAAATTTAAACTAAATAATAATAAAAATTACAAAACACGCTATTAAAAAATTAAAATTTTCGATAATTTCGAATTTTATTACGATTATTTCGCTAGCGATCGATTTCGCAAAAATTATATATTCGATCAGACCGAAAGCGTAGCAAAAAAGTTTTTTACTTCGCGTATTTTAAACCGTTCCGATTTTATATTTTTCGAAAAATTAATAAAAAAAATCGCCGATTTCCTGGCCGACTTTTCCGACGTTAAAAAGCCGAAAACGAATTCAAAATATTTACAATAAATACGTACGACGACTTTTAACGGTTTTACCTGCGATTTTCTATTTTCGCAGCGAACGTTTAAATATAAATTAACAAACAGCTTCGAAACGCTTTTCGCGATAAAATATTAAAACGTTTACGAAAAAAGCTGCATTTGGAATAGGCGCGTACAACGACTTTTAAAAATTAATTTACCGCCGTCCGACAAAAAAAACAAAATTAGTTAGCTGAACGAATTTTATACGCGAATCGCTTTTTAATTAAGTTTATTATTTATTAAAATAATAGGTTTTTAACCAAAGCGTATTACAAGTCAAATCGTACGTACGAAAGTCGTCCAAATGCTTCACAGGCTTTTTTTCAGCCTTCTGCTGTTTTTTCTTTTTTTCTACGCTAAAACGCCCCTTTTGGCGTTTTTTTTTTCGATCGGACCAACGACAACGCTCGTTTTTTATTTTATATTAAAAAATTCGAGGCTAATCTACACGACTTTTTACGGACCGATCTTCGGTTTTATCCAAAAGCCTTTCCAGGCTGGTAAATATAAACGAGGTCGAACCGGCCGAAAATTCGCTTTTTAATAATAATAATAAAAACGAAAACCCTTTTCCAAACGATTTTCAAAACGCATACGAAAAAATTAAAAGTTTTCCCGCCAATCGAAAAAACGCTCAAGCCTAAGCAAAGCCTTTTTTTTTAGCGTATTGCGCGATATGCGTTATTTTAACGTTCGGAAGCTTTTTAATAGCGATTTATTAACAATTCCCGTTATATTTATTAAAAATAATTTTTCGTACAAAATAAAAGCGCTCGCCGATTTTAAAACGAACGGTTATACGTTAATCGATTCGGCGCTAATCAAGTTTTTTTTTTTTTTTTTAAACTTTTAATTTAATTTTTTCCGGCTTTTTTTTTTGTAAAAAGATATAATAAAGCTCGTGGCCATTTAATTATATATTTTACGCTTTTTAACCTTATTATTAACAACCGAATACAATCGTTTATTTTTTTTTTAATTATTAATTTCGGAAATTATAGTATAATTTTAAAAAAAGCTTGGTTGACCGAATATTAAATTTTATTAAACTGTAATAAACGCAAGCTTTATTAGCCGAAGTTTTATTCCTTCACAGCCTTTTACGCTCGTTGTATTAAAGTCTTTTATTTGCATTTCCGAAAAATTTAATTTCGCTATTAAAACGACGCTGTAAAACGTAACAAAAACCTTGATCAATTATAACAAACCTACGACGCTGTGCGAAACGCGAAAAAATCGAATTTTATTCGCGGTGCTAATTTCGATAGCGACGCTAATGGAATAATATAAAAAATTACATTACCACTTTTTCAGGCTGACGATTTTTCTTCTGTTATTTCTTTTTCTTTTTTTCTTTTTCCTTCGTCAAAACAGCTTCTTCGTTTTACAAAAAACAGTTATATTAAAAACCGAAAAAAAGCTTTCGCCGCGATAGCCTTTTACCTTAATATAATCGATAATTTAAATAAGCCACCTTTTAAACCTTCCAAACGACCAATTCGAAAACGAATCTTTTAATCTACTGCTTATCCAATTTTTATCTGCCAAATTATTACATACGTTTTTAAGCTGATCTTCAGAAAAAAAGCAGTTGAAATGTTTTTAACCTTTTTGTACGAAATCGATAAAATATTAAACGATTTTATATATAACATTTTTTTTAAAATCTAATTTTATAATTTTTTCGAACGTTTCAAAACCAACGAAATATCGATTTCGACCTTTTTAATTAGCTTAGCAGAACTGACTTCGAATAAACTTTTTTTCGAATTTTTTTTTCCGAAGTATAAAAACTTCGAATACGTGTTTTTTAAGACCGCCAGTAACGAGCTAGCTTTTTACCGGCCCTACAATTATAAAATCGAGCTTATTATAAATAAAAAAAAACTGAAATATATTTTTTGTACAAAATATCGATTTCAAAATTCGAAATTGTTAAAACTTATTTGCAAAATAATTTTAATAAAAGCTTTATCGAATTTTCCATTGCTTTTTTCGCTGCTTTAGTATTTTTCCCTAAAAAACCCGACGGTTTATTACGTTTTTATATCGATTATCGAATTTTTAATAACGTTATTCGTAAAAATCGTTATTTTTTTTTTTATCGATAAAATTTTTACTCGTTTTTCGAAAGCGCGAATTTTTACGAAGCTCGATATTCGTTAAGCTTTTTATAAAATTCGAATAAACTCCGTCAGTAAAAAATTAACGACGTTTTATACGCGTTACGGCGCTTATAAATATAAAATGCTATTTTTTGGTTTTATTAATAAATCCGTAATTTATCAACGTTATATAAACGACGTTTTCTTCGATTATTTGAACGATTTTTACATTATATACCTGGATAATATTTTTATTTATTCGTCCGATCTTTTAAAATACGTTATATACGTTCGCAAAATATTTCAAAAGCTCGTTAACGCTAAATTACAGGCCGATATTCGGAAATCTAAATTTAACGTTATTCGGATCCGTTATCTAAATTTGATTATTTTTATTAAAAGCTTAGAAGTAGATTCAAAAAAAGTTTCCGTAATCGTCCATTGAAAGCCTTCTATTATTGTAAAAATATATAAAACTTTTTTAGTTTTTATAATTTTTACCGACGTTTTATTCGAAACTACGATATAATTGCAAAGCTTTTGGTTTATTTAACTAAAGCTAACGTTTTTTATAATTTTATTTTTAAATATCAAAAAAGTTTCGACCTTTTTATACTAGCCTTTATTACTGTATTAATTTTATAATATTACAAGCAAAACCTTTTTTATATATTAAAGATTAACGCTTCCGACGGCGTAGTAGCTTTTGTGCTTTCGCAATTTTATAGCGACGACTGGCTTCCAGTCGCTTATTTCAGCAAAACCATAGTTTTCGCAGAGCTAAACTACGTCGTATACGATAAAAAGATGCTCGCAATCGTGAAATCTTTAGGCAACTTTCGTGCTAAATTAGCTGGTTTAATTTATTAAATTAAAATTATTATTAATTATAAAGCTTTGGAATATTTTATAATTTTTAAACTTTTAAACGCTCGACAAATACGCTAAGCCGAGCTTTTCGCCGATTACAACTTTTTTATTACGTATAAACCAGGTAAACACAATTTTCTGGCTGACGTATTAATACGTCGTACGAGCGAATTCGACCGCTAAAACTTTTTTAAACGCATTCAGCGCCTGCAAACTCTTTTCCGAGCCGATTAAATCGATCACCGCTTTTTAATTAAAAAACTTCGATTTTTTACGACTTCCGAAACAGCTGTTTTTATCGTTAAAATAGCTGATTTTTTTTTCGCATTTCGAATCGTTGACCAAATATTTTACGCTAATCGTATAACTAACAGCTTAATGGCTTTCCGAAAAAAAGCTGTACGAAACGCTACGAAAAAAAACGACGCTAATAACATTTCGTATATATTTAAACGCGATCTGCTGTTATATTACGGTCGCCTGATAATACTAGACGCCGACCATTTTCGTTTGGCTTTTGTACGAAAAATGCACGACCAGATTTCCACCGCTTATCCTAGCGTTCGCAAAACTACGCAATTGCTTTCGAACCAATATTATTAACGAGATATAACAGCTTTTGTAAAACAATATTATCGCAACTGCTACGTTTATCGAAAAAGTTTTGTTTTAAAAAATAAACGCCTCGGTCTTTTTTAGCTTTTTTTTGTTTTTGACCATTTTTAAAAGCACGTTATAATAGACTTTTGCAGTTTTAACAAAAACAAATACGATTACGATAACGTATTCGTAATAATAAATCGCTTTTTTAAGCAGGCTATTTCGATTTTCTGTTATAAAAATATCGACGCTCGAAGCCTCGCTAAATTATATATATTTCACGTATATAAATATTTTGACTTTTTAAAAAATATTATTAACGATCGTGGCTTTTAATATTAATTTACTTTTTGGTCTGAATTAAACAAAATATTCGGTACGCAATTAAAGCTTTCGATAGCCGTTTATTTTAAAACCGACGGTCAGACCGAAATTTACAATTAATATTTGCAAAAACGCTTTCGATTTTTCGTAAACTTTTATTAAAACGATTAAAGCGAATTTTTTTTAATAATGGATTTCGCCTAAATGGTTTTTTTACGAAAGTTTAAATAGTTTTTTACTTTTTGAAATTATATACGGTTATATTTTTTATATTAATTGAAATTAGAAGTTCGATATTTCCTTTATTTTTTATTTTTTACATAAGCTAAACGCAGACGAAGCTCGTGCGTACGTTCGCCGCTATTACGACGCCTGAAACCTCGCCAAATCGCATTTTTAATAAGCTTATAATAAAATAAAATAAAATGCGAATAAGTTTCGCCGCGCGATCGATTTTAACGTTAGCGACTACGTATGATTCGATATACGTTTATTTCCGACTTTTCGGCCTTTTCGTAAGCTCGACAATTTTACAAACGGCCTTTTCAAAATTGTAGCCAAAATTTTCGACAACGCTTTTAAGCTAGACCTTTTTAATATTATAAACGTATATTTAGTTTTTCACGCTAGTCGACTGCGTAAAACAGCTAACGACGCGCTTTCAGACCAGGTTAATCCAGCCTTTGAATTTATTAATATAATTGGTAAGCTTGAATACGAAATCGAAAAATTAATCGCTTGTCGAATGCAACGGAAAACCTTTTAGTATAAAGTTTTTTGGGTAGGCTTAAATAAAAATTTCACGTGGTATTTCGCGTTTGATTTTATATACGCTTTTTTAAAAATGCGCGACTTTTATTTGGCGTATAAAAAGCTTTCCGGTTCTTTTGCAAAACTTATAGACTGGCTGAAAGCGTATTCCGAAGGTTTAGATTCGTACGATTATTTGGATAATAACGTATTAATAGATAAAAGCTCGAGGGCGCGCTTTTCGGACGGAGAAATAGTATAACGATTTACTCTGTTGCCACCTCTCGTGTTATTCTAGCAACTACGTGTAGCTGCAAGCTTCCTGGTCTTTTGATGGGTTTTTCTATCAACTGTGAAAATTATTTATATATATAAGGCTTTTTTTTCTTAGCAACCTCTGCCCTCCGCAGTTATTGATTTTAAATAAATATTTTTGTTACAAAACGAAAGGCTCGTTTCATACCATATGAATACGGCGACCAGTTGACTGATCTCCCAGCCCTCCGACTGATTAGATCGTCACAGTTTTGGCGGTCGAGTTCGCTCGTACGACGTATTAAAGCGTTAATCAAAAAGTTGTATTTATTTAATTTGTACGTAATAAAAAAGTCGTAATCGGCGAAAAGCTCGGCTTAGCGTATTTATCGAATGTTTAAAAATTTAAAAATTATAAAATATTTTAAAATTTTATAATTAATAATTATTTTGATTTGATAAATTAAATTAATTAATTTAATACGAAAATTATTTAAAAATTTTATAATTGCGAATATTTTTTTGTCGTATACGACGTAGTTTAGCTTTGCGAAAGCTATGATTTTGTTAAAATAAGCGATTAAAAGCCAGTCGTCGTTATAAAATTGCGAAAGCACAAAAGCTATTACGCCGTCGAAAGCGTTAATTTTTAATATATAAAAAAAGTTTTGCTTATAATATTATAAAACTGATGTAATAATAAAAGCTAATATAAAAAAGTCGAAACTTTTTTAATATTTAAAAATGAAATTAAAAAAAACGTTAGCTTTAATTAAATAAATCAAAAGCTTTGCAATTATACCGTAGTTTCGAATAAAACGTCGGTAAAAATTACAAAAACCAAAAAAGCTTTATACACTTCTTATAATAATAAAAGGCTTTTAATAAGCGATTACGAAAACTTTTTTTAAATTTATTTTTAAATTTTCAATCGAAATAATAAAACTTAAATAACGGATCCGAATAATATTAAATTTAAACTTTCGAATATCGGCTTATAATTTAACGTTAACAAACTTTTAAAATACTTTGCGAACGTATATAACGTATTTTAAAAGTCGAACGAATAAATAAAAATGTTATCCAAGTATGCAATATAAAAATCGTTTAAATAATCGAAAAAAACGTCGTTTATATAACGTTAATAAATTGCGAATTTATTAATAAAGCCAAAAGATAGCATCTTATATTTATAAGCGCCGTAACGCGTACGAAACGTCGTTAGTTTTTTACTAATAGAATCCATTCGAATTTTATAAAAAGCTTAACGAATATCGAATTTTGTAAAAATTCGTGCTTTCGAAAAACGAGCAAAAGTTTTATCGATAAAAAAAAAAAAATAGCGATTCTTACGAATAATATTATTAAAAGCTCGATAATCGATACAAAAACGGAATAAACCGTCGGGTTTTTTAGCGAAAAGTATTAAAGCAGCGAAAAAAACGATAAAAAGTTCGATAAAACTTTTGTTAAAGTTATTTTGCAAATAAATTTTAATAATTTCGAGTTTTAAAATCGATATTTTATATAAAAAAATATATTTCAGCTTTTTTTTATTTATAATAAGCTCGATTTTATAATCGTAAAGCCGGTAAAAGGCTAGCTCGTTATTAGCGGCCTTAAAAAATACGTGTTCGAAGTTTTTATATTTCGGAAGAAAAAATTCGAAAAAGAATTTATTCGAAATTAGCTTTGCTAAGCTGGTCGAAAAGGTCGAAATCGATATTTCGTTGGTTTTAAAACGTTCGAAAAGATTATAAAATTAAATTTTAAAAAAAATATTATACGTAAAATCGTTTAATATTTTATCGATTTCGTATAAAAAAATTAAAAACATTTTAACTGTTTTTTTTTTAAAAATCCGCTTGAAAACGTATATAACAATTTGGCAAATAAAAATTAAATAAGCAATAAATTAAAAAACTCGTTTTCGAACTAATCGTTTAAAAAATTCAAAAAATAACTGCTTATTTAAACTATCGATTATATTAAACTGAAAGGCTATCGCAGCGAAAGCTTTTTTTCGGTTTTTAGTATAATTGTTTTTCGTAAAACGAAAAAAGCTGTTTTAACGAAAAAAAAAAAAAAAAAAAAAAAAAAATAAAAAAAAAAAAAATCGTTAGCTTGGAAAAATAATAGCGTGATTTTTTATATTATTTTATTAGCGTCGCTATCGAAATTAGCACCGCGAATAAAATTCGATTTTTTCGCGCTTCGCATAACGTCGTAAATTTGCTATAATTAATCAAAGTTTTTATTACGTTTCACAGCGTCGTTTTAATAACGAAATTAAATTTTTCGAAAATGCAAATAAAAAACTTTAATATAATAAGCGTAAAAAGCTGTAAAAAAGTAAAATTTCGGCCAATAAAACTTGCGTTTATTACAATTTAATAAAATTTAATATTCGGCCAATTAAGCTTTTTCTAGGATTATATTATAATTTCCGAAATTAATAATTAAAAAAAAAGTAAACGATTGTATTCGATTATTAATAATAAAATTAAAAAACGTAAAATATATAATTAAATGGCCACGAATTCTATTATACTTTTTTACAAAAAAAAAGCCGAAAAAAATTAAATTAAAAGTTTTAAAAAAAAAAAAAAAACTTAATTAACGCCGAATCGATTAACGTATAACTGTTCGCTTTAAAATCGGCGAGCGCTTTATTTTATACAAAAAACTATTTTTAATAAGCATAACGGAAATTATTAATAAATCGCTATTAAAAAGCTTTCGAACGTTAAAATAACGCATATCGCGTAATACGCTTAAAAAAAAAGCTTTGCTTAAGCCTGAGCGTTTTTCCGATTAGCGGAAAAACTTTTAATTTTTTCGTATGCGTTTTGAAAATCGTTTGAAAAAAAGTTTTCGTTTTTATTATTATTATTAAAAAACGAATTTTCGGCCGGTTCGATCTCGTTTATATTTATCAGCTTAAAAAAGCTTTTAAATAAAACCGAAAGTCGGCTCGTAAAAAATCGTACAAATTAATTTTTTTAAATTTTCTGATATAAAATAAAAAACGAACGTTATCGTTGATTCGATCGAAAAAAAAAAAAAACGTTAAAAAAAAGCGTTTTGGCGTGGCGTAAAAAAAAAAAAAAAAACAAAAAGCTGAAAAAAAACTTATAAAACATTTAAACGATTTTCGTACGTACGATTTAATTTGTAATACGCTTTGGTTAAAAATTTATTATTTTAATAAATAATAAATTTAATTAAAAAACGATTCGCGTATAAAATTCGTTTAATTAATTAATTTTGTTTTTTTTGTCGGACGGCGGTAAGCTAATTTTTAAAAATCGTTATACGCGCTTATTTTAAATGCAGCTTTTTTCGTAAACGCTTTAGTATTTTATCGCGAAAAACGTTTCGAAGCTGTTTGTTAATTCGTATTTAAGCGTTTGTTACAAAAATAAAAAATCGCAAATAAAATCGTTAAAAATCGTCGTGCGTATTTATTGCAAGCATTTTAAATTCGTTTTCGGCCTTTTAAACGTCGGAAAAATCGGCTAAAAAATCGGCGATTTTTTTTATTAATTTTTCGGAAAATATAAAATCGGAGCGATTTAAAATACGCGAAGTAAAAAACTTTTTTATTACGCTTTCGGTTTAATCGAATATATAATTTTTACGAAATCGATCGCTAGCGAAATAATCGTAATAAAATTCGAAATTATCGAAAACTTTAATTTTTAATAGCGTGCTTTATAATTTTTATTATTATTTAATTTAAATTTAAAATTCGAAACGCGTTTTATACGAGCTAGTCGAAAATCAGCAAATAAATAAAAATTATAACGTTTAAAAAACGCGCTAAAATTTTGGCCGTTATAAAAAAATTTAAAAAAAATTCGCGAAAAGCGTGAAAATTGATTTGCAACGTTTGTTAATTAAAATAAAACGTTGCGAAAAAAAAAAAGCAGCAGATTCGCGATTAATAAAAGCACGTTCGATAAATTTTATTAAACGCTTTAATTAAAAAATCTGTCGCAATCGTATAATTTCCAAAAATTATCGTTTACGTTTTTGCGCTTTTTTTAATTGATTTTGCAAAAATCTTAATTAAACGCTTTTAACGCTAAATTGCAAAAAAAAAATAGCAAGCGAAATGGTTGACGCTTTGCTTTTTTTTTTGTTTTTTTTTCTTCGGAAAAAAGACTGTTTTTCAGAAAAAAAAACTTTTAGGAAAAACTAATTTTTCGCTAATTAAAAAAAAGATTAAAAAATAATAATAAAAGCTGAAAAGCTTTGCTAAAAAAAACATCGTTAAACAAAAGCTATTTTTCGCGAAATGCGAAAATAAGCTTTTTTACGACCGGTCGATTATTTTAATATAATTCGTAAGAAATTCAAAAAAAAAAAAAATTTACGCCGTCGCCAGCGTAAAAAAAAAGTTTTTAATAATATAACGATTTAATCAATCGAAAAGCTAGGAAATCAGTCAACTAATCGCCGTATTTATATAATATAAAAAACGAACTTTTAATTTTATAACAAAATATTTATTTAAAATTAATAATTGCAAAAAGCAAAAGTTGCTAAAAGAAAAAAGCTTTATATATATAAATAATTTTTATAATTGATAAAAAAACCTATTAAAAGATCAAAAAGCTTGCAGCTATACGTAGTTGCTAGGGTGATATACGAAAAGCAAAAAAATAAATCGTCATACCGTCGGAAGCGTCAGTTTTTAACATGCAAAAAAGGTTTTGTTTATAATATTATAATATTAATATAATAATTAAAGCTAATATAAAAAGGTCGAAACTCTTTTGATATTTAAAAATAAAATTGTAAAAAACGTTAGCTTTGGTTAACTAAATCAAAGGCTTTGCAATTATACCGTAATTTCGAATAAAACGTCGGTAAAAATTACAAAAACCAAAAAAGTTTTATATATTTTTTATAATAATAAAAAGCTTTTAATAAGCGATTACGAAGATTTTTTTTAAATTTATTTTTAAGCTTTTAATAAAAATGATAAAACCTAAATAACGGATCCGAATAATATTAAATTCAGATTTCCGAATATCGGCTTGTAATTCAGCGTTAGCAAGCTTTAAAAGCATTTTGCGAACGTATATAACGTATTTCAAAAAGTCGAACGAATAAATAAAAATATTATTTAAATATGCAATACAAAAATCGTTTAAATAATCGAAAAAAACGTCGTTTATATAACGTTAATAAATTACGGATTTATTAATAAGGCCAAAAAATAGCATTTTGCATTTATAAGCGCCGTAACGCGTATAAAACGTCGTTAGTTTTTTATTAGCGGAATTTATTCGAATTTTATAAAAAGCTTAACGAATATCGAGCTTCGTAAAAATTCGTATTTCCGAAAAACAAATAAGAGTTTTATCGATAAAAAAAAAAAAAATAGCGATTTTTACGAATAATATTATTAAAAGCTCGATAATCGATATAAAAACGTAATAAACCGTCGGGCTTTTTAGCGAAAAATATTAAAGCAACGAAAAAAGCGATCAAAAGTTCGATAAAGCTTTTATTAAAATTATTTTGCAAATAAGTTTTAATAATTTCGAACTTTAAAATCGACATTTTGTATAAAAAAATGTATTTCAGCTTTTTTTTATTTATAATAAACTCGATTTTATAATCGTAAAGCCGGTAAAAAACTAGCTCGTTACTAGCGGCTTTAAAAAACACGTGTTCGAAGTTTTTGTATTCCGGAGAAAAAAATTCGAAAAAAAGTTTATTCGAAATTAGCTCTGCTAAGCTGGTTAAAAAGGTCGAAATCGGTATTTCGTTGATTCTAAAACGTTCGAAAAAACTATAAAATTAAATTTTAAAAAAAATATTATACGTAAAATCGTTTAGTATTTTATCGATTTCGTACAAAAAGATTGAAAACATTTTAATTGCTTTTTTTTTAAAATTAGCTTAAAAGCGTATGCAATAATTTAGCAGATAAAAATAAGATAAGCAGTAAATTAAAAAATTCGTTTTCGAACTGATCGTTTAAAAAGTTTCAAAAATGGCTTATTTAAATTATCGATTATATTAAACTGAAAGGCTATCGCGGCGAAAGTTTTACTTCGGTTTTTAGTATAATTGTTTTTCGTAAAACGAAAAAGCTGTTTTAACGAAAAGAAAAGAAAAAAAAAAAATAAATGGAAAAAAGATCGGCAGCCTGAAAAAATAGTGTAATTTTTTATATTATTTTATAAGCGTCGTTATCGAAATTAATATCGCGAATAAAATTCGATTTTTTCGCGCTTCGCACAGCGTCGTAAATTTGCTATAATTGATTAAGGTTTTTGTTACGTTTTACAACGTCGTTTTAATAGCGAAATTAAATTTTTCGGAAATGCAAATAAAAAACTTTAATACAACAAGCGTAAAAAGTTATGAAAAAATAAAACTTCGGCTAATAAAACTTGCGCTTATTACAATTTAATAAAACTTGGTATTCGGCCAACCAAGTTTTTTTTAAAATTATATTATAATTTCCGAAATTAATAATTAAAAAAAAAATAAACGATTGTATTCGATTATAAATAATAAAATTAAAAAGCGTAAAATATGTAATTAAATGGCTACGAGCTTTATTATACTTTTTTACGAAAAAAAAGCCGGGAAAAATTAAATCAAAGGTTTTAAAAAAAAAAAAAAAGATTTGATTAGCGCCGAATCGATTAACGCATAACCGTTCGCTTTAAAATCGGCGAGCGCTTTTATTTTGTACGAAAAGCTATTTTTAATAAATATAACGGAAATTATTAATAAATCGCTATTAAAAAGCTTTCGAACGTTAAAATAACGTATATCGCGCAATACGTTTAAAAAAAAAGCTTTGCTTAGGCCTAAGCGTTTTCGATTGGCGGGAAAGCTTTCGATTTTTTCGTATGCGTTTTAAAAATCGTTTGAAAAAGGGTTTTCGTTTTTATTATTATTATTAAAAGACGAATTTTCGGCCGGTTCGACCTCGTTTATATTTATCAGTTTAAAAAGGCTTTTAAATAGAACCGAGGATCGGCCCGTAAAAAGTCGCGCAAATTAGCCTTTTTAAACTTTCTGATATAAAATAAAAAACGAGCGTTATCGTTAATCCGATCGAAAAAAAAAAACGTTAAAAAAAGCGTTCTGGCGTAGAAAAAAAGAAAAAACAAAAGGTTGAAAAAAAGCTTATGAAATATTTGAACGATTTTCGTACGTACGATTTAACTCGTAATACGCTTTGGTTGAAAATTTATTATTTTAATAAGTGATAAATTTGATTAAAAAGCGATTCGCGTATAAAGTTCGTTCAGCCAATTAATTTTGTTTTTTTAACGGACGGCGGTAAGCTAATTTTTGAAAATCGTTATACGTGCCTATTCCAAATGCAGCTTTTTTCGTAAACGTTTTAGTATTTTATCGCGAAAAGCGTTTCGAAGCTTGTGACGATCTAATCAGTCGGAGGGCTGGGAGATCAGTCAACTGATCGCCGTGTTCACATGGTATGAAACGAGCCTTTGGTTCTGTAATAAAGATATTCACTTAGAATTAATAACTGCAGAAGGCAGAGGTTGCTAAAAAAAAAAAACCTTATATATATAATAGTTTTCACAGTTGATAGAAGACCCACCAGAAGACCAGGAAGCTTGCAACTATACGTAGTTGCTGGGATGACGCGAGGGGCAAACGAATGAATCGTCACACTACCTTCCCGTTCGAAAAAAGCGCGCTTTCGAGCTTTTATTTATTAGTACGTCGCTATCCAAATAATCGTACGAATTCAAACCTTCGGAATACGCCTTCAGCCAGTTTACAAATTTTGCAGAAGGACCGGGAAGCTTTTTATGCGCCAAATGGAAGTCGCGCATTTTCAAAAAAGCGTATATAAAGTCAGACGCGGGATACTACGTAAGATTTTTATTTAAGCCTATTTAAAAAGCTTTGTATTAAAGGGTTTTCCGCTGCATTCGACAGGCGATTAATTTTTCGATTTCGTATTTAAGCTTATTAATTATATTAATAAATTCAAGGGTTAGGTTAACCTGATCTGAAAGCGCGTCGTCAGCTGTTTTACGCAGTCGACTAGCGTGAAAAACTGGGTGTACGTTTATAATATTAAAAAGGTTTAATTTAAAAGCGTTGTCGAAAATTTTGGCTACAACTTTAAAAAGGCCGTTTGTAGGGTTATCGAATTTGCGAAAGGGCCGGAAGGTCGGAAATGGACGCATATCGAGCCATACGTAATCGCCAACGTTAAAATCGATCGCGCGGCGAAATTTATTCGTATTTTTTTTTATTTTTTCGTAAGTTTGTTAAAGATGCGATTTGGCGAGGTTTCAGGCGTCGTAATAGCGGCGAGCGTACGCACGAGCTTCGTTTGCGTTTAGCTTATATAAAGGGTTAGGGGAAAGAAAAGTATCGAACTTCCAGTTTCAATTAGTATGGAAAGTATAACCGTATACAATTTTAAAAGGTGAAAAGCCATTTAGATTTTCGTAAAAAAGAACTATTTGAGCGAAATCTATTATTAAAAGAAATTCGCTTTAATCGTTTTGATAAAAATTTACGAAGGGTCGAAGGCGTTTTTACAGGTATTAATTGTAAATTTCGGTCTGACCGTCGGTTTTAAAATGAACGGCTGTCGAAAGCTTTAATTGCGTATCGAGTATTTTGTTTAATTCAAACCAGAAAATAAATTAATACTAGGAGCCACGATCGTTAATAATACTTTTTAAAAAGCTAAAATACTTGTATATATGAAATATATACAGTTTGGCGAAGCTTCGAGCGTCGATATTTTTATGACAGGGGATCGAAATAATCTGCTTGGAAAAGCGATTTATTATTACGAATACGTTATCGTAACCGTGTTTGTTTTTGTTAAAATTGCAAAAGTTTATTATAACGTGCTTCTAAAGATGGTCAAAAACAAAAAAAAGCTGAAAAAAGCCGGGGCGTTTATTTTTTAAAACAGAATTTTTTCGATAAGCGTAGCAATTGCGATAATATTGTTTTACAAAAGCTGTTATATTTCGCTAATAATATTAGTTCGAAAGCAATTGCGTAGTTTTGCGAGCGCTGAAATAAGCGGTGAAAATTTGGTCGTGCATTTTTCGTATAAAGGCCAGACAAAGGTGGTCGACGTCTGGTATTATTAAACGACCGTAATATAATAGCAGATCGCGTTTAAATATATACGAAAACGAAATATTATTATCGTCGTTTTTTTTCGTAGCGTTTCGTATAGTTTTTTTTCGGAAGGCCATCAGGCTGCTAGCTATGCGATTAGCGTGAAAAAACTGGTTAACGACACGAAGTGCGAAAAAAGATTAATTATTTCAACGATAAAAACAGCTGTTTCGGAGGCCGTAAAAGGTCGAAGTTTTTTAATTAAAAGACGGTGATCGATCTGATTTGTTCGAAAAAGGGTTTGCAGGCGCTAGATGCGTTTAAAAAAGTTTTGACGGTCGAATTCGCTCGTACGACGTGTTAATGCGTCAGCCAAAAAGTTGTGTTTATCTGGTCTATACGTAATAAAAAAGTTGTAATCGGCGAAAAGTTCGGCCCAACGTGCTTGTCGAGCGTTTAAGAATTTGGAGATCATAAAATATTTCAAAACCTTATAATTAGTAATTATTTTGATTTAATAAACTGAGCCAGCCAGCTTAGCACGAAAGTTGCTTAGAGATTTTACGATTGCAAGCATTTTTTTATCGTGTACGACGTAGTTTAGCTTTGCGGGGGCTATGGTTTTGCTAAAATAGGCGATTGAAAGCCAGTCGTCGCTATGAAATTGCGAAAGCACAGAAGCTATTACGCCGTCGGAAGCGTCAATCTCTAATATACAGGGAAGGTCTTGCCTGTAATATTGTAAAACTGATACAATAGTAAAGGCTAATATAAAAAGGTCGAAACTTTCCTAATATTTAAAAATAAAATTGAAAAAAACGTTAGCTTTGGTCAAATAAATCAAAAGCTTTGTAATTATACCGTAGTTTTTAATGAAACGTCGGTAAAAGTTATAAAAACCAAGAAAGCTTTATACACTTTTTATAATAATAGGAGGCTTCCAGTAAGCGACCACGGAAACCTTTTTTGGGTTTATTTTTAAACTTTTAGTTAAAATAATAAAGCTTAGGTAACGGATCCGAATAACGTTGAATTTAGACTTTCGAATATCGGCCTATAATCCAGCGTCAACGAGCCTTTGGAGCATTTTGCAAACGTATATGGCGTGTTTCAAAAAGTCGGACGAATAAATAAAAATATTATTTAAATATACAATGCAAAAATCGTTTAAATAGTCGAAAAAAACGTCGTTTATATAGCGTTAATAAATTGCGAATCTATTAGTAAGGCCAAAAGGTAGCACTTTGCATTATAGGCGCCGTAACGCGTACGAAACGTCGTCAGTTTTTTATTAACGGGATTTATTCGAATTTTATAAAAAGCTTAACGAATATCGAGCTTCGTAAAAATTCGCGTTTTCGAAAAACGAGCAAAAGTCTTATCGATAAAAGGGAAAGGATAGCGATTTTTACGAATGATATTATTAAAAGCTCGATAGTCGATACAAAAACGTAGTAAATCGTCGGGTTTTTTAGCGAAAAGCATTAAAACAGCGAAAGAAGCGGTAAAAGGTTCGATAAAACTTTTATTAAGATTATTTTGCAAATAAATCTTAATAATCTCGAGCTTTGAAATCGATATCTTATATAAAAAAGTGTATTTCAGCTTTTTTTCATTTATAGTAAGCTCGATTTTATGGTCGTAAGGCCGGTAAAAGGCTAGCTCGTTATTAGCGGCTTTAGAAAACACGTGTTCGAGGTTTTTGTATTTCGGAAAAAAAGATTCGAGGAAAAGTTTATTCGAAGTTAGCTTCGTTAAATTGGTTAAAAGGGTCGAAATCGATATTTTATTAGTTTTGAAACGTTCGAAAAAACTGTAAGATTGGGTTTTAAAAAAAATGTTGTACGTAAAATCGTTTAGTATTTTATCGATTTCGTACAAAAAGGTTGAAAACATTTTAATTGCTTTTTTTTTAGAAATTAGTTTAAAAGCGTGTGCAGTAATTTGGCAGATAGAAATTGGATAAGCAGTAGATTAAGGGATTCGTTTTCGAATTAGTCGTTTGGAAAGTTTAAAAAGTGGCTTATCTGAATTATCGATTATATTAAGCTGAAAGGCTATCGCGGCGAAAGCTTTTCTTCGGTTTTTGATATAATTATTTTTCGTAAAACAAGAAAGCTGTTTTGACGAAAGGAAAAAAAAAGGAGAAGAAATAATAAAAGGGGGATCGGCAGCCTGGAAAAGTGGTGTAATTTTTTGTATTATTCCATTGGCGTCGCTATCGAAATTAGCACCGCGAATAAAATTCGATCTTTTCGCGCTTTGCACAGCGTCGTAAGTCTGTCATAATTGGTCAAGGTTTTTGTCACGTTTTACAGCGTCGTTTTGATGGCGAAATTAAATTTTTCGGAGATGCAAATAAAAGATTTTAATACAACGAGCGTAAAAGGCTGTGGGGGGGTAAGACTTCGGCTAATAAAGCTTGCGTTTATTACAGTCTAGTAGAACTTAATATTCGGCCAACCAAGCTTTTTTTAAAATCATACTATGATTTCCGAGGTTGGTAATTAAAAAAAAAGTAAACGATTGTATTCGATTGTTAATAATAAAATTGAAAAGCGTAAATGTGTAATTAAATGGCTACGAATTCTATTATATTTTTTTACAGAAAAAGGAGCCGGGAAAAGTTAAATTAAAGGTTTTAAAAAAAAAAAAAAGGATTTGATTAGCGCCGAATCGATCAACGTATAACCGTTCGTTTTAAAGTCGGCGAGCGCTTTCATTTTGTACGAAAGGCTATTTTTGGTGAGTATAACGGGAATTGTTAATAAATCGCCACCAAAAAGCTTTCGAACGTTAAAGTAACGCATATCGCGTAATACGCTTAAAAAAAAGGCTTTGCTTAGGCCTGGGCGTTTTCCCGATTGGCGGGAAAGCTTTCAACTTTTTTATATGCGTTTTGAAAGTCGTCTGGAAGAGGGTTTTCGTTTTTATTATTATTATTAAAGAGCGAATCTTCGGCCGGCTCGATTTTGTTTACATCTACCAGCCTAAAAAGGCTTTTGGGTGGAACCGAGGGTCGGCTCGTAAAAGGTCGTGCAGATTGGCCTCGAACCTTTTGATATAGAGTAGAGGATAAGCGTTGTTATTAGTCCGATCGAAAAAGAAAAACGCCAGAAGGGGCGTTTTGGCGTAAAGGAAAAAGAAAAACAGGGAGCTGAAAAGAAGTCTGTAAAGCATTAAAACGATTCTCGTACGTACGATTTAATTCGTAGTACGCTTTGGTTAAAGATCTACCATTTTGATAGGTGATAAACTTGGTTGAAAAGCGATTCGCGTATAAAGTTCGTTTAGCCAATTAACTTTGTTTTTTTTATCGAACGGCGGTAAGCCAATTCTTGAAAATCGTTGTACGCGTCCATTCCAAATACAGCTTTTCTCGTAAACGCTTTAATATTTTATCGCGAAAAGCGTTTCGAAGCTGTTTGTCAGTTCGTATTTAAGCGTTCGTTGCGAAAATAGAAAATCGCAGATAAAATCGCCAAAAGTCGTCGTGCGTATTTATTGCAAGCATTTTAAATTCGTTTTCCGCTTTTTAAACGTTTGAAAGGTCGGCTAGGAAATCGGCGACTTTTTTTATTAATTTTTCGGGAGGTGTAGGGTCGGAACGGTCTAAAATACGCGGGGTCAGGAACTCTCTTGCCACGCTTTCGGTCTGATCGAATATATAATTCTTGCGAAATCGATCGCTAGCAAAATAGTCGTGATAAAGTTCGAAGTTGTCGAGAATTTTAGTTTTTTAATAGCGTGTTTTATAATCTTTATTATTATTTAGTTTAAACTTAAGATTCGGAACGCGCTTTATACGAGCTAATCGAGAATTAGCAGATAAATAGAAATTATAGCGTTTAAAAAGCGCGCTAAGGTCTTGGCCGTTATAGGAAAATTTAAAAAAAATTCGCGAAAAGCGTGGAGATTAATCTGCAGCGTCTGTTGGTTAAAATAAAACGTTGCGAAAAAAGAGCAGCAGATTCGCGACTGGCAGAAGCACGTTCGATGGATTTTATTAAACGCTTTGATTAAAAGGTTTGTCGCAGTCGTATAGTTTTCAAAAGTTATCGTTTACGCTTTTGCGCTTTTTTTAATTGATTTTGCAAAAGTTTTAACTGAATGCTCTCAGCGCTAGGCTGCAAGAAAAAAGTGGCAAGCGAAGTGGTTGGCGCTCTGCCTTTTCCTTTGTTTTTTTTTTTCTCGGGAAAAAGACTGTTTTTTTTAAAAAAAAAAAGCTTTTGGGAAAGGCTGTTTTTTCGCTGATTAAAAAAAGGGAGATTATAATGTAATAGCAAAAGCTGAAAAGCTTTGCTAAAAAAAAGATCGTTGAACAAATGCCATTTTTCGCGAAATGCGGAAATAAGCCTTTTTACGACCGGTCGATCACTTTGGTGTAATCCGTAAGAAATTCGAAAAAAAAGATAATTTACGCCGTCGCTAGCGTAGAAAAAGAATTGTTAATAATATAACGATCTAATCAGTCGAAAAGCTAAAAGATCAATCAATTGGTCGCCGTGTTTATATGGTATAAAACGAGCCTTTGGTTCTATAATAAAAATATTTACTTAGAATCAACAATTGCAGAAGGCAGAGGTTGCTAAAAGAAAAAAGCTTTATATACATGATAGTTTCCACAATTGATGGAAGACCCACCAGGAGACCAGGGAGCTTGCAACTATACGTAGTTGCTGGGGTGACGCGAGGGGCAAACGAGTGAGTCGTCACAAAGCTGTTTGTTAATTCGTATTTGAACGTTCGCTGCGAAAATGAAAAATCGCAGGTAAAATCGCTAAAAGTCGTCGTGCGTATTTATTGCAAATATTTTAAATTCGTTTTCGGCCTTTTAAACGTCGAAAAAATCGGCCAGAAAATCGGCGACCTTTTTTATTAATTTTTCGGGAAATATAAAATCGGAACGGTTTAAAATACGCGAAATAAAAAACTCTTTTATTACGCCTTCGGTTTAATCGAATATATAATTTTTGCGAAATCGATCGCTAGCGAAATAATCGTAGTAAAATTCGAAATTATCGAATATTTTAATTTTTTAATAGCGTACTTTGTAATTTTTATTATTATTTAATTTAAATTTAAAATTCGAAACGCGTTTTATACGAGCTAGTCGAAAATCAACAGATAAATAGAAATTATAACGTTTAAAAAGCGCGCTAAAATCTTGGCCGTTATAGAAAAATCCAAAAAAAATTCGCGAAAAGCGTAAAAATTGATTTGCAGCGTTTATTAATTAAAATAAAACGTTGCGAAAAAAAGGAAAAGCAGCGAATTCGCGACTGGCAGAAACACGTTCGATAAATTTTATTAAACGTTTTAATTAAAAAGTTTGTCGCAATCGTATAATTTCTAAAAGTCATCGTTTACGCTTTTGCGCTTTTTTCAATTGATTTTGCAAAAGTTTTAATTAAACGCTTTCAGCGCTAAGCTGTAAGAAAAAAATGGCAAGCGAAATAGTTGGCGCTCTGCCTTTTTTTTTATTTTTTTTTCTTCGGGAAAAAAATTGTTTTTCAGAAAAAAAAGCTTTTTAGAAAGGCTGCTTTTTCGCTGATTAAAAAAAGGAAAATTAAAATGTAATAGCAAAAGCTGAAAAACTCTGCTAAAAAAGAAATCGTTAAACAAAAGCTATTTTTCGTAAAATGCGGAAATAAGCTTTTTTACGACCGGTCGATTATTTTAGTATAATTCGTAAGAAATTCGAAAGAAAAAATAATTTACGCCGTCGCCAGCGTAGAAAAAAAATTATTAATAATATAACGATTTAATCAGTCGAAGGACTGGGAGATCAGTTAATTGGTCGCCGTATTTATATAATATAAAAAACGAACTTTTGATTTTGTAACGAAAATATTTATTTAAAATTAACAACTGCAGAAGGCAGAGGTTGCTAAAAAAAAAGAGCCTTATATATATGAATAGTTTCTACAGTTGATGGGAGACCCATCAGGAGACCAGGAAGCTTGCAGCTACACGTAGTTGCTGGGGTGACACGAGGGGCAAAAGAGTGAGTCGTCATATATTTGGCGATATATAAATGCTTTTATTCGGAAATTATTAAAGCTTAAAAACAATACTTTGCAATTTTTTTTAAAATTGCTATAATTTTATATAATAAATGCTTATTTTAATATTATTAAAAGCAGGATTTTAATTGGTAGCAATAAAAAAAAAAAAAGGAATTATATTGCAAGAACCAACTTTCCAAATATCTATTACGAAAATCAACCTGGTTTTTTATTTCAATTTCAAATCGAAGAAATCTTTCGAAAACTTCATAATTAAATTCGATTCTTTACTAAACTCGAAAAAGACCGATAATAATAATATTAATATAATTAATAATAAAAACTTTATATCAAATAATTCGAATAATATTTACCTTTCGGAAAACTAAAACTTAAGCATCGCTTTAAAAATGGCGGAAAACTAACTAATAATAAAAGGAAAAAGCTAGCTTTACTTTCTTTTTTCTTAAGAAATACTTTTAATTTTCAATTCGCAGAGCTTAAATCATTTGTATTTATATTTAAATACTTTTTGCTAAAATATATATCAGAATCTTATTTACTAATTTTTATTATAATTATATAATTTTTAAAACGCATTGCATTAAAAAAAAAAACTATTAATAGCATTATTTTTAGTACAATTAAATTGCAAATTTACCAAAATCTTATTTAAAAAAAAAAAAAGCTATTTTTTTTTTCCGATAACAAAAAAAAATAGTACGATTATTACTAAAAAAAGTTCCCGACGATATTCTTAAAAAATAAGCAACTTTTTATAAACTAACGTTTAAAAATAAAATCTTCGCAAACAAACTGAAAAAACGTACAAAAACTAATATATATATATCGAAAAATTAACAGCACCGGCTTTAATAAGTTTTCGTATACAAATTTGTATATATATCGACACAAAATTTTTTCAAACGCATTATTAATAGTCGATAATGCATTTCGAAAATATATTTCCGTTAAATTGGCCTGGCTAAACAAAACGCTAAATAAAAAGATTTGTTATAGCATTTTCGAATTTATTTATATAGCCAACGGCAGGCTATTTAATTAAAACAGTTATTTTTATTTTATAAACAAGTTTACTAAATCCCGATTTAAAAAAAAAAAAAATATCGAATTATATTCGATTATTTTAAAATCAAAAAAAAAACATCTGATTGCATACTAATCGGATTTAATAATTATACAACGTATTTTAGCAATCCGTTTTATAAAATCTTTAATTAATTTAATTTAAAACACGGTTATTAAAATGTTTAAATCCATTCAGAAAACAAACATATATATGCTTTTTTAATTTCCGGTTATTCACAAATACAGCCTATCAAAATATTTTAAAAAAAAAACTTTCAGCGTTTTTTTTTTATACCAAACTAATAAAAATTTAATTCGGAAATATACCGAAATCTTAACGGGCAATTAATAAAAAATACGATAATTCGGAACCGTTACTATTTTTTTTTTATTTTATAAAAAAAACTTTAGATTGCAAAAACTAAGCTTTTATATAAATAACATTTTCAACGGAAATGCTAATTTCAAAAAAGCTTTTGCATTTTTAAAAAACTATTTGTTATTCCGTTTATTATAAAATCAATTCAAACTTTTTTTTTAAAAATGCATTTTATTTAACAGTAAAATTATAGTTTTTGAAGTCCGTTACAAAGCCGGAAAATTATATATTAAAACTGAAAAATCGAAAATATTGAAAATCTGGCCAATATTTATTAACACAACAGAAATACAAAGATTTGTAAATGCAATTTAGATTACTAGAAATTAAATGAAAAACTTCGCAAAAATTGCCAGATTATTTAAATCGTTTTATTGAAAACGTGCTCTGAAAATAAAAAACTTTTAAAATGGTTTTTTTTTTATTAAAAAATTGTTGCAATCGAATGGTAAAAAAGGCCGGTTATATATTATTAATGCCGGTTTTAATATATACGAACGCATTTGTATTTACCGGTGAATATTATATATTTCAACGGCAAAAAAAAAATTCTGCACTAGTTTTTATTATTATACGACAGTTTTTTATTTATCAAAATCTAACAAAACTACGAAATATACAAAAAAAAGCTATTGATTATAATCGAATATTGCAAAAAGTACTTTTATATAATACGCTGCGACGAACTTTCCATTTTATATATTAATCATGCTTTTTTAATACACTTTTTTTTTATTTAAGTTTATTTACGAAACAATTTATACCCGATAAGCAGCTGAAATAAAAGTTTTTAATATAACAATTTATTATATTAAAAATCTTAAAAACAAAATAGCTAATATTTTATTAAAAAAACCATTTTTTTTGGTCAAAACTGCTCGAAAGCAGATTTAAATAAGTATAAAATATTAAATAATAAAAAAAAAGTATGGATTTAAAAAAACAAAATTAATAATTATAAAAAATTATTAAAAAAAATTATAAACCTTTTGGTATAATCAAAAAAAATAAAAGTTGAAAATATCCGAAAAATAATATAACTATTAATAATTGAAAAATTAGCAAAAACCTTTTCAGCCGATATTAATTTAATATTATTTTTAAAAAAAAAAAAATAAAAAAAACTATATGCTAGAATTAAAGCCCGAAGCTCCATTTGCAAAAATGTTATTACTGCTAAAAAATAAAAGTATTGCAAAATTAACATTTGCTATTATTATAAACTCAAAACGAACGTACGAAAATTACTTTTAATATCCAAACGTTTTCAGATACTTTTACCGACAAAAATACCCGACAAATTACGACAAAATCCGAAAAATACAATTACAACGCAAAGCATTTAAATACAAATAAAAAAACAACGCTTTTTAATATAAATAGAAAAGTATTTACAAAAAATATTTAATTTCCGGCCAGATTATAACGACTCACTTTTTTGCCACCTTTCGTGTCACCCCAGCAACCACGTATAACTGCAAGCTCCCTGGTCTTCTGGTAGGTCTTCCCATCAATTGTAAAAACTATTCATATATATAAAACTTTTTCTTTTTAGCAACTTCTGCCTTTTGCAATTATTAATTCTAAGTAAATATTTTATTACAAAACCAAAAGCTCGTTTTTTATACCATATAAACACGGCGACCAATTAATTAATTTTTCAGCTTTTCGATTAATTAAATCGTTATATTATCAACAACTTTTTTTCTACGATAGCGACGGCGTAAACTATCTTTTCTCTCGAATTCTTTACAAATTACATTAAAATAATCGACCGGTCGTAAAAAAGTTTATTTCCGCATTTCGCGAAAAATAGCTTTTGTTCAACGATTTTTTTCTCAGCAGAGCTTTTCAGCTTTTACTACTATATTTTAACCTTTTTTTTTTCAATCAGCGAAAAAGCAGCCTCCCTCAAAAGCTTTTTCTTTTGAAAAACAATTTTTTTTTCGAAAAAAAAAAAACAAAAAAAAAAGCAGAACGCCAACCATTTCGCTTGCCATTTTTTTTTGGCAATTTAGCGCTAAAAGCGTTTAATTAAAACTTTTGCAAAATCAATTAAAAAAAACGCAAAAGCGTAAACGACAACTTTTGGAAATTATACGATTGCGACAAACCTTTCAATTAAAGCATTTAATAAAATCTATCGAACGTGCTTTTGCCAATCGCGAATCTGCTGCTTTTTTTTTTTCTCGCAACGTTTTATTTTAATTAATAAACGCTGCAAATCAACCTCCACGCTTTTCGCGAATTTTTTTTAAATTTTTTTATAACGGCCAAAACTTTAACACGCTTTTTAAACGCTATAATTCCTATTTATTTACTAACTTTCGACTAGCTCGTATAAAACGCGTTTCGAATTTTAAATTTAAACTAAATAATAATAAAAATTATAAAACACGCTATTAAAAAACTAAAGTTTTCGATAATCTCGAATTTTATTACGATTATTTCGCTAGCGATCGATTTCGCAAAAATTATATATTCGATCAGACCGAAAACATAGCAAAAAAGTTTTTCATCCCGCGTATTTTAAACCGTTCCGACTTTATATTTTCCGAAAAATTAATAAAAAAAATCGCCGATTTCCTGGCCGACTTTTCCGACGTTTAAAAAGCCGAAAACAAATTTAAAATACTTGTAATAAATACGTACGACGACTTTTAGCGATTTTACCTGCGATTTTCCATTTTCGCAACGAACGCTTAAATACGAATTAACAAACAGCTTCGAAACGCTTTCCGCGATAAAATACTAAAGCGTTTACGAAAAAAGCTGCATTTGAAATAAGCGCGTACAACAACCTTTAAGAATTAGCTTACGCCGTCCGATAAAAAAAACAAAATCAATTAGCTAAACGAATTTTATACGCGAATCGCTTTTCAATCAAATTTATTATTTATTAAAATAATAAATTTTTAATCAAAGCGTACTACGAATTAAATCGTACGTACGAAAATCGTTTAAATACTCCATAAGCTTTTTTTTAGCCTTTTGCTGTTTTTTTTTTTTTTACGCCAAAACGCCTTTTTTAGCGTTTTTTCCTTTCGATCGGACCAACGATAACGCTTATCTTTTATTCCATATCAAAAAGTTTAAAAAAACCAATCTGCACGACCTTTTACGAACCGGCTTTCGATTCCACCCAAAAGCCCTTTTAAGCTGATAAGCGTAAACGAAGTCGAACCGGCCGAAAATTCGTCCTTCGATAATAATAATAAAAACAAAAATCCTTTTTTAAACGACTTTCAAAACGCATACGAAAAAATTAAAAACTTTTCCGCCAATCGGAAAAACGCCCAAGCCTAAGCAAAGCTTTTTTTTTAAACGCGTTGCGCGATATACGTTATTTTAACGTTCGAAAGCTTTTTAATAGCGATTTATTAATAATTCCCGTTATATTTATTAAAAATAATTTTTCGTATAAAATAAAAGCGCTCGCCGACTTTAAAACGAACGGTTATACGTTAATCGATTCGGCGCTAATTAAATCCTTTTTTTTTTTTTAACTTTTAATTTAATTTCTTCCGGCTTTTTTTTTTATAAAAAAGTATAATAAAGCTCGTGGCCATTTAATTATATATTTTACGTTTTTTAACCTTATTATTAACAATGGAATATAATCGTTTACTTTTTTCTTAATTATCAATTTCGGAAATTATAATATGATTTTAAAAAAAGCTTGGTTGGCCGAATACTAAATTTTATTAAATTATAATAAACGCAAGCTTTATTAGCCGAAATGTTACCCTCTTATAGCTTTTTACGCTCGTTATATTAAAGTTTTTTATTTGCACTTCCGAAAAATTTAATTTCGCTATCAAAACGACGCTGTAAAACGTAATAAAAACTTTAATTAATTATAACAGATTTACGACGTTATGCAAAGCGTGAAAAAGTCGAATTTTATTCGCGATGCTAATTTCGATAGCGACGCTAATAAAATAATACAAAAAATTATATTATTTTTCCAAGCTGCCGATCTTTTTTTTATTATTTCTTTTTCTTTTTTTCTTTTTTCGTTAAAACAGCTTTTTCGTTTTACAAAAAACAATTATATTAAAAACCGAAGAAAAACTTTCGCCGCGATAGCTTTTCAGTTTAATATAATCGATAATTTAAACAAGCTATCTTTTGAATTTTTCAAACGATCAATTCGAAAACGAGTTTTTTAATCTACTGCTTATTTAATTTTTATTTGCCAAATTATTATATACGCTTTCAAGCTAATTTTTAGAAAAAAAGCAATTAAAATATTTTTAATTTCCTTATACGAAATCGATAAAATACTAAACGACTTTACGTATAATATTTTTTTAAAACCTAATTTTACAATTTTTTCGAACGTTTTAAAACCAACGAAATATTGATTTCGACCCTTTTAATCAGCTTAACAAAGCTAATTTCGAATAAATTTTTTCTCGAATTCTTTCCCCCGAAGTATAAAAACCTCGAATACGTGTTTTCTAAAGCCGCCAGTAACGAGCTAGCTTTTCACCGGCTTTACGATTATAAAATCGAACTTATTATAAATAAAAAAAAACTGAAATACATTTTTTTGTATAAAATATCGATTCCAAAGCTCGAAATTATTAAAACTTATTTGCAAAATAATTTTAACAAAAGTTTTATCGAATCTTTTACCGTTCTTTTCGCTATTTTAATGCTTTTTGTTAAAAAACCCGACGGTTCATTGCGTTTTTGTATCAATTATCGAGCTTTTAATAATATAACTCGTAAAAATCGCTATCTTTTTTTTTTTTCGATAAAACTTTTGTTCGTTTTTCGAAAGCGCGAATTTTTACGAAGTTCGATATTCGTTAAGCTTTTTATAAAATTCGAATGGATCCCGCTAATAAAAAACTAACGACGTTTCGTACGCGTTACGGCGCTTATAAATGCAAAATACTATTTTTTGGCCTTATTAATAAATCCGCAATCTATCAACGTTATATAAACGACGTTTTTTTCGATTATTTAAAAGATTTTTATATTATATACTTAAATAATATTTTTATTTATTCGTCCGACCTTTTAAAACACGCCATATACGTTCGCAAAATATTTTAAAAGTTCGCTGACGCTAAATTACAGGCCGATATTCGGAAGTCTAAATTCAACGTTATTCGAACCCGTTATTTAAATTTTATTATTTCTACTAAAAGCTTAAAAATAAATTCAGAAAAGGTTTTCGTAATCGCCCACTGAAAGCCTTTTATTATTATAAAAGATATACAAAACTTTTTTAGTTTTTGTAATTGTTACCGACGTTTTATTCGAAATTACGATATAATTACAAAGCTTTTAATTTATTTAACTAAAACTAACGTTTTTTACAATTTTATTTTTAAATGTCAGAAAAGTTTCGATCTTTTTATATTAGCCTTTTGTTGCGCTATATTTACATTCCTTTATTTCCTTTCATTTCTTTTGTTCCAGATTTATTTTTCCTATACGCTTTCAATAGTTAGATATTCCTGGAGCTCGGAAAGGCTCGTAGTCACGTGATAACGAGCCTTCTCGAAAACTAGTTTTTCCGAGCGATTAACTAAACGAGCCCGAACTTTTCGTTTTCTGCGGAAAGCTCGCTAATTAAACTTAGAATAATACAAGAAACATTTTACTGCAAATAATTTATTCGTTCTAGCCTCCGATAAAAGTTTTTACCGATTATTCGGCTATATACGACAGTTATAAGCTTCGGAGCTAATTAATAAGCTTTTTTTTGCAATACATACGCTAGAAGACTCGTTGAAAACCTTTATCGGTTAATTTATTCGAATTGTCAAAAGATATTCGTAAGAGATTATATTTTGCAAAGTTTTTTTTACTTAGCAAAAGGCTACGAATCGATAAAAAGCTATTGAAAATACGGGAAGCATTAATTTTTCGATTTTTTTAATTTATAAATTTTATTTTTATTTTTTTATTTTTTTCAACCCAATCAATCGACTTTTCATAACGAAAATAATATATCGGCTTTTACGAAAAAAAAGGTTTTTCTTTACGATCCAAAATCGTGAATCTCCTGGTTGAAAGCGTATAAATTTCACCGATCAGGGATTTTTCCTTTCGAATACACCGATTCTGACTTTTCACTTCGCTTTTTTATTAATAAACGATTACAAAAACAGTCGCTATATCAGTTTATCGATTAAAAAAACAAAAAAGCGCTAAGCAGATTACGATAAAAAATGCGCCGAATACAACGGCATAACCGAGGCAGAAAAAGCCGCCGTTACGATTGATAATCTTTTCGATAGGCTTCGATCAGCTAATTTGATCTTCGACGATTTGAAAAATAAAATCGATTATTTTTTTAAAAATTATTTAAAAAAGTTTAAAAAATGGCAAAAATACGTTATTGCCAATTAAAAATTGCTCGATTAAGTTTTTTTAATTATAAAAACCAGTTTAATAAACTTTGCAATTGCTTAATCGAAAATCAACGCTATTAATAAAAAAAAAGCGTACGCCATTTTTCATATTGATTTGCAAAAAGATTTTTTGATAAATAAAAATATGCGTAAAATCAAAAATCTATATTATAAAAAAAAGCAGAAATTATTTTAAGCATTCGTTTGTATTCTGAAAAAAGATATTACCTCTGTATATTTTTCCGTGATTAGCTTCGTTAAATTTAATTATAAAAACACTTTTCGCAAAGCGTATAGCGAAAAGATAAATATAACCGAATAAGTGAAAAAATAGCAAACCGCTTACAAAGCAGTTATCGAATACAAGATTTCTAATATAAATAGCCGCTACGCTGTCACCGATTTTTTCGACGCAATCGCCGCATATATTAATTTATAATAGGCGAACGGCAAAAAAACTAAGTATTTGGAAAACGAATTTGCCGGTCTTTTTATAAAAAAAATTTCAATCGAACTGAGCTTTATAATCTTTTCTTTTGAAAACAACCGAAAATTCGATAATTCAAGCCGAAAGATCGGAGTTTTCGCCACTTTTTTTTTCGATTTTAAAAACAACGATACTTCGAAAGATCGTAGAAAAGAAAAAAAAAAAAAGCAAAAAAAAAAAAAGGAAAAGAATATGACTGTTTATACGACATTTTCAAAAAAGCGTTATTTTTATTTTTTAATCGATTATAAAAAGCTTTTGTACGCAATAAATGGTCGTCGTAAAAAAAAGATTTTTTTCAATTTCTTAAATAAGCAAAAAATCGCTGAAATGCGAAAAGAGCTGTTTTTTAATTATAAAAAAGCTTTAAAAGCTTTAAATAAAAAAAGTATTCAAATAGTCGCAATTAATAAAATTCTTGGAATTTTAATAATTAAGCCAAAACAAATTTTAAAATTAATTTCTAAAAACGACCAAAAAAAAAATTTTATCGCAACTTTCTGTTTTTTTTGTTTTGATGCGATTAAAAAACATTTCGGAATCAACGTTTTAGCTTTGAAACCTGATTAATATTATTTTTTAAATAAAAGTATTTTTTTTAATAACTGTTTTAAAACTTATTTAATAAACGATAAAAACCTTTTTATCGAAAGATTTTACAAAAAGATTAATAATTTTATTAATAGCGTTTATGCAAGCATATAAAATTTTTTAATCGTCGGAAAAAAAAATCGTTTAATAAAAAAGGCTTTTCGCAAGAAAAATAAAAAGTTTTGAAATATGATTTTTAATAATATAACGTTCGTTTCAGATTTTACTATTAATATTATTTCCGCTAGTTTTTTAGCTAAAAGGGTTATTAATTCTAAGGATTAAATAATATTTTTCGTTTTAAAAGTTTTAAAAGCTTTATTTTAAGACGTTAGTATTAAACGATCGCCGATTTTTATATATTTGAATATATTAAAATTAATTGCTTTTTTTATTCGCATTTCCCACGTAATAATTTAAACTTTTTGAAACGTAATTCGCTCGGCCTAATGATTTATATAATTCCGAAACGTCGTACGCGCTATAAATTCAAAAAAAGCAGCGTGTTTACGTACGATCGGAATAACGATGCGCGCTTATAATATTTTCGTTCGGGCCATTTGAATAAAAACGCGTTCGAAAAACTGGTCGAAACCATTCGTAAAATAAAAATCAAAAGCTTAATTAAAATAAAATGCGAAAAATGTATTATTACGTATTTAAAGCAAATGATTTTAAAAGCAATATCAGAAAACAAATTTTTCAAGTCTTTTTTTCGCATCGGCTAAGACTTTTACGATTATTTCAAAAGTCGTAGAAAAACTTACAACGGCTCGACGTAAATATTTTTAATAAAAAACGAATATAATAAAAAGATTTAAGTTTTCGCTATTAAAACGAAAGATATAAAAATCGTTTTGGACCGTTTCCAAAAGTTCGACGTATAAATAAAACGCTAATATAACTTTTTTATTTGCAAAATTCGATAAAATAACGAATCGTCGGTAATTTCAAAACAAGAAAATATTATTTCGAAATATTAAAAATAGGCGAAACGCAAAAATATCGATTTGGAATTGATTTTATTTTACGTGCATTAGCTAAACGGCTCGATCGAACGAGTAAAAAAAAATAATTAAGCGTTCGATAAAAATAAAAATTAAAACAAAACTTTTAATTTCTTTTTAGTCCGAAACGATAAAAACAGCAGCGCATTTGTATAATATATCGCCGTTTGCGAAAAAACAATTTAAGTTTTTAAATAAAATTCTGCACAACTAATTTAAGCAATATTTCCGGTATTACAACCCTGCTATTATAAAAGCGCGTACGGCCGATTTTAAACCAAACTGAAGCAAAGTTTATGCGTACGAAGCTCGTGCGTATTTAATAATAAAAAATCGAAAAATTACAAAACACAAAAGAAAATTTAAAATTCTTCCGAAAAAACATATCGGATATTTAGTTAAATATAGCGCTTTTAATATTTACAAAATCTAAATGCTTTAATTAATGCGTATAATTACAAGCCGAAACGTAGTATTTAACGAGTCCAAATTCTATTTTTCGGAAGCTAAAAGTCTAAGTTTTATAATTAAATTAAAGTTTTAAAAGATCGTGGAATTTATCGAAAACGCGAAAAACGAAAAAGCTCAGGACGCTAAGTATTAGATATTAGCGGACGGTTTTAATAACGGCGCAGATCAGTAAAACTCGGTGTGTTAAAAAAGGGGTAATATAAAAAAAAAGCTATTATTACAAAACGAGCATTTTTCAGATTTTACAAAAAGGAATGGAAGTCTTTTTCCATCGGAGCCGCTATTAAAATCAGAATCGATTTTAAATTTTTTTGATAAACTTTTAAGGCCTACGATGAAAAAAAAAACATTTTAATATTAATAAATTTAAATATTTTAAAAAAAGCTAAATTTTCGAAGGTAAAAGACTTAATAAAAATCGAAGCGATCGAGCCTTTTTTTACGATCGATTCAAACGTTTAAAACTCGAAAATAATAATTTTTTATAAAAGTTTTTTCGATAAAGCTATTACCGACCAATTTTAATTTTTAAGATTAATTATTAATCGGAAATATGCAAAACATATTCGAAACATTTTGACCGACGCGATAAAAGCGTTAAAAAGTTATAGAAATTCAAAAAAAAGTAACAGATTAGCAAAGCTTATTATTGTAAAACAGGATAAAGCAAAGCAAAGCTTCAGAAGATTTTCCGGCGCGAGCATAAAAATAGCTTTATACGAAAAAGCGCGCAATTTAACTTTTTAAATTATAATTAAAAGTTATCGCTCGGCAAATCAAACGCCAAATCGATTTAAAATAAAATAGCTATCTGAACGTTTGCTTTTGAAAGCTTTTCCAAAGCTGATTATTAAAAAAAAAGTATTATTTAGAAAAAAAAAAAAATAAATCGAAGTTTCCGATAAGCGATAAAAAGCAGCTGATTTTAAAAACTGCTAAACAAAATCGTATAAACTTTATTTTATATTAGCCGGATAGACCGGAAATATACGCCACGGTATATAAAATCTTTTAACTAATAGTTTTATTTATTAAATAACAAATCGACGAATTTGTTTATACGTTTTAAATAAACGAGCCGATTTAAATAAATAAAAAAGACTTTTAGGCTGTTTACGCAGTAATAGCGGCTTCGATAAAAAAAAAAATCGGTAAAAAATATTTAATTTTCCGATAAAAAAACAATATCGGAACAATTTACCGAAAGCTTTAAAAAACTAAAACGAATTGAAAAACTATCAGATAGGAAAGCAATTCAAAAAGGAAGCAAAGACCGAAATCAAAAACTTGAAAACCAAAAAGTGCTAAAAAATTGTTAAAAAAAATAAAATTATAAAACTTATTTTATTTAAATAAGTTTTTATATATAAAATAAATAGTTTAGGCGAATTGCAACGATGCAAATCGAAACTAGTCGTGAAAAAAGATTTTTAAAACGAAGCTTTAATTTTTTTTATATACGCAGCAATTTTCGCAGCCGTTTTTTTTTTTTCCGAACGGTTATAACGCTGGCGGTTTATTTCGATTTGGAAATTAAGCAATTCGATATAATTAATATATTTGTTAATGCAAAACGAAATTTTAAAAATAAGTTAGTTACGTGCTATTTGCTTAATAAATTTAAATTATTAAGTATAATAGTACAGCTAAACCGAGTTTTGTATAAGTTAAGAAACTTTCCAGTTTTATAATACGACGAATTCGCCAATATTTTAAAAAAGCTGAAGTTCGAATTAATAAGCGAAAAGCCTTGTATATTCGCTAACGAGATGCGAAGCGTATACGTGGCGTTTTACGTCGACGATATTTAAGTTTTATACCACGCTTTTTTATTTGTTTAAAAGCCGACGAAATTATTTTCGGTTTGAAAAAAGCTTACGAGCTTATAAATATAAAAGATTTGGATTACTTTTTCGAAGTCCGTATTTTACGAAACAAATAAAAAAAAAAGTCTTTTTGTTTTACGATTCGTATATCGAAAAAATCGCTACGAAGTTTGATATATGCAAAAAAACGTTTTTTTAAATACGCTTTTTCCAATCTGCGAATTTGTTAAAAACCCAGGCGTAGCTACGCTTTCGCAGATCAAAAAGTATTAAAAAAAAAAATCGGTTTAATTTTGTATACGGCTATTATGCTTCGATCCGACGTAGCTTTCGCAGCTTTTTAGTTTTTTTTTACTTTTTTACCAATTTAAGTTTTTAATATTTCGAAGCAGCTAATTAAACGCTTCGATATTTTTTTATAAAACGAGGTTTTTAAAAATCGTTTACAATTGGAAGGAGCGAAAAAACCAATTAATAGTTTCCACCGACGCTTTTTTCGCCGACGATTTAAAAATTCGGAAATTTTTTTAAAAAAATATATTTTTTTTTTTCGAAAATATTATTTTATAAAAAATTATACGATAAAACATAATTATTATTTTTTTAATTAAAGCGAAACTATTTGCTTATATAACGACCGTAAAAGAAATAATAGCATTCCAACGTTTTTTTTAAAAAGCTTCGATTCGATATTATTTTTAAATAAAACGTATATTGCGATAATTAGCAAACGATCAGATTAATCGTAAAAAACAAAAAAAAAATCTTTACGAAGCTTTGCTACGTCGATATAAGCAATATATGGATTCGTTAAAAATACTAAAATAAAAAGTTTAAAATTATATATTTTTTAATAAATAAAATGTACGCAAACGGTTTTATTAAAAATCTAATCCGATAAAAATACGAAAGTTTCGTTAAACTTTTTAATTTACGAGATTTTCGGAATTTTATCGAAAAGCTCGATTAATCGAGTTGAAAAGCTTGTATTTTGCAAACGTATATTTATTTAAACAGACTTTTATTAAAATTTAAAATATAGCAAAAACTATTTTCTAAGCAAAAAAAATCCGAATTTTTCGCAAATCTAAAAATCCAAAACTAAACCGTTTAGTTTTGTAAAAAATCAAAAATATAATCCGCTAAAATAACAATCCGCGCCCGACGCTCCGCGATAATCAAGCTTAAAATAAATCCTTCGATAGGCTTTTTAAAAACAGCTGCCGCCGGCTGTACAACCGAAGCATTTTTTTTTTTTTTGCGAAATTTTATTAAGCTAAAAATCAAAAACGTTTAGCAAAAAGATCGCCGCGAAATTCTTTTTTAGACTTTTAAAAACGAAAGCATTTTCTGATAGGTCGTGGCCAAATCCTATTCCGCCAGTACGTAAAGCAAAAATAAAAGCTTTTATTCGAAAAGCAAAAATTTAAAAAACTTTACGAATCGCGGCGAGCTTCGCGTTAATAATACGTTTTGTATTTATTAGTTTTGCTTTTGAATTACGATCGATTTGAAAGCTTACTTTTTTATACTTTTAAAACCGCTTTAATCGTAGAATAAAAAATAACCGTTATATTTTAAAAATCGATTAGCAAAAACGATAAAGTTTTTTAATAAAACTGACCGTTTTAATAATTTTATTAATCCGAGTTTTAAAAACGGAAAATCACGCAGCTAAAACGTTCGCGTCGGCCGAAATATACGACGTGCTAATTACGTAATACCGATAGCAACGAGTTTTAATTAAATTCGATAAGCAATCGTAATTTAAATTTTTAATTATTTCGCGAATAATATAAGTTATATAAAAAATAAAATTAAAAGGCTCAGAAATAACAGGCTTTTTGGTTTTAATGCGAGCGCGTTTTAAAAAACGATTATCGTCGTTATTTTTATTTTTATTTTTTTCGCTTTAATAACTTCCGGCCGCTTTTTTTTTAAAAGCGCTAGTATTCTGCTTTTCTTTTTTTGAAATGCTATTAAAACCGAAATCACCGCTAATAGCGCTTTTATCGCTAGCAGCGTTTCCGCCACTTTTTTTAAGCGTTATATCGGCATTTTCGAAGCTAAGCAAATATAAATCTTCGAAAAAACCGTTTAAAAACGAAATATCGAAAAAATCGCTTTTTTCGAAAAGATCGAAAAAAAACGAATTAGCCGAAAAAGCCGATTAATTGCGTAAAATAAATTTCGCAAAACTCCGATTACGCAAGCGTCGAAAATTGGAAATCCGAAAAGCTAAATTAATTAATCGCGTAGAATTACGCGGACGATTTTTTTTGGATATAGGAAAAGTTATATCGATGTTTTTAATTAAAATAATAAAACTTGAATTTATTAGAAAAATAATAAAAAAATAAAAAAGTTGAGGTTTTCAAAAGCGACGAAACGCTTATTTAAGCTGAATTAGCTTTATTTACGCTTCGCAACGACAAAAAATATAAATAAGCTATATAAATATTGTAATATCGCGTTACGGCCGTATTCGGACGACAAAAAAACTTTTCCGCGCTTTAAAAATAGCTGATTACCGGATTAGTAATTAGCTAAAAGATATATTACGCTATATTTATATTTTTTTTTTTTTTTTTTTTTTTTTTTTTTTGTTTTAAATTCAATTCATTTTTTCTATACGCTTTTAGTAGTTAAATGTGTTTTTAAAGCTCGGAAAGGCTTGTAATTACGTAATAACGAGCTTTTTCGGAAACTAATTTTTCCGAGCGATTGATTAAGCGAGCCCGAACCTTCCGTTTTTTGCGAAAAGCTCGCCAGTCAGACTTAGAATAATACAAGAAACATTTTACTGCAAACAATTTATTCGTTCCAGCCTCCGGTGAGGATTCCTACCGACTATTCGGCTATGCACGACACTTTTACTATTGCATTAATTCTATAATATTATAAGCAAGATCTTTTTTGCATATTAAAAACTGACGCTTCCGACGGCGTAATAGCTTTTATGCTTTCGCAATTCCATAATAACGACTGGCTTTCAATCGCCTATTTCAGCAAAACCATAACCTTCGCAAAGCTAAACTACGTCGTATACGACAAAAAAATATTCGCAATCGTAAAATTTCTAGGCAACTTTCGTGCTGAATTAGCTAGCTCAGTTTATTAAATCAAAATAATTATTAATCATAAAGCTTTAGAGTATTTTATAACCTCCAAACCCTTGAACGCTCGATAAGCACGCTGGGCCGAGCTTCTCGTCGACTACAACTTTCTCATTACGTACAGACCAGGTAAACACAACCTTCTGGCTGACGCACTAACACGTCGTACGAACGAACTCGACCGCCAAAACTTATAGACTGGCTGAAGGCGTATTCCGAAGGTTTAGACTCGTACGATCATTTGGATAGCGACGTACCAATGGATAAAAGCTCGAGGGCGCGCTTTTTTCGGACGGAGGGATAGTATAACGACTTATTCTTTTGCCACCTTTCGTGTCACCCCAGCAACCACGTGTAGCTGCAAGCTCCCTGGTCTTTTGGTGGATCTTCTTATTAATTGTGGAAATTATTCATATATATAAGGCTTTTTTTTCTTAGCAACCTCTGCCTTTTGCAATTGTTAATTCTAAATGAATATCTTATTACAAAACCAAAGGCTCGTTTCTTATACCATATAAACACGGCGACCAATTGACTGATCTCCCAGCCCTCCGACTGATTAAATCGTCACACAGATAGCTAAAGCCCTGATAATTGCATATAATCAAAAAAATTATTTTGCAACAACGATTGTTACGAAAAAACTAAAAAATGTTTAATAGCCAAATATCATTTAAAATATATGTTTTTATATCAAAAAATGCTTAAAATATGCAAAGTTTAAAATTGCTAACAAATCCCAACTATTATTAAATATAATAATTATAAGTCTTATAGAATTGTTAAAAGCTGATTTTTATAGCTTTTTTCCCGGAGTTTTATTAAAATGCAAATTTCTATTATTTATAATCGATTATTTTTCGAAATTTTTTTAAACTTACCTATGCTTTTCATCAAATTTAAAATAGATAATCAAAAGCTTTATTTTATTATTTCAATTAAATAAATATCCGATCGCATTTTACGTTAATTCAGAAAATCATTTCGATGATATAATTAAAAACTTTGAAAAAAAAAAAAAGGTTTTATAAACTAACTTTTCTATTGCATCGAAGAAATCAACTGATATGGCCGAAAAAGCTATAAAAATAATACAAAAAGCTTTGGAAAAAACTGATAAAAAATTAAAAAAAAAAGATTAAAGTTACAACTTTCGAAATTAATATAAAAAAAATTTCTTTCTTCGAATAATTATTATTTAATATCCAAAAAAAAATATCAACCAAAAGCGGCTATAAACATGGCTTTTTCGGAATATTACGCTGAAATTATTTATTAAACTTTTATTAATTAAAGTTTTCCTAATATATTTTAAAACTCAAATTCAGCAAATTATAAAAAATAAAATAACGCGGTTTTAAAACATATTATTATAAAGCAAAAAGTTATTTAAAATGTAACTCAAACTACGAAACAATAACAAAATAATACATTTAAAAAAATACCGAAATTGAAAACTTTAATATCAAAGTTATTAGTTATATTATATAATTATATAATTACAAAGCAAAAACTAAAGCCATTTTAAAAAAGATTTTTCCGAATCTTTGGTTTCGGAAAAAAAAACATATAAAATCTTATACGTTAAAAACAGTTAAACCGGAAACTTATTTCAAAACGATTTTATATCGATCAGCTAAAACTTTTTTACTTACGCACTATTTACTTTATTACAAAATCAAAAAAAAAATGCCTGCTTATTAAAATCTCTGTGCTAAAATATTATAATATTTAATTCCGTTAAATTTTCGTGCAAAAAAAAAAAAAAATAAATAAACTATAAAACTATATTTTCAGTTTTAAAATATGCTTCTGATTACGAAAAAACATGGTTTTTTATTGAAAAAAACTTTTTTTAAATAATAAAAAAAAATGAAAAGCCAATTTAATAAATTAATTAAAAATCAAAAGGATATTATATGCCAATATTTTCTTAAAAAATTCTTGCTTTTACAAATTTTAACCTTTTAAGCTTGATTTTTACATTTGAAAGCTTTCGGAACGAAAACTTTTTAAAAAAGGATTTATTATGGCCTAAAACTTTAAGCGAAACTAAAAGCACGGACCCGCATAATCTATACTTAAACTTTTCTAAAACCTCCACTTTTTTAAAACAATACATTTCCGATCATAAGAACTATTTTGTCCCATTTTTCTGGTACGGAGATGTCAGAAACCAACATCACGTATCTGAGTCAAATGATCAGCCAAAACCCTCTGCCTCCTACCAATCCTCGAATAATACTTTCTACGAATAGGCCGTAAAAGTCGGATAATATAATAAAAACTGAAAATAATATTTAAATAAAACATTTTATAAAACTAATTACTAAAAAATATAACGATTTAATCAGTCGGAGGGCTGGGAGATCAGTCAACTGGTCGCCGTATTCATATGGTATAAGAAACGAGCCTTTGGTTCTGTAACAAAAATATTTATTTAAAATTAATAATTGCAAAAGGCAGAGATTGCTAAAAGGAAAAAGCTTTATATATATAAATAATTTCTATAATTAATAAAAAGATTTATCAAAAAACTAAAAAGCTTGCAGCTATACGTAATTGCTGAGGTGATACGAAAAGTAATAAAAGAGTGAATCGTTACATTATCCTTCCGTCCGAAAAAAGCGCGCTTTCGAACTTTTATTTATTAATACGTCGCTATTTAAATAATCGTACGAATCCAAACCTTCGGAATACGTTCTCAGCCATTTTATAAGTTTTGCAAAAAGACCGAAAAGCTTTTTATACGCTAAATAAAAATCGCGCATTTTCAAAAAAACGTATATAAAATTAAACGCGGGGTATTACGTAAGATTTTTATTTAAACTTATTTAAAAAGTTTTATATTAAAAAGTTTTCCGCTGCATTCGATAGGCGATTAATTTTTCGATTTCGTATTTAAGCTTATTAGTTATATTAATAAGTTAATCTGATTTGAAAGCGCGTCGTCAGCTGCTTTACGCAATCGATTAGCGTAAAAAACTAAATGTACGTTTATAATATTAAAAAAGTTTAGTTTAAAAGCGTTGTCGAAAATTTTGGCTATAATTTTGAAAAAGCCGTTTGTAAAATTATCGAGCTTGCGAAAAGGCCGAAAAATCGGAAATAAACGCATATCGAGCCATACGTAATCGCCAACGTTAAAATCGATCGCGCGGCGAAACTTATTCGCACTTTTTTTTATTTTATCGTAAGTTTATTAAAAATACGATTTTGCGAGGTTTTTGTGACGACTCACTCTTTTGCCCCTCGTGTCACCCCAGCAACTACGTGTAGCTGCAAGCTCCCTGGTCTTCTGATAAATCTCCTTATCAAATATAGAAATTATTTATATATATAAAGCTTTTTTTTTTTAGCAATTTTTGCTTTTTGCAATTATTAATTTTAAATAAATATTTTGTTACAAACCCAAAGGCTCGTTTCTTATATTATATGAATACGGCGGTCAATTGGCTGATCTTCCAGCCTTTCGACTGATTAAATCGTTATATTATTAACAATTTTTTATTTACGCTAGCGACGGCGTAAACTATTTTTTTTCTCGAATTTTTTACGAATTATATTAAAATGATCGACCGGTCGTAAAAAAGCTTATTTCCGCATTTTGCGAAAAATAGCTTTTGTTTAACAATTTTTCTTTTAATAAAGCTTTTCAGCTTCTGCTACTACATTTTAACCTTCTTTTTTTTAATCAGCGAAAAAAAAGCAGCCTTTCCCAAAAGCTTTTTTTTTTAAAAAACAATCCTTCCCCCGAAAAAAAAAAAACAAAAAAAAAAACAAAGCGCTAATTATTTCGCTTGCCATCTTTTTTTTACAGCCTAGCGTTGAAAGCGTTTAATTAAAACTTTTGCAAAATCAACTGAAAAAAGCGTAAAAGCGTAAACGACAACTTTTGAAAATTATACGATTACGACAAATCTTTTAATTAAAGCGTTTAATAAAATTTATCGAACGTGTTTTTGCCAATCGCGAATCTGCTGCTTTTTTTTTTTTTCGCAACGTTTTATTTTAATTAACAAACGTTATAAATCAATTTTCACGCTTTTCGCGAATTTTTTTTAAATTTTCCTATAACGGCCAAAATCTTAGCGCGCCTTTTAAACGTTATAATTCTTATTTATCTGCTGATTTTCGATTAATTCGTATAAAACGCGTTCCGAATTTTAAATTTAAATTAAATAATAATAAAAATTATAAAACATGCTATTAAAAAATTAAAATTCTCGATAACTTCGAATTTTACCACGACTATTTCGCTAACGATCGATTTCGCAAAAATTATATATTCGATCAGACCGAAAGCGTAATAAAAAAGTTTTTTATTCCGCGTATTTTAAACCGTTCCGATTTTATACTTTCCGAAAAATTAATAAAAAAAATCGCCGATTTCCTGGCCGATCTTTCCGACGTTTAAAAAGCCGAAAACGAATTTAAAATACTTGCAATAAATACGCACGACGACTTTTAGCGATTTTACCTGCGATTTTTTATTTTCGCAGCGAACGCTTAAATACGAATTAACAAATAGCTTCGGAACGCTTTTCGCGATAAAATATTAAAGCGTTTACGAAAAAAGTTGCATTTGAAATAAGCGCGTACAACGATTTTTAAAAATTAGCTTACCGCCGTTCGACAAAAAAAACAAAATCAATTGGCTAAACAAACTTTATACGCGAATCGCTTTTTAATTAAATTTATTATTTATTAAAATAATAAATCCTTAATCAAAGCGTACTACGAGTCAAATCGTACGTACGAAAGTCGTTTAAATATTCTATAAGCTTTTTCTCAGCCCTCTGCTGTTTTTTTTTTTTCACGCCAAAACGCCCTTTTTAGCGTTTTTCCTTTTCGATCGGATCAACGACAACGCTCGTTTTTTATTTTATATCAGAAAATTCAAAAAAGCCAATTTGTACGATCTTTTACGAACCGACTTTCGGTTTTATTTAAAAGCTTTTTTAAATTAATAAATATAAACGAAATCGAACCGGCCGAAGATTCGCTTTTCGATAATAATAATAAAAACGAAAACCCTTTTCCAAACGACTTTTAAAACGCATACGAAAAAATTAAAAACTTTTTCGCCAATCGGAAAAACGCTTAAGCCTAAGCAAAGTTTTTTTTTTAAATATATTACGCGATATGCGTTATTTTAACGTTCGAAAGCTTTTTAATAGCGATTTATTAACAGTTTCCGTTATATTTATTAAAAATAGCTTTTCGTATAAAATAAAAGCGCTCGCCGATTTTAAAACGAACGGTTATGCGTTAATCGATTCGGCGTTAATTAAATTTTTTTTTTTTAAAACTTTTAATTTAATTTCTTTCGGCTTTTTTTTTTATAAAAAAGTATAATAAAGCTCGTAGCTATTTAATTATATATTTTACGCTTTTTAATTTTATTATTAACAATCGAATACAATCGTTTACTTTTTTTTTAATTATTAACTTCGGAAATTATAATATAATTCTAGAAAAAGCTTGGTTGGCCGAATATTAAATTTTATTAAACTGTAATAAACGCAAGTTTTATTGGCCGAAGTTTTATTTCTTTATAATCTTTTACGCTCGTTGTATTAAAATCTTTTATTTATATTTTCGAAAAATTTAATTTCGCTATCAAAACGACGTTATAAAACGTGACAAAAACTTTGACCAATTATAATAAATCTACGATGCTATACGAAGCGCGAAAAAGTCGAATTTTATTCGCGGTGTTAATTTCGATAGCGACGCTAATAAAATAATATAAAAAATTATATTATTTTTTTAAGCTGCCGATTCTTTTTTTATTATTTTTTCTTTTTTTTTTTTTTTTTTTTTTTTTTTTTCGTTAAAACAGCTTTTTCGTTCTACGAAAAACAATTATATTAAAAACCGAAGGAAAACCTTCGCCGCGATAGCCTTTTAGCTTAATATAATCGATAATTTAAATAATTTATTTTTTAAACTTTTTAAACGACCAATTCGAAAACGAATCTTTTAATCTACTGTTTATCCAATTTCCATTTGTCAAATTATTATATACGCTTTTAAGCTGATTTTTAGAAAAAAAGCAATTAAAATGTTTTCAATTTTCTTGTACGAAATCGATAAAATATTAAACGATTTTATATATAATACTTTTTTTAAAACCCAATTTTACAGTTTTTTCGAACGTTTTAAAACCAATGAAATATCGATTTCGACCTTTTTAATTAGCTTAGCAGAGCTAACTTCGAATAAACCTTTTTTCGAATCTTTTCCCTCGGAGTACAAAAACCTCGAACACGTATTTTCTAAAGCCGCCAATAACGAGTTAGCTTTTCACCGGCCTTACGATTATAAAATCGAGCTTATTATAAATAAAAAAAAGCTGAAATATACTTTTTTATACAAAACATCGATTCCAAAGCTCGAGATTATTAAAACTTATTTGCAAAATAATTTTGATAAAAGTTTTATCGAACTTTCCACCGCTTTTTTCGCTGTTTTAATACTTTTCGCCAAAAAATCCGACGGTTTACTGCGTTTTTATATCGATTATCGAATTTTTAATAATATTATTCGTAAAAATCGCTATTTTTTTCCTTTTATCGATAAAATTTTTATTCGTTTTTCGAAAGCACGAATTTTTACGAAATTCGATATTCGTTAAGCTTTTTATAAAATTCGAATAAATTCCGCCAGTAAAAAACTAACGATATTTCGTACGCGTTACGGCGCTTATAAATGCAAAATGCTATTTTTTAGCTTTATTAATAAATCCGCAATTTATTAACGTTATATAAACGACGTTTTTTTTTTTTTTTTTTTTTTTTTTTTTTTTTTTTTTTTTTTTTTTTTTTTTCGATTATTTAAACGATTTTTATATTATATATTTAAATAACATTTTTATTTATTCGTTCGATTTTTTAAAATACGTTATATACGTTCGCAAAATGCTTTAAAAGCTCGCTGACGCTGAATTACAGGCCGATATTCGGAAGTCTAAATTTAATATTATTCGAACCCGTTATTTAAGTTTTATTATTTTTATTAAAAGCTTAGAAATAAATTCAGAAAAAATCTCCGTGATCGCTTATTAAAAGCCTTCTACTATTATAAAAAATATATAAAGCTTTTTTGGTTTTTGTAACTTCTGCCGACGTTTTATTCGAAACTACGGTATAATTGCAAAGCTTTTGATTTATTTAACCAAAGCTAACGTTTTTTACAATTTCACTTTTGAATATTAAAAAAATTTCGAACTTTTTATATTAGCTTTTATTACTGCACCAGTTTTATAATATTGTAAGCAAAACTTTTTTTGCATATTAAAAACTAACGCTTCCGACGGCGTAATAATTTTTATACTTTCGCAATTTTATAATAACGATTGGTTTTTAATCGTTTATTTTAGCAAAATTATAGTTTTCGCAAAATTAAATTACGTCGTATACGATAAAAAAATGCTCGTAATCGTAAAATTTTTAGGCAATTTTCGTATTAAATTAATTAATTTAATTTATTAAATTAAAATAATCATTAATTATAAAGCTTTAAAATATTTTATAATTTTTAAATCCTTAAACGCTCGATAAGCACGCTGGGCCGAGCTTTTCGCCGATTATAACTTTTTTATTACGTACAAACCAAATAAATATAACTTTTTAGCTAACGTATTAACACGTCGTACGAGCGAACTCGATCGCCAAAATTCTTTTAAACGCATTTAGCGCTTGTAAATCTTTTTCCGAGCAAATTAAATCGATTACCGTTTTTTAATTAAAAAACTTCGATTTTCTACGGCTTTCGAAACAGCTGTTTTTATCGTTGAAATAGCTGATTTTTCTTTCGCATTTCGTATCGTTAACCAAATTTTTTACGTTAATCGCACAGCTAGCAGCTTAATAATCTTTCGAAAAAAAGCTATACGAAACGCTACGAAAAAAAACGACGATAATAATATTTCGTATATATTTGAACGCGATCTGCTATTATATTACGGTCGCTTAATAATATTAAACGTCGATTATTTTCGTTTGGCCTTTATACGAAAAATATACGACCAGATTTCTACCGCTTATTTCAGCGCTCGCAAAACTACGCAATTGCTTTCGAACCAATATTATTAGCGAAATATAACAGTTTTCGTAAAATAATATTATCGCAATTGCTACGCTTATCGAAAAAATATTGTTTTAAAAAATAAGCGCTCCGGCTTTTTTTAGCTTTTTTTTGTTTCTGACCATTTTTAAAAGCACGTTATAATAAACTTTTGCAATTTTAACAAAAACAAATACGATTACGATAACGTATTCGTAATAATAAATCGCTTTTTTAAACAAATTATTTCGATTTTTTGTTATAAAAATATCGACGCTCGAAGCTTCGTTAAATTATATATATTTCACGTATACAAATATTTTTGCCTTTTAAAAAGTATTATTAGCGATCGTGGCTTTTAATATTAATTTATTTTTTGGTTTAAATTAAACAAAATACTCGGTACGCAACTGAAGCTTTCGACAGCCGCTTATTTTAAAACCGACGGTCAGATCGAAATTTATAATTAATATTTGCAAAAACGCTTTCGATCTTTCGTAAATTTATTAAAACGATTAGAACGAATTTCTTTTAATAATAGATTTCGCCCAAATAATCCTTTTTTACGAAAATCTAGATGGCTTTTCATTTTTTAAAATTATATACGATTATATTTTTTATATCAATTGAAATTGGAAATTCGATACTTTTTTTTTTTAACTTTTTATATAAGCTAAACGCAAACGAAGCTCGTGCGTACGCTCGCCGCTATTACGACGTTTAAAACTTCGCCAAATCGCATTTTTAATAAATCCACGATAAAATAAAAAAAAATGCGAATAAATTTCGCCGCGCGATCGATTTTAACGTTAGCGATTACGTATAGTTCGATATGCGTTTATTTCCGATTTTTCGGCTTTTTCGCAAGCTCGACAATTTTATAAACGGCCCTTTTAAAATTATAATTAAAATTTTCGACAACGCTTTTAAACTAAATCTTTTTAATATTATAAACGTACATTTAGTTTTTTACGCTAATCGACTGCGTAAAGCAGTTGACGACGCGCTTTCAGATCAGATTAATTCAGCTTTTAAATTTATTAATATAATTAATAAGTTTAAATACGAAATCGAAAAATTAATCGCTTATCGAATGCAACGAAAAACCTTTTAATATAAGACTTTTTAAATAAGCTTAAATAAAAATCTTACGTGGTACCCCGCGTTTAACTTTATATATGCTTTTCTGAAAATGCGCGATTTTCATTTGGCGCATAAAAAGCTCCCCGGTTTTTTTGCAAAACTTGTAAACTGGCTGAAAGCGTATTCCGAAGGTTTAAACTCGTACAATTATTTAAATAGCGACGTATTAATAAATAAAAGCTCGAAAGCGCGCTTTTTTCGGACGGAGGAATAATATAACGATTTACTTTTTTGCCTTTCGTATCACTTTAGCAACTACGTGTAGCTGCAAGCTCTCTGGTTTTTTGGTGGGTTTTTTTATTAATTATAAAAATTATTTATATATATAAGGCTTTTTTTTTTTTAGCAACCTCTGCCTTTTGCAATTGTTAATTCTAAATAAATATTTTGTTACAGAACCAAAGGCTCGTTTCTTATACCATATGAACACGGCGGCCAGTTGGCTGATTTCCCAGCCCTCCGACTGATTAGATCGTCACAGTTTTAAGCGTCGTAATAACGGCAAGCGTACGCACGAGTTTCGTTTGCGTTTAGCTTATATAAAAAATTAAGAAAAAAGAAAATATCGAATTTTTAATTTTAATTAGTATAAAAAGTATAATCGTATACTATTTCAAAATATGAAAAACTATTTAAACTCTCGTAAAAAAAATTATTTGGGCGAAATCCATTATTAAAAAAAATTCGCTTTAATCGTTTTAGTAAAAATTTACGAAAAATCGAAAGCGTTTTTGCAAATATTAATTATAAATTTCGGTCTGTCTATCGGTTTCGGAATAAGCGGCTATCGAAAGCTTTAGTTGCGTACCGAGTATTTGGTTTAATTTAAACCAAAAAGTAAATTAATACTAAAAGCCACGATCGCTAATAATACTTTTTGAAAAGCTAAAATATTTATATATATAAAATATATACAATTTAGCGAAGCCTCGAATATCGATATTTTATAACAAAAAATCGAAATAGCCTGCTTAAAAAAGCGATTTATTATTACGAATACGTTATCGTAACCGTGTTTATTTTTGTTAAAGCTGCAAAAATCTATTATAACGTGCTTTTAAAAATAGTCAAAAACAAAAAAAAACCAAAAAAAGCCGGGGCGCTTATTTTTTGAAATAAAACTTTTTCGATAAGCGTAATAATGTAAAACGGTAATACTTTGTATTGATGGGAGTTGGTAGTTTTAGCTATGGTCGAGGCATGGACCCCTCCGAGACCCCCTGCTACTGACTATTTTCAACAGGTATAAAAGCAAAGCATTCCCTTAGATAGTATTATAAGCACGCAATCCAATTTATACCTTTATTTTTTTTTTTTTTTTTTTTTTTTTTAGTTTCTTCTAGGAATTCCCTAGATTATTTTATTTACCGATATATGGCCGTATCAATTTGGTTTTTCTATTTATTTTTATATTTGATAATTTACGCAGAAATTTAAACTTCGGTGTTTCGTTTTATATATTCGCCGATGTATTTTTTAAATTCGCAGTTAAAATCGATTTCGATATTTCGCTATTACGGCTTAAAAAACCTTTTATATAATGTTATTCGCAGCTGCATTATATAAAAGACTTTTAATAGCTTTTTTTATTTTGCGTATAATTATTAAATTACAAAAGTGTAATATATTTTAAAAACGTCTGAAATTACGGTTAGGCAATTTTAAACCGTGCGAAATTCAAAACGCGAAAATCGCTTTTTTATCTAAAAATAACAAATCGAATATTAATTCGTACGCTTCGACCGCTGCGCTCGGCTTTTTTAAACTAGATCTTTTTTGGATAAACGCCTGGCGAAAATTCAATCTTTTGATTTTGCGCTTTATAATTATGGCAATTATAATTTGCGGCTTTTTATTAAAAGTAATAAAAAAATAGTTATACGTGTATTGGCTTGAGCCACGGAATATCGAAACCGTGGATTATATAACAATATTATATTAATTTAATTAATTTATTAAAAAACAAGTTTTTTAATATATTATTTAAATATTTAAACGCAATCTTATTTTATTTAATTCTTTTAGAAAATACAAAGACTTTTTTAATAGCTTTTTTATTAAAAACGATTTTTTTTATATTGAAAATTTTTAACCTGCAACTTCAGAAAACATTTATTCGTTTAATTTAAATTTTATTAACATTTTTATTAATATTATGGACAACGACGCTTTTCGTTTTTTATACGAAGCCGCATACCTTTTTCTGGCTCTTTTGGTGCATTTTTATTTAATAGCGCCAACGTTATCGATTTTATCGAAAAATATAAAAAAACTTGTAAGAATTTCGGAATTTTTAAAGCTGAGATATTCGATAAACTTTTTCGTTATTATAATTTAATTATTAAACATATTATTAAATCGATAAATAAATAAAAAGCTATTGGGGCTCGAAACTGGCGTAAGCTAATTAAAATTTTGAAATCGGAATTCCGAAACCACGATCGCTAATAAATTCGCGATACTATCGCTTTTTTTAAATAGTTTATTATAATAATTCGCTAAGCCAAAAAACTTAAGGCTTATTATCGTATTTATACGAAAGTTTTTAACGTTTTCGTTAACAAAAAAGTTTTAAGCGAGATTAAGCAGAAAAAATTGTTTTTATTTAGTTTTCCAATTAATATTCGCAACAAAACTATTAAGCATTTTAAAATTAATAAATAAAACTTTAAAACTTTCGATTAGTATTTCAAATTTGTGAATTTCGTTTTTAAACAAAACCAAAGCGAACGTATTATTAAAGCTATAAACCAAAAGAAATCTTTTTTTTTTATTTATAAAAAAAACGTGGAAGCTTTAATGCAGGAATATGCCTAATTATTAAAAGTTACCGAAATCGCTAAAAAATAACCAGTTATTATATTATCTAATCGTTTTGCAAAGTCTATTAGCTTGGAAAAGCTTAATAAAAATATCGAAACTTTTATATTAAAATTTACCGATATTAAGATTTAAAAATTGCAAAGCAAAATCGAGGGTTTTATATAATAATAGAAAAAACTTTTTTATATTGATTCGAATAATAAAAACGATTAAAATGGCTTTTATAATAATTATTTTTTTTAAAATGCGCGAAGCGATTAATTTCGCTAAGCCACCGTAAAAACAATAGCTGTCTAATGGCAATCTTTTCGTATTAGCGATCAAAATCAGCGAAATATTAATTATAATAACGATTATTAAAAAAGAAAAGAAAATTAACGCGGAAACCAAAATCGCGGCTATTAAAATAGTAAAAGTAATTATTAAAACAGACTTCGTGGCCTTAAGTATAGATTTTGTGATAATAAAGAAATTTACTGCGAAAAACTTTATATTCGCTTAAAATGTAAAGTATTTAATTTTTATATAAATAATAATATTTGCTATATTAATAAATACGAAGCGATTTGCTTCGGACCGGTGGAAACAGGAATAAGCTTTTTTAACAAAGCTAAAAATCAAAGCTGGTTAAATATTATTCGCTTAAAAATAAAAAGTACGAAATGGAACGATTATTTAGAAAACAGGAAAAATACAAAAACGATTTTTATTATAAAAAAAAAACATTTTAAAAAGCGTACTAATTAAAAAGAAAACTTCTACCCTAAGCGTAAATAAAGTTTAAATATATAAATGGAAAATAAATATTTATATTGCTAATGCAATTATCGCATTTGCAAATATTATAGCTGTATAATCAAATCAGCGAATTATAAGAAAGCAAAATGCTTCCGTTTTATTCGCTAAACCGACTGGTATAAAAAAAAACGTCAGAATCGAAAAAAAAAAAGATTTTGGAATTCGAAAAAAAACCGATGAAATTATTAAAAAAACGCTTATAATAGAAAAAATTAACGACGATATAAAAAATATCGATACCGATATTCCGGTTTAAATTATTTAAAAAGTACCAGCCTTTAAGCGTTTATTATTAATGCGAAGCGAAAAATAAATCGATAAATATATTAGCTTCGAAATCGTCGACGAAGCTATTAAAAGAATTATAAAACAAAAAATTAAATTAAAATTCAGCGACCTTTTTAATACAAAGGGAAAATTCGATAAAATTATTAATAAATAAATTTTTGTATTAAAAAAAAACGAAAAAATTGAAATTATTCGAAAAAAAAAAAATTTTAAATTGGAAAAAAACCAGAAAAAAATTTACAACATCGCAGTTAATTTAGCCGATAAAAAGGAATTTTCGGAAAAAGTCAGCTTTTTTTTTGGCTCTCGTTATAAAAATTTAAAAGTCAAAACGACGAAACTGCTTTTACACGGCTATAAAAATAGTAAAAATAAAAATAATATTTGAAAAAAGTACGACCGCCTTCGCTTTTCTCGATAATAAAGCCGAAATTAATTGGATAGATCAAAAAACGGCCGAAGCTAATAATATTCCGATTATTACCGATAAACGAATAATTTATACGACCGTTAATAAAAATATTATTAAATTTGATAAAATTATACGGAATATAAAAATCGACGTTAAAAGTATTATTATTTATAAAAAATTTTTAATAATAAAAAAATATTTTTATTTTATTATTTTTAAAATGCTTTGAATCTTGGAAAATCTCGTCAGTTTCAAATACACCGATAACGGCCAGATAAAAGCTTTTTTTTAAAACTGGAACCGATTTTTTTAAAATTAAATTACCGTCGCCGGCGACAAAGTTTTTTTAATCGACGTTTTATCGGAAAACGAATAGCCGGCTTTAGTTTCAGAATAAACGCTGGGCTATAATAAAACCTGGAAAATACTCAGCTAAAAGCATTTACGTCGTTAATCGAAATAACACCGCGAATAAAATTAATTAATATTAATATTTTTAGCTATTAATTCGAAAATGAAAATTTCGAAAATTTCGTTTTTGTATTAAACAAACCCGACCTATACATCTTATTTTTTTATATTAATATCAGCATTTTCTATAAGCGTAAAACTAATAAAATACGATTCGTAAATTTTAATAAATCCGTTAAAAATATTTTCGGAAAAATAAACGATTAATTCGAAAAAAACGAAGCAATAAAACTATTTTAATTAATTACTAGCGAATTCGAAAAATTTATTACCGGCCGATTTTCCAGTTTATCGTTTGGCAGCCGATTTATAAAAAAACGATTTAATAATTTAGCAATCGGAATTTAATTTTTGTTAAAAAAAAAAAAGATTTTATACGAAATTTTACGCAACCGAAAAAAAGTTATAACTTTCGATTTTACCGAAATAAGCTAATTTAGTTTTGACGTTACGTTTTATATCGATATTAAAACCGTGTTTTACGAAGCCTGGCAAAAAAAAACTTTTTTAATTTCTAAAGTTTTTTAAAATAAAATAATCGAAATGCTGAAAAAACGAATTAAGCAAAAGATTTTCGAATTTTGCTACGGCTTATATAAAAACAAATGGTTTATCGTTGCGAAAAAAAAAAAGCATTTACAAATTTATTATCGCAATCGTCGAAATAAATAAAATAACGATACGAAACGCTAACGTATTATTTAACGTCGATTAATTTTTAAACGAATTCGCAAAATTAACGATCGTTTTTTTTTTCGATTTGTTTTTCGGCTACGATTATTTAGTATTTGATTTACGATTTCGAAATATAACGGCAATTTAAATTTTAATCGGTTTATTACGTATAACGAAAATACTTATAAAAGCTATTAATTTAATCGTTTAATTCGTAAAAATCGTATATAAGGTTTTTATAATTTGCATTTTCGATATTATTTTGTTTTACGTTAACGACGTCGAAATAAAAGGTTTTAGATTATATTATAATAATAAAAAGATTTTTCCTGAAATTCGACGCTATATAATAAAATATATTTAAAACATCGATAAAATTATAGTTTGCTTCGAAAAAGCCAAAGTTATTATTGGCTTTCGATTAAAATTTTGTATATCCGAAATAAATATCGTTGGCTATTTGATTAACAGCGCTGACCGCTATTTTTAACAAAAAAAAATTAAAAAGATTTGCGAATAAAAAAAGTGTAAAAATATTACCGAAGCCAGAATTTTTATTAGCGTTATGATTTATTACCGTAATTAAATTAAAAACTTTTTTTAAAAAGCTGCATTTATTTACGCTACGATAAAAAAAAATCGATTTCGTTTGGAAAAAAAAATAAAGCAAAATTATAAAAATTCTTAAAAACGACTTTTTATCGGCCTTATCGCTTATACGGATCAATTATAGCTTAAACGCAAAAGAAATTATTTTAATTATCGACGCTAATATTTTCGGTTAAAAAGCGATATTATAATAAATCGACGAAAACAAAAAACAGCATTTTTTACGATTCGAAAACGGCTTATGATTTTTCGCTAAGATACGTTATAATATTATTAAACGAAAATATCGAAGCGCTTTTAAAGTAATAAAAAAAATAAAAAGCGAATTATACGGCGTATATTTTATTTTAAAAACAAACGCAAAAGTTTTTGTCGATTAATTAAATGAAAAAGCCAGTAATTTATTAAAAGCGCTTGTTATTAATTAAATAACTTAAATACGATTTATAAATTTCGAAGTCAAGTATATTAAAAAAATAATTAATATAGCGGCAAACGGCTTTTTTAAACGAAAACGTTTTTATCCGTTTGATTTCGCTAAACAAAACGAATAAAATATCGACGAATAAATTATTAACAAAATCGGCTGTTTTGTTATTTGCGCTTTGGGTTTTATAAAGCCGAAATTATTCGCGTTGCTATTTCGGCTGGCATCGCGAATAAAAAATATTAATTTTCGGGCCGAAAAAGCATTCGCGTTATTATTTCGATTGGCACCGCGAATAAATTTAATCGAAAACGATCGGAATAAACCGATTAATAACGAAAATAAACTTTTAATCGATAATTACGAAACCGAAGACTTTTATTTAATCGCATATTATTTAATTATTTTATTTAAATTATTTAACGTATTAAATTATTAATTTAAATTATTTAAAAACCAAGCTTTCGATTATATTTTAGCCGACAAAAAGCTATATAAAATAAAAAATAATATATATCAAAAACGATTAATAATAAATAATAAAATTAATAAGTTTCAAATTATAAAAGAAATTTACGAAAAAGTGTTTTATAAAAAAGCTGAAGCTATTTATTACCGAATTAAAAATAATTTTTAATAAAAAAAATGCTTCGAAAATTGCAAAGCTTTCGTTAAAAATTGTATTTTTTGCTAAAAACGAAAGCTTGGCCGAAAAAAAAACTTATTATATCCGACGTGGTTTTTTAAAATTTAAAAAAAAATTAATTTCGACGTTATACGCGTACCGATTACCGACCGCGAATATATAAATTTTATATTCGTTATCGACGACCTTTTTAAATAGCTTGAAAAAAAACTTTTTCGAAACGCTATTTCCGAAGTTATAACGATTTTTTTTTTAAAAAAACGTTATATATCGATACGATTTGTTTAGTAAATTAAACGTCGATAATAAATCCGAAAACAAAAGCGTTATCGAAACTTTTATAAAAAAATACGGCATTTAGCGTATTCAGATTTTAGCTTATAATTCGAAAAAAACGGATTTGTGAAACGAAATTATAAAAATATTTTTAACGGCTTTTTAAAATCTATTCGAAAAAGCTATAAGCGTTAATCGCGGAAATTCTCGGAAATGCTTTTTGTTATACGCATATATATATACGCTTTTATTAAAATAATTTTATTTTTTATTTAATACGGCAAAAACGCTCGATTATTTCTGAAAACAAAATGGCTTGTATAAAAGTTTTATAACGTAGTTAAAATAAAAACGAAAACAAACTTATTAGCAATAAAATTTAAATAATTAAATTACCGCGATATAAATATAAAAAAAAAAATTTTTAAAAAAAAAAAATATAAAAAAGCAATTAAAAAAGTTTAAAATAAACCAAAATTTAAAAAAAAACGCTAATTAAAAAAGGAAATTTGATTTTGATTTACGACGTTCAGCGCGCTATTAACAAATCGGCCGATATTAAATTTAATTATAAATGGCTCGGATTCTACGAAATATACGAGGCCGAATTGAATAAAAGCTATTATAAATTTACGGAATTCGATAAAACAAAACTAAAAGAAACGTTCGCCGCCAACCGGTTAAAGCGATTTTATAAAAAAAATCAGCAAATCTATTTTTTAAATTCTGATTTAAATAGCGATTTCGATTTCAGCGAATCCGACGACGATTCCGACTAAAGCGATTATATTTTAAAAAAAAAAAATCTTTTAAAAAAGTTTGAAAACAACCGAACGATAATCCCGCTACTAAAAGCATAATTCAAATCGTAATTTCATTTATAACCGAAAAAAAAAAAGTGTATGTAAGATTATTTATTAATTATTTTACTGTTTTTGTTGTTTATTTTTTTTTTTTTTTATATACTGTTTTATTGTTTTTGTTCTGCTTTATTTATATATAATTTAATTATTTTATTTTATATATACTGTTTATTTTTGAAACTTTCTTTTATATTATTTAAAACATTTATTATATTTTGCTTTGTTTAACTGTACTTTTGTTTATTAAAATAAAAGCTTTATATAAATTTGAGCCGCATATTTGATATATTTATATTGCTCGTATATTTTACGAAAACTATTTTTTATATATTTTATTATTTGCTATTTTCTGTATTGTTTACTCTTTTCGTTGTTTTAAACGAGTGTTTATTTAAATAGCCATAATTTATTAGAAAAATAATATGCGGATTCCCGTGATTTTTAAATATAAATATCTTACAATTTTCGTACTTTTTTCTAATTACTTTTTAATAAATATAATATATTCTTTTGATTAATAAACCTATCGATATTATATCGTTTTCTAAATAAAACGTTGCTAAACCTAACAAATTTATTTTTAATTTATTTTAAAACGAAATTATTATACGCAATTTTTCCGAATTTAAGCAAATATATAATACCGTTATTTTAAATTAATAAACAGCTTTCGTAAAAATATTTATAAAACAATTCGATATAATAACTGAAAACGTTAACGAATTTTTATTCGATTACGAAAGATTTTATAAAACTGAATTCGTTCGCAAAAGCTTTAATTACGACAAATTCCTGCTGAATTACGATAACGCTTCAAAAGTTCTGGCCGAAGTAAAAAAAGCTCGAAATAACAAAAAAAAGATAATAAACCGAATTTTGCGCTTTTTGTTAAATTAATAAAAAAAAAGTATTTAAAAATACGTTTTTAGCAAAATCACCGGTATTATTTTATTCCGGCATTTCGCTCGCTTTTTCGAAATTATTATTTTTACGAAAAAAAAAGTCTGGATATTAAACGTTTATATTTTTAAAACGCAAGCCCTAAAAGCTAACAATTTAAAAATCCGCAGATTTATAAGTTTTTTTACAGCTATTTGCAAACTGATCGACGACGTTATATAATCGCTAAAAAAATTTTTAATCGGCTGCGAAATCTTAAATTTGATTTTTTTTTAAAGCAAAAAACTAAACGTCGCTAAATGCGGTATTTTTATACCGAAAAAAAAAACAACGCTATTCCGATATTTTAAATTTACGATAACGAAAAAAACGAAAAAGCTAATATTATTTTCGTTTAATTCGAAAAAATATACGCGGTAATAATTAATATTTTTAAAGCAGCTAAAACAATTCGACGATTTTTATTTTTAATTATCGAAAACGAATCCGAAAACGAAATCAAAAGCGAAATAGCAAACAACCGTTTATTCGAATATAAAAAACCTATTATATTTATAAAATCGATTTCGGAAAAAATAAAAATAAAAAACGTAAAAAAACGCGCCGATATTTTCGAAATTTTTTTTGTTCGGAAAAAAAAATTATTCGCGTCGCTAACAGAAAAAGCACCGCGAATAAAAACAGCCGGAAATCGACGCCGAGCTATAGCTTTTAAGCTAATTAATAAAAAAAGCGACGATTTTACAAAATCAGATTTAAAAAATCCCGGTATTTCGAAAAAAAAAAATTCAAACGATTTTAAATCTGACTTTTCGAAATTAAATACGCAAATATCAGAAACGCTTATTACGTTTAAAAACGTCGTATTATTACCGCTAATATTTTAAATTTTAATAAAAATATTTAAAATTTCGATTATTATACGATTCGACCGAAAAAGCTTAAAAAAAAATATCGAAATTATCGCGGAAAAAATTATATAAAAAGCATAAAATCAAATTATTTTATTTAAAATTTTCGCTTTCGACGACGTTACGATTTAAAAGTTTTATTTCGATATTTTTATATAAAAATTAAATAAATCCGTCAGCTTTTTTTTCTTTTGCTTCGAACGAAAACTAAACCAAGTTTTTTTCGGAAAATTGCAAATATAATACGCCGAACAAATAAATTTTTTTTTTAAAAACGGTAATCCGTTTTTACTCGAGTTTTTTTTCGCTGAAAAACTTCGATTTTTTAATTTCGTTTTTACAAATAACGTTAACGTTAAAAAAAACGGCAAATTCTGTTATTTTTACATGCGTTGTTACGCGGCGTACTGCGATTTAATTATAAAAAAAATCGATGTTATCGGCTTCGCTAATCGATTCGCTATTATTAAAAATTCGGATTACGACGTATTCGAAATTAATTTTAATAATTAATTTATATTGCGACGAAAAATTGCGAAAATTATTAAAACACGTGCTAAAGCTTATTTGGGCTACGCGAATTTCAAAACAGATTTTAAAGTTTTCAGCGCGATTATAAATCTCGATTAAAATAAAAAACAATAAAAGCAACGAATATTTTTAAAAGCCGACTTTTTTAGCTTTTCGACCGAAAGTATATTTTAAAATTTATTTAAATTAAATTGCGAATTCGTTAATTACGTAGAATTTTATAACGGAAAAAACAAGCTATTATTATATTTTATAAAAAAAAAAATAGCTATATATAAATATTATTTCCGACTAGTTAAAACCTAAAAAGCGCTTATAGTTTTTTTCGCTAATATGCTATACAGTTTTATTTAACAAGCTTTTAAAATGTATTCCGGCCTTTATTTCGCTGTTTGGATTATTCGGAATTCCGGAAACTGCTGCTTCGTGGTTTATTTTAACGTTTCGATCGCTTCAGGCTTCGCTGATTCCGACCGTATTACAATTATAAAATTCGATATCGCCGATTTTTTAAAAAAAAAAAAAATCGAAAACTTTATTAACGCCATTTTCGATTATTACGTTTTGTTTATATTCGTATATAATTCGAAAATAATCGAAATTTATTTGCAATTATATTACGACGCTAAGCTAATTAAAACCATTTAAAAAAGTTTAGCTTTTTCGTATTTCAGCGCGTTTAAAACAATGGCCTTAGCTATTTTATCGAATTACGAAACCGAAAGCTACGAAATAAAAAATAAAATGATTTTTATCAGCTTTTCGATTAAGCAAAAGGTTTTCGTCAGATTCAAAACCCAAAAAACCGACGGCGCGATGCTAATTTATTCGAATAATTATACGGCGCAAAAATATAGAAATTATTTCGAAAACGACGCTTCGATAAACAATTTAATATTATTTGTTTTGCGACGAAAGCAATTATAACACTTTCGGTAATTTCGATTGCAAACGATTATTTCCGAACTATTTCGTAAAATAGTTTTTTTTACAAACTTCGAAGCTTTTTTAAAAATATTCGTCGATAAACAATCGTAATCCGATTTATTAGTTTTACGCGAAGCAAAAGCGTTAATCGGTTTTAATTACGACGAACTAATCGATTATTTCTACGATTTTAATATAAAACTTTTCAGCGCTTTTTGCAAAGCGTGGAACCATGTACAAAAGCTGAAATTTATTATTTACGAAGAAAAGTCGTGAAAAGCTTCCGTCGCCGCGACGCCTAACAATATTATCGACGAAAAAGCTATTAAAACGTTCGTAAATCAAAACGATACCTCGATTAACGTTTTATTCAGCCATTTTTTAAAAAAGCGAAATAAATAAACTAAAACGATAAGCGAAACGCTATTTTTTTCGCAGAAGCCAATAGCAAAAAGGCAAAAAAACGGGTTAGAAAACTAAAAAAGCGTGGAATTAAAAAGTTCGGTTTATAATTAATTAATTTTTAAATTATATAAAATAAATTAAATTGTATTTATTAAAATTATATTTTTTTTTGATCGTAGTCAGAAACGATTATATATATTATTTAAAACAGGATATAAAACGGTAATATTTTATATTAATAGAAATTGGTAGTTTTAACTATAATCGAGGTATATACCTTTTCGAGACCTTCTGCTATTAACTACTTTTAACAGGTATAAAAGCAAAGCATTTTTTTAAATAGTATTATGGGCACGCAGTCCAATTTATACCTTTATTTTTTTTTTTTTCCTTTTTTCAGTTTTTTCTAGGGATTTCCTAGATTATTTTACCCACCGATATGTGGCCGTATTAGTCTGGTTTTCCTACCTACTTTTACAATAATTGCGATAATATTGTTTTACGAAAGCTATTATACTTCGTTAATAATATTGGACCGAAAGCAATTGCGTAGTTTTGCGAGCGCTGAAATAAGCGGTGAAAATCTGATCGTGTATTTTTCGTATAAAAGCCAAACGAAAATAATCGACGTTTGGTATTATTAAACGACCGTAATATAATAGCAAATCGCGTTTAAATATATACGAAGTATTATTATTATCGTTTTTTTTTGTAACGTTTCGTACAATTTCCTTTCGGAAAGCTATTAAACTGTTAATTATGCGATTAGCGTAAAAAATTTAATTAACGATACGAAATGCGAAAAAGAAATCAGCTATTTCAACAATAAAAACAGCTGTTTCGAAAGCCGTAAAAAATCGAAATTTTTCAATTAAAAAGCGGTGATTAATTTAATCGGCTCGAAAAAAAGTTTGCAAGCGCTAAATGCGTTTAAAAAAGTTTTAACGGTCGAATTCGCTCGTACGACGTATTAATACGTTAATTAAAAAGTTGTGTTTATTTAATTTGTACGTAATAAAAAAATTATAATCGGCGAGAAGCTCGGCTTAGCGTATTTATCGAGCGTTTAAAAATTTGAAAATTATAAAATATTCCAAGGCTTTATAATTAATAATAATTTTGATTTGATAAATTAAATTAATTAATTCAGTACGAAAATTGCTTAGAAATTTTACGATTACGAATATTTTTTTGTCGTATACGACGTAGTTTAGCTTTGCCGAAGCTATGGTTTTGTTAAAATAAACGACTAAAAGCCAATCGTTATTATAAAATTGCGAAAATACAAAAGCTACCACGCCGTCGGAAGCGTTAATTTTTAATATGCAAAAAAGATTTTGCTGTAATATTATAAAACTAATGCTATAATAAAAGCTAATATAAAAAAAACGAAACTTTTCTGATATTTAGAAATGAAATTATAAAAAACGTTAGCTTTAATTAAATAAACCAAAAGCTTTGCAATTATATCGTAATCTCGAATAAAACGTCGGTAAAAATTACAAAACCCAAAAAAGCTTTGTATATTTTTTACAATAATAAAAAGCTTTCAGTAAGCGACTACGGAAATTTTTTCTGAATTTATTTTTAAACTTTTAATCGAAATAATAAAATCTAAATAACGGATCCGATTATGACGATCTAATCAGTCGAAGAGCTAAGAGATCAGTCAACTGGTCGCCGTGTTTATATAATATTAAAAACGAGCCTTTGGTTCTGTAACAAAAATATTTATTTAAAATCAATAATTGCAAAAAGCAAAGGTTGCTAAAAAAAAAAATTTTATATATATAAATAATTTTTACAATTAATAAAAAAACTTATTAAAAGACTAGGAAGCTTGCAGCTATACGTAATTGCTGAAGTAACACGAGAGGTGGCAAAAGAATAAATCGTTATATTATTTTTCCGTCCGAAAAAAGCGCGCTTTCGAGTTTTTATTTATTAATACGTTGCTATCCAAATAATCGTACGAATTTAAACCTTCGGAATACGCTTTTAGCTATTTTATAAATTTTGCAGAAAAATCGGAAAGCTTTTTATGCGCCAAATAAAAGTCGCGCATTTTTAAAAAAGCATATATGAAATCAGACGCGGAATACCACGTGAGATTTTTATTTAAGCTTATTTAAAAAGTTTTATATTAAAAGATTTTCCGTTGTATTCGATAAGCGATTAATTTTTCGATTTCGTATTTAAGCTTATTAATTATATTAATAAGTTTAAAAGCTGAATTAATTTAATTTAAAAGCGCGTCGTTAGCTGCTTTACGCAGTCGATTAACGTGAAAAACTGGATGTACGTTTATAATACTAAAAAAGTTTAATTTAAAAGCGTTATTGAAAATTTTGGCTATAATTTTAAAAAGGCCGTTTGTAGAATTATCGAGCTTGCGAAAAGGCCGGAAAATCGGAAATAGACGCATATCGAGCTATACGTAATCGCCAACGTTAAAATCGATCGCGCGGCGAAACTTATTCGCACTTTTTTTTATTTTATCGTAAATTTATTAAAAATACGATTTGGCGAAGTTTTAAACGTCGTAATAACGGCGAGCGTACGCACGAACTTCGTTTGCGTTTAATTTATATAAAAGATTAAAAAAAAAAAAAGTATCGAGTTTTCAATTTCAATTAATATAAGAAATATAATCGTATACAATTTCAAAAAATAAAAAGCTATTTAAACTTTCGTAAAAAAAAACTATTTGGGCGAAATTCATAATTAAAAGAAATTCGTTTTAATCGTTTTAATAAAAGTTTACGAAAGATCGAAAGCGTTTTTGCAAATATTAATTGTAAATTTCGATCTGACCGTCGGTTTTAAAATAAGCGGCTATCGAAAACTTTAATTGCGTACCGAATATTTTGTTTAATTTAAATCAAAAAATAAATTAATATTAAAAGCTACGATCGCTAATAATACTTTTTAAAAAGCCAAAATACTTGTATACGTGGAATATATATAATTTAGCGAGGTTTCGAGCGTCGATATTCTTATAACAGAGGATCGAAATAGCTTGCTTAGAAAAGCGATTTATTATTACAAATACGTTGTCGTAATCGTATTTATTTTTGTTAAAATTGTAAAAGTTTATTATAACGTACTTTCAAAAATGGTCAAAACAAAAAAAGGCTGAAAAAAGCCGGGGCGCTTATTTTTTAAAATAAAACTTTTTCGATAAACGTAATAATTGCGATAATATTATTTTACGAAAATTGTTATACTTCGCTAATAATATTGATTCGAAAGCAATTGCGTAGTTTTGCGAGCGTGAAAATAAGCGGTAGAAATTTGGTCGTGTATTTTTCGTATAAAAACCAAACGAAAATAATCGACGTTTAATATTATTAAACGACCGTAATATAACAGCAGATCGCGTTTAAATATATACGAAATATTATTATCGTCGTTTTTTTTTATAACGTTTCGTATAGCTTTTTTTCGAAAGATTATCAAACTGCTAGCTATGCGATTAACGTAAAAAATTTAATTAACGATACGAAGCGCGAGAAAAAAATTAATTATTTCAACGATAAAAACAGCTGTTTCGAAAGCCGTGGAAAGTCGAAATTTTTTAATTAAAAAGCGGTGATCGATTTGATTTGCTCGGAAAAAAGTTTGCAAACGCTAAGTGCTGTGACGATCTAATCAGTCGGAGGGCTGGAAAATCAGTCAACTGGTCGCCGTGTTCATATAATATAAAAAACGAGCCTTTGGTTTTGTAACAAAAATATTTATTTAAAATCAATAATTGCAAAAGCCAGAGATTGCTAAAAAAAAAAGCTTTATATATATAAATAGTTTTCATAATTGATAGAAAGATTTATCAAAAAACCAAAAAGCTTGCAGCTACACGTAATTGCTGAGATAATACGAAAAACAAAAAAATAAATCGTTATACTATCTTTTCGTCCGAAAAAAACGCGCTTTCGAGCTTTTATTTATCGGTACGTCGCTATCCAAATAATCGTACGAATTCAAACCTTCGAAATACGCTTTCAGCCAATTTATAAGTTTTGCAAAAGGACCGGAAAGCTTTTTATACGCCAAATGAAAATCGCGCATTTTCAGAAAAGCATATATAAAATCAAACGCGGAATATTACGTAAGATTTTTATTTAAGCTTATTTAAAAAACTTTATATTAAAAAGTCTTACGCTACATTCGACAAACGATTAATTTTTTAACTTCGTATTCAAGCTTATTAATTATATTAATAAATTCAAAAGCTAAATTAATCTGACCTGGCAGCGCGTCGTCAGCTGCTTTACGCAGTCGATTAACGTAAAAAACTAGATATACGTTTATAATATTAAAAAGGTTTAGCTTAAAAGCGTTGTCGAAAATTCTGGCTACAATTTTGAAAAGGCCGTTTGTAAAATTATCGAGTTTGCGAAAAGGCCGAAAAATCGGAAATAAACGCATATCGAGTCAAACGTAATCGCTAACGTTAAAATCGATCGCGCGGCGAAATTTATTCGCATTTTATTTTATTTATCGTAAGTTTATTAAAAATGCGATTTAGCGAAGTTTCAAACGTCGTAATAACGGCGAGCGTACGCACGAGCTTCGTTTGCGTTTAGCTTATATAAAAAATTTAAAAAAAAAAATATCGAGCTTTCAGTTTTAATTAATATAAAAAATATAATCGTATACAATTTCAAAAAGTAAAAAGCGATTTAAACTTTCGTAAAAAAAAACTATTTAAGCGATATCCATTATTAAAAAAAATTCGTTCCAATCGTTTTAATAAAAATTTACGAAAAGTCGAAAGCGTTTTTGCAAATATTAATTATAAATTTCGGTCTGACCGTCGGTTTCGAAATAAGCTGCTATCGAAAACTTTAATTACGTATCGAATATTTTATTTAATTCAGACCAAAAAATAAATTAATATTAAAGGCTACGATCGTTAATAATACTTTTTAAAAAGCTAAAATACTTATATACGTGGAATATATACAATTTAGCAAAGTTTCGAACGTCGATATTTTTATAATAAAAAATCGAAATAATTTGCTTAAAAAAGCGATTTATTATTACGAATACGTTATCGTAATCGTGTTTGTTTTTATTAAAACTGCAAAAGTCTATTATAATATGCTTTTAAAAATGGTTAAAAACAAAAAAAGGCTAAAAAAAGCCGAAACGTTTATTTTTTAAAATAAAACTTTTTCGATAAATATAATAATTGCGACAAAATTATTTTACGAAAGCTGTTATACTTCGTTAATAATATTGGTCCGAAAGCAATTGCGTAATTTTGCGAGCGTTAAAATAAGCGGTAAAAATTTGGTCGTGCATTTTTCGTACAAAAGCTAAACGAAAATAGTCGACGTTTAGTATTATCAGGCGACCGTAATATAACAGCAGATCGCGTTTAAATATATACGAAATATTATTATCGTCGTTTTTTTTCGTAGCGTTTCGTACAGCTTTTTTTCGAAAAGCCATCAGGCTGCTAGTTATACGATTAGCGTAAAAAATTTAATTAACACTACGAAATGCGAGAAAAAAATTAATTATTTCAACGATAAAAACAGCTGTTTCGAAAGCAGTAAAAAGTCGAAATTTTTTAATTAAAAAGTGATAATCGATCTGATTTGCTCGGAAAAAGGTTTGCAAGCGTTAAATACGTTTAAAAAAGTTTTAGCGGTCGAATTCGCTCGTACGACGTATTAATACGTTAGCTAAAAGATTATATTTATTTGGTTTATACGTAATAAAAAAGTTGTAATCGGCGAAAAGCTCGGCCCAGCGTACTTATCGAACGTTTAAAAATTTAAAAGTCATAAAATATTCTAAAGCTTTATAATTAATAATTATTTTAATTTAATAAATTAAACCAGCCAGTTTAATACGATTATTACCTAGAAATCTTACGATTGCGAGCATTTTTTTATCGTATACGACGTAGTTTAGCTTTGCGAAAGCTATAGTTTTGCTAAAATAAGCGATTAAAAGCCAATCGTTATTATAAAATTACGAAAACATAAAAGCTATTACGCCGTCGGAAGCGTCAGTTTTTAATATACAAAAAAGGTTTTGCCTGTAATATTATAGAACTGATGCAGTAATAAAAACTAATATAAAAAAATCGAAACTTTTTTAACATTTAAAAATAAAATTGTAAAAAACGTTAGTTTTAATTAAATAAACCAAAGGCTTTGCAATTATACCGTAGTTTCGAATAAAACGTTAGTAAAAGTTACAAAAACCAAAAAAGTTTTATATATTTTTTATAATAATAAAAAACTTTTAGTAAGCGATTACGAAGACTTTTTCTGAATCTATTTCTAAGCTTTTAATAAAAATAATAAAACTTAAGTAACGGATTCGAATAATATTAAATTCAGATTTCCGAATATCGGTCTGTAATTCAGCGTCAGCGAATCTTTGAAACATTTTGCGAACGTATATAGCGTATTTCAAAAAGTCGGACGAATAAATAAAAATTTTATTTAAATATATAATGCAAAAATCGTTTAAATAATCGAAAAAAACGTCGTTTATATAACGTTAATAAATTGCGAATTTATTAATAAAGCCAAAAGGTAGCATTTTGCATTTATAAACGCCGTAACGCGTACGAAACGTCGTTAATTCTAATATTATAAGCGAGAGAATTTTGGTGGTCACCAACGTTGGTGACCAGTCTTGGCAGACCCTGGTGACCAACTTTCTTTGGTCACCAGGTCGGTTTTTTCGCAAAAATTATTCGATTTGAAAAATAAAATTATATTCGTATTCAGCTTATTAATTAATGATCTTTTGTACGCAAAAGCTTACAAATACTATTAATTAATTAAAAAGTTATTACTACCCCCTTCTAACCCTAATCTTGGCAGACCCTGGTAACCAATTTTCTTTGGTCACCAGGTCGGTTTTTTCGCAAAAATTATTCGATTTTAAAAATAAAATTATATTTGTATTCAGCTTATTAATTATTAATTTTTTGTACGCAAAAGCTTATAAACAGATTAATAAATTAAAAAGTTGTAATAACCCCCCCTCTAACCCTAATCTTGGCAGACCCTGGTAACCGACTTTCTTTGGTCACCAGGTCGGTTTTTTCGCAAAGATTATTCGATTTTAAAAATAAAATTATATTTGTATTCAATTTATTAATTATTAATTTTTTATACGCAAAAGCTTATAAATACGATTAATAAATTAAAACGTTGTAATAACCCCCCCCTCTAACCCTAATCTTGGCAGACCCTGGTAACCGACTTTTTTTGGTCACCAGGTCGGTTTTTTCGCAAAGATTATTCGATTTTAAAAATAAAATTATATTTGTATTCAATTTAATAATTATTAATCTTTTATACGCAAAAGCTTATAAATACGATTAATAAATTAAAAAGTTGTAATAATCCCCCCCCCCTCTAACCCTAATCTTGGCAGACTCTGGTAACCGATTTTCTTTGGTCACCAGGTCGTTTTTTTTTTCGCAAAAAATTATTCGATTTTAAAAATAAAATTATATTTGTATTCAACTTATTAATTATTAATCTTTTATACGCAAAAGCTTATAAATACGATTAATAAATTAAAAAGTCGTAATAACCCCCCCCTTTAACCCTAATCTTGGCAGACTCTGGTAACCGACTTTCTTTGGTCACCAGGTCGGTTTTTTCGCAAAAATTATTCGATTTTAAAAATAAAATTATATTTGTATTTAATTTATTAATTATTAATCTTTTATACGCAAAAGCTTATAAATACGATTAATAAATTAAAAAGTTGTAATAACCCCCCCTTCTAACCCTATTTTTGGCAGACCCTGGTGTGACGATTCACTCTGTTGCCACCTCTCGTATCACCCCAGCAACTACGTATAGCTGCAAGCTTCCTGGTCTTCTGATGGGTCTCCCTATCAACTGTAGAAATTATTTATATATATAAAGCTTTTTCTTTTTAACAACTCCTGCCTTTTGCAATTGTTAATTTTAAATGAATATTTTCGTTACAAAACCAAAAGCTCGTTTTTTATATTATATAAATACGGCGATTAATTAATTAATTTTTCAGCCCTTCGATTAATTAAATCGTTATATTATTAATAATTTTTTTTTACGCTAGCGACGGCGTAAATTATTTCTCCTTTCGAATTCCTTACGGATCATACCAAAATAATCGATCGGTCGTGAAAAGGCTTATTTTCGCATTTCGCGAAAAATGGCTTTTATTCAACGATCTTTCTTTTAGCAAAGCTTTTCAGCTCCTGCTATTACATTTTAACCTCCTTTTTTTTAATCAGCGAAAAAGCAGTCTTTCCCAAAAGCTTTTTATTCTGAAAAACAATTTTTTTTCCGAAAAAAAAAAAATAAAAAAAAAAACAAAGCGCCAACCATTTCGCTTGCCACTTTTTTCTTGCAGCTTAGCGCTGAAAGCGTTTAGTTAAAACTTTTACAAAATCAATTAAAAAAAGCGCAAAAGCGTAAACGATAATTTCTGGAAATTATACGATTGCGACAAATCTTTTAATTAAAGCGTTTGGTAAAATCTATCGAACGTGCTTCCGCTAGTCGCGAATCTGTTGCTTTATTTTTTCGCAACGTTTTATTTTAATTAACAAACGCTGCAAATCAATTTTCACGCTTTTCGCGAACTTTTTTTAAATCTTTTTTTAACGGCCAAAATTCTAGCGCGCTTTTTAAATATTATAATTTCTATTTATTTATTGATTTTCGATTAGTTCGTATAAAGCGCGTTTCGAATTTTAAATTTAAGCTAAATAATAATAAAAATTACAAAACACGCTATTAAAAAACTAAAGTTTTCGATAATTTCGAATTTTACTACGATTATTTCGCTAGCGATCGATTTCGCAAAAATTATATATTCGATTAAATCGAAAGCGTAGCAAAAAAATTTCTGACCCCGCGTATTTTAAACCGTTTCGATTTTATATCCTCCGAAAAATTAATAAAAAAAATCGCCGATTTTCTGGCCGACTTTTCCGACGTTTAAAAAGCCGAAAACGAATTTAAAATGCTTTTAATAAATACGCACGACGATTTTTAGCGATTTTATTTGCGATTTTCCATTTTCGCAGCGAACGCTTAAATACGAACTAATAAACAGCTTCGAAACGCTTTTCGCGATAAAATACCAAAGCGTTTACGAAAAAAGCTGCATTTAAAATAAACGCGTACAACGACCTTTAAAAATTGGCTCACCGCCGTTCGTTAAAAAAAATAAAATTAATTGGCTAAACGAATTTTATACGCGAATCGTTTTTCAACTAAGTTTATTATTTATTAAAATGGTAAGTTTTTAACTAAAACGTATTACGAGTCAAATCGTACGTACGAAAATCGTTTAAATACTTTATAAGTTTTTTTTTAGCCTTTTGTTTTTCCTTTTTTTCCACGCTAAAACGCTTTTCTTGGCGTTTTTCTTTTTCGATCGGACTAACGACAACGCTCGTTTTTTATTTTATATCAAAAAGTTCAAAAAGGCTAATTTGCAAAATCTTTTACGGACCGACCTTCGGTTTTATTTAAAAGTTTTCCCAAGCTAGTAAATATAAACGAAATCGAGCCGGCCGAAAATTCGCTTTTTAATAATAATAATAAAAACGAAAACCTTTTTTTAAACGATTTTTAAAACGCATATAAAAAAATTAAAAGTTTTTCCGCCAATCGGGAAAACGCTCAAATCTAAGCAAAGCCTTTTTTTTAAGCGTATTGCGCGATATGCGTTATTTTAACGTTCGAAAGCTTTTTAATAGCGATTTATTAATAATTCTCGTTATATTTATTAAAAATGGCCTTTCGTATAAAATAAAAGCGCTCGCCGATTTTAAAACGAACGGTTATGCGTTAATCGATTCGGCGTTAATTAAATCTTTTTTTTTTTTTTTTAACTTTTAATTTAATTTTTCCCGGCTTCTTTTTTTATAAAAAAATATAATAAAGCTCGTGGCCATTTAATTATATATTTTACGCTTTTTAAATTTATTATTAACAACCGAATATAATCGTTTACTTTTTTTTTAATTATTAATTTCGAAAATTATAATATAATTTTAAAAAAAGCTTGGCTAGCCGAATACCAAATTTTATTAAATTGTAATAAACGCAAGCTTTATTGGCCGAAGTTTTACCCTCCTATAGTTTTTTACGTTCGTTGTATTAAAATCTTTTATTTGCATTTTCGAAAAATTTAATTTCGCTATTAAAATAATATTATAAAACGTAATAAAAACCTTGATTAATTATGGCAGATTTACGACGCTATGCGAAGCGCGAAAAAATCGAATTTTATTCGCGATGCTAATTTCGATAGCGACGCTAATAAAATAATACAAGAAATTACACCATCTTTTTAAATTGCCGATCTTTTTTTTATTATTTTTTTTTTTTTTTTTCTTTCGTTAAAACAATTTCCTCGTTTTATAAAAAACAATTATACTAAAAACCGAAAAAAAGCTTTCGCCGCGATAATTTTTCAGCTTAATATAATCGATAATTTAAACAAACCACTTTTTAAACTTTTTAAACGATTAGTTCGAAAACGAATTTTTTAATTTATTGCTTATTTAATTTTTATCTGTCAAATTATTATATACGCTTTTAAGCTGATTTTCAAAAAAAAAGCAATTAAAATGTTTTCAACTTTTTTATACGAAATTAATAAAATACTAAACGATTTTACGTATAATACTTTTTAAAATCCAATTTTATAGTTTTTTCGAACGTTTCAAAACCAACGAAATATCGATTTCGATCTTTTTAATTAGTTTAGCAAAGCTAATTTCGAATAAATCTTTTTTCGAATCTTTTCCTCCGAAATACAAAAACTTCGAATACGTATTTTCTAAAGCCGCCAGTAACGAGCTAATCTTTTACCGGCCTTACGATTATAAGATCGAATTTATTATAAATAAAAAAAAGCTGAAATACACTTTTTTATACAAAATATCGATTTTAAAACTCGAAATTATCAAAATTTATTTGTAAAATAATTTTAACAAAAGCTTTATCGAACCTTTTATCGTTTTTTTCGCTGTTTTAATGCTTTTCGCTAAAAAACCCGACGGTTTATTGCGTTTTTATATCGATTATCGAGCTTTTAATAATATTATTCGTAAAAATCGCTATCTTTTTTTTTTTATCGATAAAATCCTTATTCGTTTTTCGAAAGCGCGAATTTTTACGAAGCTTGATATTCGTTAAGTCTTTTATAAAATTCGAATAAATTCCGCTAATAAAAAACTAACGACGTTTCGTACGCGTTACGACGTTTATAAATGCAAAATGCTATTTTTTAATTTTATTAATAAATCCGCAATTTATCAACGCTATATAAACGACGTTTTTTTCGATTATTTAAACGATTTTTATATTATATATTTAAACGATATTTTTATTTATTCGTCCGATCTTTTAAAACACGCCATATACGTTCGCAAAATGCTTCAAAAGCTCGCTAACGCTAAATTACAAACCGATATTCGAAAATTTAAATTCAACGTTATTCGAACCCGTTACTTAAGCTTTATTATTTCGATTAAAAGCTTAAAAATAAATCCAAAAAAAGTCTTCGTAATCGCTTATTAAAAGCCTTTTATTATTATAAAAAATATATAAAGCTTTTTTGGTTTTTATAATTTTTACCGACGTTTTATTCGAAACTACGATATAATTGCAAAGCTTTTGATTTATTTAACCAAAGCTAACGTTTCTTACAATTTCATTTTTAAATATTAAAAAAGTTTCGACCTTTTTATATTAATTTTTATTATTATATTAGTTTTATAATATTACAAACAAAACCTTTTTTATATATTAAAAACTAACGCTTTCGACGGCGTAATAGCTTTTGTATTTTCGCAATTCTATAGCGACGATTAGCTTTCAATCGTTTATTTTAGTAAAATTATAACTTTCGCAAAACTGAATTACGTTGTATATAATAAAAAAATATTCGCAATCGTAAAATTTCTAAGCAACTTTCGTGCTAAATTAATTAGCTTAGTTTATTAAATTAAAATAATCACCGATTATAAAACTTTAAAATATTTTATAATTTTTAAATTTTTAAACGTTCGATAAGCACGCTAGGCCGAACTTCTCGCCGATTATAACTTTTTTATTACGTACAAATCAAATAAACACAATTTTTTGGCTAACGTATTAATACGTCGTATAAGCGAATTCGACCGCTAAAATTCTTTTAAACGCATTTAACGCCTGTAAACTTTTTTCCGAGCCGATTAAATCGATTACCGCTTTTTAATTAAAAAACTTCGATTTTCCACGGCCTTCGAAACAGCTGTTTTTATCGTTGAAATAATTAATTTTTTTTTCGCATTTCGTATCGTTAACTAGCTTTTCCACGCTAATCGCATAGCTAACAGCTTAATAATCTTTCGAAAAAAAATTGTACGAAACGCTACGAAAAAAAACGACGCTAATAATACTTCGTATACATTTAAACGCGATTTGCTATTATATTACGGTCGCTTGATAATATTAAACGTCGATTATTTTCGTTTAGCTTTTATACGAAAAATATACGATTAAATTTCCACCGCTTATTTTAGCGCTCGCAAAACTACGCAATTATTTTCGGATTAATATTATTAGCGAAATATAACAACTTTCGTAAAACAATATTATCGCAACTGTTACGTTTATCGAAAAAATTTTATTTTAAAAAATAAGCGCCCCGGCCTTTTTCAGCTTTTTTCTGTTTCTGACCATTTTTAAAAGTACGTTATAATAAATTTTTGCAATTTTAACAAAAACAAATACGATTACGATAACGTATTCGTAATAATAAATCGCTTTTTTAAGCAGGCTATTTCGATTTTTTGTTATAAAAATATCGACGCTCGAAACTTTGCTAAATTATATATATTCTACGTATATAAGTATTTTAGCTTTTTAAAAAATATTATTAACGATCGTAGCTTTTAATATTAATTTATTTTTTAATTTGAATTAAATAAAATATTCGATATGCAATTAAAGCTTTCGATAGCCGTTTATTTTAAAACCGACGGTCAAACCGAAATTTATAATTAATATCTGCAAAAACGCTTCCGACCTTTCGTAAACTTTTATTAAAACGATTAAAACGAATTTTTCCTAATAATAAATTTCGCTTAAATAATCTTTTTTTACGAAAATCTAAATGGCCTTTCACTTTTTGAAATTATATACGATTATACTTCTTATATTAATTAAAACTGAAAGCTCGATACTTTCTTTTCTTTTAATTTTTTATATAAATTAAACGCAAACGAAGCTCGTGCGTACGCTCGCCGTTATTACGACGTTTGAAACTTCGTTAAATCGCATTTTTAATAAGCTTACGATAAAATAAAATAAAATGCGAATAAATTTCGCCGCGCGATCGATTTTAACGTTAGCAATTACGTATAATTCGATATGCGTTTATTTCCGATTTTTCGGCCTTTTCGCAAACTCGATAATTTTACAAACGGCTTTTTCAAAATTATAACCAAAATTTTCGATAACGCTTTTAAGCTAAATCTTCCTAGTATTATAAACGTACACTTAGTTTTTCACGTTAATCGATTGCGTAAAACAGCTAACGACGCGCTTTTAAATTAAATTAACTTAGCTTTTGAATTTATTAATATAACTGATAAGCTTAAATACGAAATCGAAAAATTAATCGTTTATCGAATACAGCGAAAAACCTTTTAATACAAAGCTTTTTAAATAAGCTTAAATAAAAATCTAACGTAATACTCCGCGTTTAATTTTATATATGCTTTTTTAAAAATGCGCGACTTTTATTTAACGTATAAAAAGCTTCCCGGTCCTTTTGTAAAACTTATAAATTGGCTAAAAACGTATTTCGAAGATTTAAATTCGTACGATCATTTGGATAATAACGTATTAATAAATAAAAGCTCGAAAGCGCGTTTTTTTCGGACGAGGAAATAATATAACGATTTATTTTATTGCTATTTCTCGTATTATCCTAGCAACTACGTATAGTTGCAAGCTTCCTAGTCTTTTGATAAGTCTTTTTATCAACTGTAGAAATTATTAATATATATAAAACTTTCTTTTTTTAGCAATTTCTGCCTTCTGCAATTATTAATTTTAAATAAATATCTTCGTTACAGAACCAAAGGCTCGTTTCTTATACTATATGAACACGGCGACCAGTTGACTAATCTCCCAGCCCTCCGATTGATTAGATCGTCACATCTGATACCCGACTTTTTTTGGTCATTAAATCGGTTTTTTCGCAAAAATTTTTCGATTTTAAAAATAAAATTAAATTCGTATTTAGCTTACAAATTATTAATATTTTATGCGCAAAAGCTTATAAATATTATTAATTAATAATAACGTTATTTAAGTCCCTTCTTCTTTTTTCTTTTCAGCTTATTTCTCGATTAATCGGCGCAGCCAACCCCCCCCTTTTCTTTTAAGCTTATTTTTCGAATTATTCGGTGCTGCCCCCCCCCCCTCCCTTCTAGCTTAATTTTCGAATTAATCGAAGCTGCCACTTTTCAATTTATAATATAAATTTCGAAAAAATCGATATAGCCATTTATTTATTAATAATTAATCGATTATGAAAAATCAAATTCAAAAAATATAAAATTTCAATTCGTTTATAATATATATTTTTTGTTAAATTTTAAATTACAACAAATCTTTTCGAAATTATACAATATATAATATATATATATAATTCGATTAAATATTAATCGTAAAATAAGCGTTCGTAAAATCAAAAAAACAGACTAATAATAGCTCGGCTTTATAGCTTAATTTTACAGCTTGCGGTATTCGTATTTACTGATAAAATACCAGCCCATTTTTTAATAAAACTTTATAAATCTATTTATTTTTAAAAATTAATATTAAAACTTATATAATTGCTTTTTATTTTATACAATTCGATTTATTATTAATCGTAATGCAAACGTTCTACGAATTGACGCACGGACCAAAAATAGCTTCGCTCCAAAGCCCAATTCTACAGCCTGCGGTATTCGTATTTACTAGTAAAACACCAGTCCATTTCTTAATAGAATCGTTTATATATTTTTATATTTGGGTTATTAATATTAAAACTTATTTAATTCTTTTTATTTTGTATAATTCGATTTATTATTAATCGCATTGCAAACGTTCTACGAATTGAAGCACGGACCAAGAATAACTTGGCTCCAAAGCCTAATTCTACAGCCTGCGGTATTCGTATTTACTAGTAAAACACCAGCCCATTTTTTAATAGAATCGTTTAATTTTTTTTATATTTGGGTTATTAATATTAAAACTTATTTAATTCTTTTTATTTTGTACAATTCGATCTATTACTAATCGCAATGCAAACGTTCTACGAATTAAAGCACGGACCAAGAATAACTTGGCTCCAAAGCTTAATTTTACAGCCTGCGGTATTCGTATTTACTAGTAAAACACCAGCCTATTTCTTAATAGAATCGTTTAAATTTTTTTATATTTGGGTTATTAATATTAAAACTTATTTAATTCTTTTTATTTTGTACAATTCGATCTATTACTAATCGCAATGCAAACGTTTTACGAATTAAAGCACGGACCAAGAATAACTTGGCTTCAAAGCCTAATTCTACAGTCTGCGGTATTCGTATTTACTAGTAAAACACCAGCCCATTTCTTAATAGAATCGTCTAATTTTTTTTATATTTGGGTTATTAATATTAAAACTTATTTAATTTTTTTTATTTTGTACAATTCGATCTATTACTAATCGCAATGCAAACGTTCTACGAATTAAAGCACGGACCAAGAATAACTTGGCTTCAAAGCTTAATTTTACAGCCTGCGGTATTCGTATTTACTAGTAAAATACCAGCCTATTTTTTAATAGAATCGTTTAATTCTTTTTATATTTGGGTTATTAATATTAAAACTTATTTAATTCTTTTTTTTTGTACAATTCGATTTATTACTAATCGCAATGCAAACGTTCTACGAATTGAAGCACGGACCAAGAATAATTTGGCTCCAAAGCCTAATTCTACAGCCTGCGGTATTCGTATTTACTAGTAAAACACCAGTCCATTTCTTAATAAAATCGTTTAATTCTTTTTATATTTGGGTTATTAATATTAAAACTTATTTAATTTTTTTTATTTTGTATAATTCGATCTATTACTAATCGCAATGCAAACGTTCTACGAATTAAAGCACGGACCAAGAATAACTTGGCTCCAAAGCCTAATTTTACAGCCTGCGGTATTCGTATTTACTAGTAAAACACCAGCCCATTTCTTAATAGAATCGTTTATATATTTTTATATTTGGGTTATTAATATTAAAACTTATTTAATTCTTTTTATTTTGTACAATTCGATTTATTATTAATCGCAATGCAAGCGTTTTACGAACTGACGCACGGACCAAGAATAGCTTGGCTCCAAAGCCTAATTCTACAGCCTGCGGTATTCGTATTTACTAGTAAAACACCAGCCCATTTCTTAATAGAATCGTTCAATTCTTTTTATATTTGGGTTATTAATATTAAAACTTATTTAATTTTTTTTATTTTGTACAATTCGATTTATTACTAATCGCAATGCAAACGTTCTACGAATTGAAGCACGGACCAAGAATAACTTGGCTCCAAAGCCTAATTTTACAGCCTGCGGTATTCGTATTTACTAGTAAAACACCAGCCCATTTCTTAATAGAATCGTCTAATTTTTTTTATATTTGGGTTATTAATATTAAAACTTATTTAATTTTTTTTATTTTGTATAATTCGATTTATTATTAATCGCAATGCAAACGTTTTACGAATTAACGCACGGACCAAGAATAACTTGGCTCCAAAGCCTAATTCTACAGCCTGCGGTATTCGTATTTATTAGTAAAACACCAGCCCATTTCTTAATAGAATCGTTTAATTTTTTTTATATTTTGGTTATTAATATTAAAACTTATTTAATTTCTTTTATTTTATACAATTCGATTTATTATTAATCGCAATGCAAACGTTCAGAAAATCGTGCACGGTCGCAAAATTAAACTTTCGCTTAAACTTATATTCGCTTAATTTTTCATATATACAAAATAAATTTTAAAAAATTATATATTTTATATAATTTAGTCGATCGTATGCTTTCGGAATAAAAGTTCTAAAGCATTTATAATATAATGGTTGATGGTTTCTGTAGGTTTAATTTTTTCGTTATTCTATTAAAAACCCGTAAAGCCACGGAAAAAGGGTTGCCAGGCGTTCTGCCTTAATGCTCCGCCATTTTATTTATGGAACCTAGTTATTTGCAAATTCTATGGCTTCGGCCCGTAAATTGTCCTACGGGGTCTTGTATTCAGGATGAATAAGTATGAGTCGGTGTATCAGTCTGCCTTCTGCTGTAAGTGTCTTTTTTGTAATTTAATTTAATTAATTAAAGTTTTCGAATAATTTATTTAATTAAAGTTTTCGAATAATTTATTTAATTAAAATTATCGTTGCTATAGGCTACGCGAAAACTTTAATTAATTAAAGTTTTGAAAATTTTTCAAAACCACACACCACCCAAATTATCAAAACTCCCAAAACCCCCAAACCCCCAAAACCTCCAAAAACCCCCAAAACCACCAAAACCTCCAAAACCTCCAAAACCCCCAAAACTACCAAAACCATCAAAACTTCCAAAACTCTCCCAAAACTTCAAAAGCTTCCAAATCTTCAAAAACTTCAAAAACTTCAAAAACTTCAAAAACTTCAAAAACTTCAAAAAAACCCCTAAAAAAACTTATTTTTATTTTCTTCGAATTTCTTCGATTATTCGATTTTTTTTTAAAAAATTCGATATGTCAAATATTTAAGTATTTTCCACCCTTTTGATAAACAGCGCTAATATTCATTATTTTAGTAACTTTCGTACTATTAACGATTTAAATTCTAAATAAGCGTTTCAAGATTTACTTGATTTTTAATTTTTATTTTATTATATAAATTTTAAATTATTACTTTGTTTGTTTTGTAATTTATTTATTACTGGATTTGAATAATATATACGTAAAAACCATTTCTATTTAATTTTAAAAAACGATCGAAATCAATTAATTAAACAAGGTTTAATTATTTATTAATCGTTAAAAATCGAATTTTTAAAAAACAATTTAAAATTAATACGATTTTTTTATTAGAATTCGATTTAAAACCTTTTCCAAAACTCGAAATATCGCAAAACAATTTTAAATGCGATTTTTATTTTTTAATTTTAGCAAATCGTATAAATATCAAAAAATATATTAAAAAAATTCATACAAATAAAATCGAAATTATTATTGCAAATGATATTAATAAATATTATTTAATTGTAATTATTCAATCACTTGAAAAAAATAAATCGTATTTCGAAGTTAAACAAATTGATAATTTAGTAAACGAAATCGAAGATAATATTTATTTTAATAAGATTTCAAAAGATTTATTATCTGATTTGTTAATAGCTCAAAATTTATTAATCGAAAAATTAAATTTAAAAGAATTTTTATTTTACGAAAATTTAAATTCGTTTAAAATAAATCTTAGCGATAATTTAATTAATTTTCAAGTAAAAACTCGATATGCTGAATTTATTTAAAATTATAAGCCGCAAGAATTTTACGATTTATATGAATTATATAATTAAAATAAAAACGACGAATTAATTAAATTTATAATCGATAATATTTAAGAAATTTTTTATTTAAGTTTAAATAAAATTACTTGGATAAATAAAAGTTATTTAAATATTTTAAATAGTTTTAAGCCTATGTAAGGATTGAAAGGCAGGGAAACACTAGTTCAGACAAATAAGCTTAGATAAGGTTGGGTTGATAGTCAGACTGATTTTTATTTTTTATATTTTTAGTAGAAGGCGTGTATAAGTACAAAAGGAAGGGTGGAGCCTTCGAAAAGAGTATTTTCTAGGAAATCAGACGAGCTCTATTTAGTATGTTTTTTTAGCTTTTATTCCGACTTTTTTTTATTTTTTTTAATATAATTTTAATAATTGGTTTTTAAGCAATTATTTTTATAAAATGTTTTATTTAAATATTATTTCCGACTTTTATAATACTATCCGGCCCCTACGATTTATTCGCAGAAAATGTTATTCGAGAGTTGGTAGAAAGCAAAAGGTTTTGGCGGATTATTTGATTTATATACGTGATATTGGTTTTTGATATTACTTTTTTTTTTAGGCTTTTGGTTTTTAAAAGCGATTGATTTTTTTGTGCGTATGCTTTTGTGTATAGCGTGCGTTACGCTTTCGAAATAACGTGCGGTTTTTTCCGTTTTCGGTCGTGAATTGTAGCTGTTTTGTTATTTTGTTTTTTTTGTTTTCGGTAGCGTTCGCATTTTCGTTTAAAAAGGCTTTTTTTTTTAAAATGGCCGTTATTTTCCTGTTTTAACTTTTTTTTTTTTTTTTTTTTTTTTTTTTTATTTTTTCGTCAGCTTTTTTTTTTATTTTAATTAATTTTTTTTCGCCGCGTTCGCCGCGAATTTTCAAAATATTATTGATTTTTATTTGCTTTCGGTATGCCCGCTTGATTTTACGCGAAAGCATTATAGCGGCCTTTTTGCCTTTTTGCGTTTTCGAGCTTTTTAGCGTGAAATGCAACCGTTGCAAAGCTTTGTATATTTAATGTTTTTTTGTGAATTTTTTAGATTTTTATTCGAATTCGCTTTTAATTAATTATAAATTCTTACTGTACGCGTTATCGAGGCGCAAATACTTTTCGCGGGTTTTAACGATTTTATAAATCGTTTCGATGCTGCTATCGCCGTTGCCGTTTTTTTTTTTTTTGTTGCCGAAGCCAAAGCTTTTGCTAAAACTTTTATCGATTTTATTATTTACGACGCTTATATAAATCGTTTAAAAAAAAGTAACGCTTCGGCTTTTATAATAATCGAAAATCGTACGAATCGCGCCGCGGCTCGGATTGCCGCCGCTGTTGCTGCGCCCGTTTTTGCCGGTTTGACGGCTGCTGCTGTTTTAAAAGCTTTGGCTGCGCCGGCCTTTTTTTTTAACGACGCTAATATAAAACGTATTTTTCGACGTTTCGAAAACGTTGCTCGGATTTATTTTAATTAATTAAATTAAATTTTGGATTTTTACGAAAATATCGTAATTGCAATTTAAAATTCGATTACGATTATCGTAAAAGTTTTAATTAAAATAAATCGAATATTTTACGAATTCGTTTAATATTAATTTTGTTTAGCTTGCCGCTGCTTTTAAATTTAAAAAAAATAGCGATGAAAAAAAAAAAAAAAATAACGATAATAAAAATAAATTGGCTTAATAGCGGTTCTAAGGTTTTCTAATATTATAAGCGAGAGAATTTTGGTGGTCACCAACGTTGGTGACCAGTCTTGGCAGACCCTGGTGACCAAAGAAAGTTGGTCACCAGGTCGGTTTTTTCGCAAAAATTATTCGATTTGAAAAATAAAATTATATTCGTATTCAGCTTATTAATTAATTATCTTTTGTACGCAAAAGCTTATAAATACGATTAATAAATTAAAAAGTTGTAATAACCCCCCCCTCTAACCCTAATCTTGGCAGACCCTGGTAACCGACTTTCTTTGGTCACCAGGTCGGTTTTTTCGCAAAAATTATTCGATTTGAAAAATAAAATTATATTCGTATTCAGCTTACTAATTAATAATCTTTTGTACGCAAAAGCTTATAAATACGATTAATAAATTAAAAAGTTGTAATAACCCCCCCCTCTAACCCTAATCTTGGCAGACCCTGGTAACCGACTTTCTTTGGTCACCAGGTCGGTTTTTTTCGCAAAAATTATTCGATTTTAAAAATAAATTTATATTTGTATTCAACTTATTAATTATTAATCTTTTATACGCAAAAGCTTATAAATACGATTAATAAATTAAAAAGTTGTAATAACCCCCCCTTCTAACCCTAATCTTGGCAGACCCTGGTAACCGACTTTCTTTGGTCACCAGGTCGGTTTTTTTTTTTTTCGCAAAAATTATTCGATTTTAAAAATAAAATTATATTTGTATTCAACTTATTAATTATTAATCTTTTATACGCAAAAGCTTATAAATACGATTAATAAATTAAAAAGTTGTAATAACCCCCCCTTCTAACCCTAATCTTGGCAGACCCTGGTAACCGACTTTCTTTGGTCACCAGGTCGGTTTTTTCGCAAAAATTATTCGATTTTAAAAATAAATTTATATTTGTATTTAACTTATTAATTATTAATCTTTTATGCGCAAAAGCTTATAAATACGATTAATAAATTAAAAAGTTGTAATAACCCCCCCTTCTAACCCTAATCTTGGCAGACCCTGGTACCCGACTTTTTTTTGGTCACTAAATCGGGTTTTTTTTCGCAAGAATTTTTCGATTTTAAAAATAAAATTAAATTCGTATTTAGCTTACAAATTATTAATATTTTATAGGCAAAAGCTTATAAATATTATTAATTAATAATAACGTTATTTAAGTCTCTACGAATTAACGCACGGACCAAAAATAACTTGGCTCCAAAGCCTAATTCTACAGCCTGCGGTATTCGTATTTACTAGTAAAACACCAGCCCATTTCTTAATAGAATCGTTCAATTCTTTTTATATTTGGGTTATTAATATTAAAACTTATTTAATTCTTTTTATTTTGTACAATTCGATCTATTACTAATCGCAATGCAAACGTTTCTACGAATTAAAGCACGGACCAAGAATAACTTGGCTCCAAAGCCTAATTCTACAGCCTGCGGTATTCGTATTTACTAGTAAAAACACCAGCCCATTTCTTAATAGAATCGTTCAATTCTTTTTATATTTGGGTTATTAATATTAAAACTTATTTAATTCTTTTTATTTTGTACAATTCGATCTATTACTAATCGCAATGCAAACGTTCTACGAATTAAAGCACGGACCAAGAATAACTTGGCTCCAAAGCCTAATTCTACAGCCTGCGGTATTCGTATTTACTAGTAAAACACCAGCCCATTTCTTAATAGAATCGTTCAATTCTTTTTATATTTGGGTTATTAATATTAAAACTTATTTAATTCGTCTTATTTTGTACAATTCGATTTATTACTAATCGCAATGTAAACGTTCTACGAATTAAAGCACGGACCAAGAATAACTTGGCTCCAAAGCCTAATTCTACAGCCTGCGGTATTCGTATTTACTAGTAAAACACCAGCCCATTTCTTAATAGAATCGTTTAATTCTTTTTATATTTGGGTTTTATTAATATTAAAAGATATTTAATTTTTTTTTAATTTTGTACAATTCGATTTATTACTAATCGCAATGCAAACGTTCTACGAATTGAAGCACGGACCAAGATAAACTTGGCTCCAAAGCCTAATTCTACAGCCTGCGGTATTCGTATTTACTAGTAAAAACACCAGCCCATTTCTTAATAAAATCGTTTAATTCTTTTTATATTTGGATTATTAATATTAAAAGTTATTTTAATTTTTTTTATTTTGTACAATTCGATTTATTACTAATCGCAATGCAAACGTTCTACGAATTGAAGCACGGACCAAGAATAACTTGGCTTCAAAGCCTAATTCTACAGCCTGCGGTATTCGTATTTACTAGTAAAACACCAGCACATTTCTTAATAAAATCGTTCAATTCTTTTTATATTTGGGGTTATTAATATTAAAACTTATTTAATTCTTTTTTTTTTTGTACAATTCGATTTATTACTAATCGCAATGCAAACGTTCTACGAATTGAAGCACGAACCAAGAATAACTTGGCTCCAAAGCCTAATTCTACAGCCTGCGGTATTCGTATTTACTAGTAAAACACCAGCCCATTTCTTAATAAAATCGTTCAATTCTTTTTATATTTGGGTTATTAATATTAAAAGTTATTTAATTCGTCTTATTTCATACAATTCGATTTATTATTAATCGCAATGCAAGCGTTCTACGAATTAACGCACGGGCCAAGAATAACTTGGCTCCAAAGCCTAATTCTATAGCCTGCGGTATTCGTATTTACTAGTAAAACACCAGCCCATTTCTTAATAGAATCGTTTAATTCTTTTTATATTTTGGGTTATTAATATTAAAACTTATTTAATTCTTTTTATTTTGTACAATTCGATCTATTACTAATCGCAATGCAAACGTTCTACGAATTAACGCACGGACCAAGAATAACTTGGCTTCAAAGCCTAATTCTATAGCCTGCGGTATTCGTATTTATTAGTAAAACACCAGCCCATTTCTTAATAAAATCGTTCAATTCTTTTTATTTGGGTTATTAATATTAAAACTTATTTAATTCGTCTTATTTCATACAATTCGATTTATTATTAATCGCAATGCAAGCGTTCTACGAACTGACGCACGGGCCATAAAAAGCTTGGCTCCAAAGCCTAATTACTACAGCCTGCGGTATTCGTATTTACTAGTAAAACACCAGCCCATTTCTTAATAGAATCGTTCAATTCTTTTTATATTTAGGTTATTAATATTAAAACTTATTTAATTTTTTTTATTTTATATAATTCGATTTATTATTAATCGCAATGCAAGCGTTTTACGAACTGACGCACGAACCAAGAATAGCTTGGCTCCAAAGCCTAATGCTACAGCCTGCGGTATTCGTATTTACTAGTAAAATACCAGCCCATTTCTTAATAGAATCGTATAATTCTTTTTATATTTGGATTATTAATATTAAAACTTATTTAATTTCTTTATTTTATACAATTCGATTTATTATTAATCGCAATGCAAACGTTCAGAAAATCGTGTACGGTCGCAAAATTTAACTTTCGTTTAAACTCATATTCGCCTAATTCCACACACGCACAAAATAAACTTTAAAAAATTATATATTTTATATAACCTAGTCGTTCGTATGCTTTCGGGACAAAAGTCCTAAAGCACCTATGGTATAATGGTTGATGGTTTTTATAGGTTTAATTCCTTCGTTACCCCATTAAAAATCCGTAAAGCCACGGGAAAAAGGTTGCTAAGCGTTCTGCTTTAATGCTCCGCCACTCTATTTATAGAACTTAGTTGCATGCAAATTCTATGGCTCCGGCCCGTGAATTGTCCTACGGGGTTTTGTATATATGGTGAATAAGTATAAGTCGGTGTATCAGTCTGCCCTTTGCTGTAAGTGTCTTTTTTGTAATTTAATTTAATTAATTAAAGTTTTCGAATAATTTAATTAATTAAAGTTTTCGAATAATTTATTTAATTAAAGTTTTCGAATAATTTATTTAATTAAAATTATCGTTGCTATAGGCTACGCGAAAACTTTAATTAAAGTTTTGAAAATTTTTCAAAACCACACACATCATCCAAATTATCAAAACTCCCAAAACCCCCTCCCAAAAAAAACCCCCAAAACCACCAAAACCTCCAAAACCTCCAAAACCCCCAAAACTACCAAAACTACCAAAACTTCCAAAACTCCCAAAACTCCCAAAACTTTAAAAACTTCAAAAACTTTAAAAACTTCAAAAAAACCCCTAAAAAAACTTATTTTTATTTTTTTCGAATTTCTTCGATTATACGATTTTTTTTAAAAAAATTCGATATGTCAAATATTTAAGTATTTTTCATTCCTTTGATAAACAGCGCTAATATTTATTATTTTAGTAACTTTCGTACTATTAACGATTTAAATTCTAAACAAGCGTTTTAAGATTTATCTGATTTTCAATTTTTATTTTATTATATAGATTTTGAATTATTGCTTTGTTTGTTTTGTAATTTATTTATTACTGGATTTGAATAACATATACGTAAAAACCATTTCTATTCAATTTCAAAAAACGATCGAAATAAATTAATTAAACAAGGCTTAATTATTTATTAATCGTTAAAAAAATCGAATTTTTTTGAAAAACATTTTAGAATTAATACGATTTTTTTCATTAGAATTCGATTTAAAAAACCTTTTCCAGAACTCGAAATATCGCAAAACAATTTTAAATGCGATTTTTGTTTTTTAATTTTAGCAAATCGTATAAATATTAAAAAACATATTAAAAAAATTCATACAAATGAAATCGAAATTATTGTTGCAAATGATATTAGTAAATATTATTTAATTGTAACTACTTAATCACTTGAAAGAAATAGATGGTATTTCGAAGTTAAACAAATTGATAATTCAGTAAACGAAATCGAAGATAATATTTATTCTAATGAGATTTCAGAAGATTTACCATCTGATTTTGTTAATAGCTTAAAATTTATTAATCGAAGAATTAAATTTGAAAGAATTTTTTTATTTTACGAAAATTTAAATTCGTTTAAAATAAATCTTAGCGATAATAATTTAACTAATTTTTAAGCAAAAACTCGATATGCTGAATTTATTTAAAATTATAAGCCGCAAGAGATTATACGATTTATGTGAATTATATAATCAAGATAAAGACGACGAATTGATTAAATTTATAATCGATAATATTTAAGAAATTTTTTATTTAAGTTTAGATAAAATTACTTGGATAAATAAAAGTTATTTAAATATTTTAAATAGTTTTGAGCTTAATAAAATAGGTAATAAAGAATTTAAAATATTACTTACATCGAAATCTCGCGTCGATTATTTTTTTTTTTTTTTAATAATTTTTTACTTACTTTTTTTTTTCGTAGTTATAATTTAAAATTATATAAAACTAGTAAACCGATTTTTAAAATCGATACAAAACTAAAAGAAAAAATTGACGATTTATTATTACAAGCGATTGATTATATAAACGATCTAAAAATTGAAGTTTTATCGAAAGATTTTATAAAAACTATTAATCGAAATATAAATAAAGCTTATAATAATCGAATTTTAATCGACGATTTATCGAGTGATAATTCTGAAATTGAATTCGATAATTTTATAAGCAATAAATTTATATTATCGGATAATAGCAATTCAAGTAATATTAGTAATAATAGCAATACTTCGAATAATTCTTGGTTTTTTGGAAGATTATCAAACGTAGATACAGAGCAAAATTCTTATATTTTATTTTTAAAAAAATATAAAAATTCTGAAACTGATCGTAATCCTTTGTTAATCGAATTTCAAAAATTATTAAGTAATATTATTTTTGAAATTTTAATTTAAAAACAAGATTTAAATATATTCGAAAGTCTTATTAACGCTTATTTTGCAATTAAAAGTTTAAGATTTAATTTTATTTTACGAGATATTTTAGATTTATCTGGCTATTATTTTAAATTTATATATTGCTCGCAATTAATATTTTTAAATAAAGTTATAAATATTCTTGTTTGTAATTCTCAAAGTAATTTAAATGATATTTTAACTAAATTAATGAATAATTTTTTTAAAAATAATTCGAATACTGTATTAAGCGAATTGCTATTACACCGATCGTTTTGTTTTATTGTAAATAAAAATCTTTCAAGCAATAGCAATGTTACAATTTATAGTTTGACTGAAAATACAGTTAGTTATAAAAACGTTGTTTTAAGTATTAACAATTTGCGATTTGTATTTAAAGAATTAATTTTAGAAACCGAGCAAATATTAAAAAACGATTTTATTTTTAATATTTTAGAAAGCGAATATAGTTATATTACGTTAAATGATTTTGTAAAATACGAAGATCGTAATAATACGACGCTTTTTTTATCTTTTAAAGATTTACATTCTAATAAAAAAGCAAACGATAAATGGTTATTTAATAAAGTTATTAAATCGTCAGAATTACAAGCTCGTTTTTATAATTTTTCGAATCAAAAATTACAAATTAAATCCTAAGCAATTAAAGCTTATTTAAAATTAAATTTCAATTTAAAAAAGTTATTTTTTGATTGATTTTTATTTAGATTATGGTTTACTTATTCGAGAAACCGAATTTATTTTTATTTAAAAGTTGTAATTCGCGTAAAAAATAAAAAGAGAATTATTTTTTGATATTGGAAATGGTTTATTTATTATGAATATTAATAAATTTAAATCGCAATATTCTAATGAAAAGCTAGCTTCGAATATAAAATATATTCTTTTTAAAAGTTAATATTTTAATATTATATTATATGGTTTTAATAAAATCATTTATTAAAATATTAAATATTAGTATTTCGGCGAATAATAATTAATATAAAACAGTTAGTGCTTATTTTTTTTATACAAACAAAAGATTTTTAAAATCGGCCGATATTTCTAATTATTTAAAATCATTTTGTTTAGTAAAAATTGGTCAATCTTTAATTATTTAAAAATATCGTCAAATTATTATAGCTATTATTAAATATTTTATAAAAGAAAATCTTGATATCAATTCTATTATATTAATTAATTTTAATAATAGTTTTACGAATAATAAGCTTTAAGCGAATCAAATAAATTATTCGTTAATAACTGAAAAATTAAATTATGGCCGTAATTCGAATACTTTCGAAAATACGCAAGGCGATTTGCAATCAAAGTATTTACAATTTTGCCTTCGTTATTTTGATTTTTTCGGCTTAAATAATAAAGAAAATTATTAATAATTCATTTTTAAATAATCTCGATATTATTAATAAAATTAGAATTAATAAAAAACAAAACTAAATCTTTGACTTTTGCATTACGTTATTAAAAGCTTTTATTAAATAATAATTCAAAAGCTAAAAAACATAATAGACAAGCGTTTTTCGAATATAATTCAATTAATAAAAAAATTAAGCTTACAAATTTGAATTATTTATTTACTATGCCTATCGGAAATAATACGTTATTATTATTATTACGCGAATTTTTAAATAATTCTGAAATCGATTTTATTATTCCTGAACAAGAAACTTTATTAAAAAGTATTTTATTAAAAATGTCTTATATATTAGGAATATTACCTACTAGTAGTGGTAAATCATTGATTTATTTATTATGCGCTGTTTTATCTAACGCCAAAATTACTATTATTATCGTACCGTTAATTGGTTTAAAAAGCGATGTTTTATTTAAACGTGCAAATGAATTTGGAATTTCTGTTAGTAATTACGAAGATAATTTTGAATTTAAAACTATAATTTTATTTTTATTGAAATTTTGAAAAACGATATATTTATTAATTTATTAATAAATAAAATTGATAAAGGAAAAATTGATAGAATTATATTAGACGAGTGTTATTTGCTAATAACTGCGGTTAATTATCGTTTTATAATGTATCAATTTAAAAAAATTCTTAATTTAAAAGTTTAAAAACAGTATGTTTTTAACTGGTATATTATCCGTAAATCAAAAAAAATCAATTGATTAATAAATTAAATTTACAAACTTTTGCTAAAATACGGGCCGATTGTTTACGTAATAATATATTATATCGAGCTTTAAGTTTTAAATCTAAAAGTATGCAAAATAAATTTAAAGAAATCGAAAAATATTATTTTGAATTAAAATCGAATTTTTTAAATTATATTTAGATAAAATAATAATATTTTGTTTTACAATTGCGCTTATCGATAAATTATCTGAATTTTTAGATTGCGCGAAATATACGTCTGAATTATTAAAAAATGAAAAGGAATCGGTTTTAAAAAGTTTTACTACCGATTATACAATTTTTTATAATATTTTAGTTTGTACTAGCGGTTTGCAAAAAGGCTTTGATTATTCTAATATACGTGCTACTATTTATTATGAATTAGCTTTCGAATTTAACGGTTTTTTACAAGGTTTTAGTCGGGCCGGCCGCGATAAAAACGAAGCTATATCGATGTTTTTTTATAATTTAGGTTTTGAAAAAGAAATCGAAAACGATTCGTTAAATAAAAGATTAATTAAAAGTTATTTACGCGAAGTAGTCTGTCGTAAACGATTAATTTTTTTATATTTAAATAATACTATTTTAGATCAGTGTTCTAAAACTAGTGCAAATTGCGATCTTTGTATAAATCGTAATAATATTTACGAAAAACAAGCGCAAATTATTAATATAATTACAAAAGAAGTCGAAAACGCAAGAAATGATTTAATTTGGGTTTTATCGCAAAGTTTTGAAAATAATAATTTTTGCACGTATTGTTATTTTATTTATACGCAAAATACTAGTAATTATTGTATTCGCGATTATATTGAATTTGCGAATTTTGATTTATTTTCATAAAATATAAAAGAAGAATTTATTCGAAATAGTTTTTATTTATACGAAAATAGTTGTTGTTTTATTTGTTTATTACCTACTGTTATTTGTTATCGATTACGTTAATTTTTCGAATTTGAAAATAAATGTGTATTAATAAATTTTGTTTATCAAATAATAAGTTTATTATTTAAACGAAATGAATTATGGCCTCCTAAAAACTAAAATTCCGATTATTATTAAAATTTATTTGATAATAAATCTATTTCGAATATAAATAGTTTTATAAAAAGTTTTACTAAACAGGGTTTATATTACGGAATTAAATACTGAATCTATTTTAGGTTTTAAATATATATTTATTGATTTAACAAATGAAATATCTTAGATTAAATTTTTATTTTTTTTACAAATTAAATTATTAATATTTTATCTGTCTGAAATTTATTAAAACATTTGATATAAAAGAATTAAAT
>VWND01000047.1:0-97319 GCA_009599575.1 Blumeriella jaapii
TAAAATTATTTTGCAAATAAGTTTTGATAATTTCGAATTCCGAAATCGATATTTTATATAAAAAAAATGTATTTCAGCTTTTTTTTATTTATAATAAGCTCGATTTTATGCTCGTAAGGCCGGTGAAAAGCTAGCTCGTTATTAGCGGTTTTAAAAAACACGTATTCGAGGTTTTTATTTTTCGGAAAAAAAAATTCGAGAAAAAGTTTATTCGAAATTAGCTTTGCTAAGCTGATTAAAAAAATCGAAATCGATATTTCGTTGGTTTTGAAACGTTCGAAAAAATTATAAGATTGGGTTTTAGAAAGAATATTATATATAAAATCGTTTAGTGTTCTGTCGATTTCGTATAAAAAAATTAAAAACATTTCAACTGCTTTTTTCTGAAAATCAGCTTGAAAGCGTATGCAATAATTTGACAGATAGAAATTAAATAAACAATAAATTAAAAAATTCGTTTTCGAACTGGTCGTTTGAAAAGTTTAGAAAAAAATGGCTTATTTAAACTATCGATTATATTAAGCTGAAAGGCCATCGCGGCGAAAGCTTTTCTTCGGTTTTTGATATAATTGTTTTTCGTAAAACAAAAAAGCTGTTTTAACGAAAAAAAAAAAAATTAAATAATAAAAAAAAAATCGGCAGCTTAGAAAAATAATATAATTTCTTATATTATTCCACTGGCGTCGCTATCGAAATTAGTACCGCGAATGAAATTCGACCTTTTCGCGCTTCGCATAACGTCGTAAATCTGCCATAATTAATTAAAGTTTTTGTTACGTTTTACAGCGTCGTTTTGATGGCGAAATTAAATTTTTCGAAAATGCAAATAAAAAACTTTAATATGACGAGCGTAAAAAGCTATAGGAAAATAAAACTTCGGTCAATAAAGTTTGCGTTTATTACAATTTAATAAAACTTGATATCCGGCCAACCAAGCTTGTTTTAAAATCATATTATAATTTTCAAAATTAATAATAATAAAAAAATAAACGATTGTATTCGGTTATTAATAATAAAATTGAAAAGCGTAAAATATATAATAAAATAGCCACGAGCTTTATTATACTCTTTTATAAGAAAAAAAGCCGGGAAAAGTTAAATTAAAAGTTTTAAAAAGAAAAAAAAGGATTTAATCAGCGCCGAATCGATTGTCAGAGGGCACGGTCCAAGTTCTCGGCCTTTGGCCGAGACCTTGCCGAACGGCCTTCGGCCTTCGGCTTTCGGTCGGTGGCCCGAGCAGGCACGACCCAGGTGGATCCAAGGATATAACCAAACGGACCTTTTATATTTTCTTAGATTTTTAAGATTTAGTATATTAATCAAATAAATGTTTTGCTTTTTGGTCTGCCTTTCGATGCACCGTAATATTTTGAATTTTTTTTTCAGGACCGGCCGGCAAGCATTCTTTTTTATTATTTATTTAATTCCGTATGTTTCAGGCTTTAGATTTTAATAAAAAACCGATCGGCTTTACGATTAATCCGCAACGAAAAAAAGAATTCAACAGGTTTTAAAAAAAAAACATTTTTTAAATCAAAACCTTAATTTCACTAATACCGTGTTATTAAGCATTCGGACGTCAAATAATATAGCGACCGAAGCAAACGATAATTACGAAAATCAAACCGACGATAGCTTTTTACTTTTCGATTTTTTTTTTTTTTTTCCGTTTTTAATTTATTTCGCAACTTTTTGCCGTTAAGGAACGATTACGCAATTTTTTTTTTTTTTCGTTCCGAGATTTTTTTTTACGCATCAGGGCTTAATTAAAAACAGAACGCGAAAAAAATAAAATTATAAAAGCTAGATTCGCAGTTATAAAAGTTTAGCAAATAAAATTGCAACGATTTTTTGCTAAAGCTTTTGCATTTTCCGAAACTAATTAAATTACTTTTGATTTTTATCGTAATCTGCTTTTTTTTTGAAAATCCGCTATTTAATAATCAGACTTTTATAATATTATTATTATTTCCATTTCGCTTTTAATTTTTATAAAATTTAAAAAGCGAACCGATTATTTTAAAAGCCGAATTCGTTAATTTTTTTTTGCTAATTATATATTATAACGATTTAAAAACTTTTTTAAATCGAAATTATTATTAATTTTTATTTTTTTTTTAAAAACGATATTAAATATTAACTGTTGGAAATAAAAAATTATTTCGCTAAAAAAAGCATTTTCCGATCGGATTTATAAATTTTAACCGCGAAAAACTATTTATCCGATTCAATTAAAAAACGGATCGCACTGTGACGATCTAATCAGTCGGAGGGCTGGGAGATCAGTCAACTGGTCGCCGTATTCATATAGTATAAAAAACGAGCCTTTGGTTTTGTAACAAAAATATTTATTTAAAATTAACAATTGCAAAGGGCAGAAGTTGCTAAAAGAAAAAAGCTTTATATATATAAATAATTTCCATAATTAATAAAAAAACCTATCAGAAAACCAAGAAACTTGCAGCTATACGTAATTGCTGGGGTAATACGAGAAATAACAACAGAATAAATCGTTATATTATTCTTTCGTCCGAAAAAAGCGCGCTTTCGAGCTTTTATTTATTAATACGTCGCTATTCAAATAATCGTACGAATCCAAATCTTCGGAATACGCTTTCAGCCAGTTTACAAGTTTTGCAGAAGAACCGGAAAGCTTTTTATGCGCAAATGAAAATCGCGCATTTTCAAAAAAACGTATATAAAATTAAACGCGGAATACTACGTAAGATTTTTATTTAAGCCTACCCAAAAAGCTTTGTATTAAAAAATCTTCCGCTGCATTCGATAAGCGATTAATTCTTCGATTTCGTATTTAAGCTTATTAATTATATTAATAAATTTAAAAGCTGAATTAATCTGACCTGGAAGCGCGTCGTCAGCTGCTTTACGCAGTCGACTAGCGTAAAAAACTAAATCTACGTTTATAATACTAAAAAAGTTTAGCTTAAAAGCGTTATCGAAAATTTTGGCTATAATTTTAAAAAAGCCGTTTATAAAATTATCGAGCTTGCGAAAAGGCCGAAAAATCGGAAATAAACGCATATCGAACCATACGTAATCGCTAACGTTAAAATCGATCGCGCGGCGAAACTTATTCGTATTTTTTTTTATTTTGTCGTAAGCTTATTAAAAATGCGATTTGGCAAAGTTTCAGACGTCGTAATAACGGCGAGCGTACGCACGAGCTTCGTTTGCGTTTAGCTTATATAAAAAATTAAAAAAAAAAAAATATCGAACTTCCAATTCCAATTGGTATAAAAGTATAACCGTATACAATTTCAAAAAGTAAAAAGCCACCTAGACTTTCGTAAAAAAAAACCATTTAAACGAAATTTATTATTAAAAAAAATTCGCTCTAATCGTTTTAATAAAAATTTACGAAAAATCGAAAGCGTTTTTGCAAATATTAATTATAAATTTCGGTCTGACTATCGGTTTTAAAATAAGCGGCTATCGAAAGTTTTAATTGCGTATCGAATATTTTATTTAATTCAGACTAAAAAATAAATTAATACTAAAGGCCACGATCGCTAATAATACTTTTTAAAAGGCCAAAATACTTATGTATATAAAATATATACAATTTAACGAAGCTTCGAGCGTCGATATTTTTATAATAAAAAAATCGAAATAGCTTACTTAAAAAAGCGATTTATTATTACGAATACGTTATCGTAACCGTATTTGTTTTTATTAAAACTGCAAAAATCTATTATAACGTATTTCCAAAAATAATCAAAAATAAAAAAAAACTGAAAAAAGCCGGAGCGCTTATTTTTTAAAACAAAACTTTTTCGATAAACGTAGTAATTACGATAATATTATTTTACGAAAGCTGTTATACCTCGCCAATAATATTGGTCCGAAAGCAATTGCGTAGTTTTACGAGCGCTAAAATAAACGATGGAAATCTGATCGTATATTTTTCGTATAAAAGCCAAACGAAAATAATTAACGTTTAGTATTATTAAACGACCGTAATATAACAGCAGGTCGCGTTCAAATATATACGAAATGTTATTATCGTCGTTTTTTTTCGTAGCGTTTTATACAGCTTTTTTTCGGAAAGCTATCAAGCTGTTAGTTATACGATTAGCGTAGAAAATTTAATTAACGATACGAAATGCGAAAAAAAAATCAGCTATTTTAACGATAAAAACAGCTGTTTCGAAAGCCGTAAAAAATCGAAGTTTTTCAGTTAAAAAGCGGTGATTAATCTGATCGGCTCGAAAAAAAGTTTACAAGCGCTAAATGCGTTTAAAAAATTTTTAGCGGTCGAATTCGCTCGTACGACGTATTAATACGTCAGCCAGAAAATTATGTTTATTTGGTTTGTACGTAATAAAAAAGTTATAGTCGGCGAGAAACTCGGCCCAGCGTGCTTATCGAACGTTCAAAAGTTTAAAAATTATAAAATATTTCAAAGCTTTGTAATTAATAATAATTTTAATCTGATAAACTAAATTAATTAATTCAGCACGAAAATTATTTAAAAATCTCACGATTGCGAATATTTCTATCGTATACGACGTAATTTAGCTTTGCGAAAATTATAGTTTTACTAAAATAAACGACTGAAAGCTAATCGTCGCTATAAAATTGCGAAAGCATAAAAGCTACTACGCCGTCGAAAGCGTTAATTTTTATTATGCAAAAAAAGTCTTGCTTATAATATTATAAAACTAATATAATAATAAAAGCTAATATAAAAAGGTCGAAACTTTTCTGATATTTAAAAATAAAATTATAAAAAACGTTAGCTTTAATTAAATAAATCAAAAGCTTTGCAATTATACCGTAGTTTCGAATAAAACGTCGGTAAAAATTACAAAAACCAAAAAAGCTTTGTATATTTTTACAATAATAAAAGGCTTTTAGTAAGCGATTACGAAAACTTTTTCTGAATTTATTTTTAAGTTTTTAATAAAAATAATAAAACTTAAATAACGGGTCCGAATAATATTAAATTCAAATTTCCGAATATCGGCTTGTAATTCAGCGTCAGCGAGCTTTTAAAACATTTTGCGAACGTATATAACGTATTTTAAAAAATCGAACGAATAAATAAAAATATTATTCAGATATATAATACAAAAATCGTTTAAATAATCGAAAAAAACGTCGTTTATATAACGTTGGTAAATTGCGGATTTATTAATAAAATCAAAAAGTAACATTTTGCATTTATAAGCGCCGTAACGCGTACGAAACGTCGTTAGTTTTTTATTAGCGAAATTTATTCGAATTTTATAAAAAGCTTAACGAATATCGAATTTTATAAAAATTCGTACTTTCGAAAAACAAGCAAAAGTTTTATCGATAAAAAAAAAAAAATAGCGATTTTTACAAATAACGTTATTAAAAGCTCGATAATCGATACAAAAACGTAATAAACCGTCGGGTTTTTTAGCGAAAAGCATTGGAACAGCGAAAAAAGCGGTGGAAAATTCGATAAAACTTTTGTTAAAATTATTTTGCAAATAAATCTTAACAATTTCGAGCTTTAAAATCGATATTTTATATAAAAAAATATATTTCAGCTTTTTTTTTTTTTTATAATAAGCTCGATTTTATAATCGTAAAGCCGATAAAAAGCTAGCTCGTTATTAGCGGCTTTAGAAAACACGTGTTCGAGGTTTTTGTATTCCGAAGAAAAAAATTCGAAAAAAAGTTTATTCGAAATTAACTTTGCTAAACTGATTAAAAAGGTCGAAATCGATATTTTATTAATTTTAAAACGTTCGAAAAAATTATAAAATTAAATCTTAAGAAAAGTGTTATACGTAAGGTCGTTTAATATTCTGTCGATCTCGTACAAAAAGGTTGAAAATATTTCAACTGCTTTTTTTCTGAAAATCAGCTTGAAAGCGTATATAATAATCTGGCAGATAAAAATTAAATAAGCAGTAGATTAAAAGACTCGTTTTCGAATTGGTCGTTTAAAAAATTCAGAAAAAAATTGCTTATCTGAACTATCGATTATATTAAATTGAAAGGCTATCGCGGCGAGAGTTTTCCTTCGGTTTTTAATATAACTGTTTTTCGTAGAACGAGAAAACTGTTTTGACGAAAAAAGAAAAAAAAAAAAAAAATTAATAGAAAAAAAATCGTCAGCCTAAAAAAGTAATAATATGATTTTTTGTATTATTCTATTAGCGTCGCTATCGAAATTAATATCGCGAATAAAATTCGACTTTTTCGCGCTTCGCATAGCGTCGTAAATCTGCTATAATTGGTTAAAGTTTTTGTTACGTTTTATAACGTCGTTTTAATAACGAGATTAAATCTTTCGAAAATGCAAATAAAAAATTTTAATACAACGAGCGTAAAAAGCTGTAAAAAAATAAAACTTCGGCTAATAAAGCTTGCGTTTATTACAATCTAATAAAACTTAATATTCGGCCAACTAAGCTTTTTTTAAAATTATATTATAATTTCCGAAATTAATAATCAAAAAATAAATAAACGATTGTATTCGATTATTAATAATAAAATTAAAAAGCGTAAAATATATAATTAAATAACTACGAGCTTTATTATATCTTTTTACAAAAAAAAAGCCGGAAAAAATTAAATCAAAAGTTTAAAAAAAAAAAAAAAAGACTTAATCAGCGCCGAATCGATTAACGCATAACCGTTCGCTTTAAAATCGGCGAACGCTTTTATTTTATACGAAAAGCCATTTTTAATAAATATAACGGAAATTATTAATAAATCGCTATCAAAAAACTTTCGAACGTTAAAATAACGCATATCGCGTAATACGCTTAAAAAAAAAGCTTTGCTTAAACCTAAGCGTTTTCCCGATTAGCGGAAAAACTTTCAACTTTCTCGTATGCGTTTTAAAAATCGTTTGGAAAAAGGTTTTCGTTTTTATTATTATTATTAAAAAGCGAATCTTCGGCCGGTTCGACCTCGTTTATATTTATTAGTTTAAAAAGGCTTTTGGATAAAACCGAAGGTCGGCCCGTAAAAAATCGTGCAAATTGGCCTTTTTAAACTTTTTAATATAAAATAAAAAACGAGCGTTATCGTTAGTCCGATCGAAAAAAAAAAACGCTAAAAAAGGCGTTTTAGCGTAAAAAAAAAAAAAAATAGCAAAAGGTTAAAAAAAAGCTTATAAAACAGTTGGACGACTTTCGTACGTACGATTTGATTCGTAATACGCTTTAGTTAAAAACCTACTATTTTAATAAATAATAGATTTGATTAAAAAGCGATTCGCGTATAAAATTCGTTCGGCCAATTAATTTTATTTTTTTTATCGGACGACGGTAAGCTAATTTTTAAAAATCGTTATACGCGCTTATTTTAAATACAGCTTTTCTTGTAGACGCTTTAGTATTTTGTCGCGAAAAGCGTTTCGAAGCTGTTTGTTAATTCGTATTTAAGCGTTCGCTGCGAAAATGGAAAATCGCAAATAAAAACGCCAAAAGTCGTCGTGCGTATTATTACAAGCATTTTAAACTCGTTTTCGACCTTTTAAACGTCGGAAAAATCGGCCAGGAAATCCGCGATTTTTTTTATTAATTTTTCGGAAAAAATAAAATCGGAACGGTTTAAAATACGCGAAGTCAGAAATTCTTTTATTACGCTTTCGGTCTGATCGAATATATAATTTTTGCGAAATCGATCGTTAGCGAAATAATCGTAATAAAATTCGAGGTTATCGAAAACTTTAATCTTTTAATAGCGTATTTTATAATTTTTATTATTATTTAATTTAAATTTAAGATTCGAAACGCGTTTTATACGAATTAGTCGAAAATCAGCAAGTAAATAGAAATTATAGCGTTTAAAAAGCGCGCTAAAATTTTGGCCGTTAAAAAAAAATCCAAAAAAAATTTGCGAAAAGCGTAGAAGTTGGTCTGCAGCGTTTGTTAATTAAAAAAAAACGTTGCGAAAAGATGAAACAGCAGATTCGCGATTAATAAAAACACGTTCGATAAATTTTACCAAACGCTTTAATTAAAAGGTTTGTCGCAATCGTATAATTTCCAGAAATTGTCGTTCACGCTTTTGCGCTTTTTTTAATTAATTTTGCAAAAGTCTTAATTAAACGCTTTTAACGCTAGGCTGCAAAAAAGAAATAATAGGCGAAATGGTTGGCGCTCTGCCCTTTTTTTTGTTTTTTTTTCCTCGGAAAAAGGACTGTTCTTCAGAAAAAAAAGCTTCTGAAAAAGGCTGCTTTTTCGCTGATTAAAAAAAGGAAGGAGATTGAAATGTAATAGCAGGAGCTGAAAAGCTCTACTAAAGGAAAAATCGTTAAACAAAAGCCATTCTTCGCAAAATGCGGAAATAAACCTTTTTACGACCGGTCGATTATTTTGGTGTAACTCGTAAGAAATTCGAAAAAAAAGATAATTTACGCCGTCGCCAGCGTAAAAAAAAAGTTGTTAATAATATAACGATTTAATTAGTCGGAAGGCTAGGAAATTAATCAACTGGTCGCCGTATTTATATAATATAAAAAACGAGCTTTTGGTTTTGTAACAAAAATATTCATTTAGAATCAACAATTGCAAAAGGCAGAGGTTGTTAAAAAGAAAAAGCTTTATATATATAAATAATTTCCATAATTGATAAAAAAACCCACCAAAAGACCAGGGAGCTTGCAGCTACACGTAGTTGCTGGAGTGATACGAGAAATGGCAACAGAATGAATCGTCACACGCATATATTCGAATTTATTGCAAAAATTTTTCAAAAATCGATAAATTTATAATCTGAGTTTTTCTGAAAGCCTGGCTTTATTAAAAATACGCTTGGATTAAAAATTCGGTCGAAGCTGACAAAAAAATAATACGATGCCAAATATTCGCGACTCAGTTTATAACCGATTTTATTAATTATTTCGAAACCGTTTTATAAAAAACCTTTTGGCGCTACGAAAAGCAGGCTGTTTTATTACGATACCGAATGAAATTAATACGCCCGATTTTTAAAAGCATTTACGACCTGATTCGAAATTCCTTTTCAATTATATACGCGCAAATAAAAAACTGCGTTTTAAAAGCTGAAAAATATATCCGGAGCGAAACAAGCCTGTTTTCGGAAAAAAAAGTTTATTTCGATTTCGGAAACAAAAGCAATTCGAAAAGCAATAGCAGCGCTTTTATTAAAAACACCACGACCATTATAAAATCACGCCTATTATTAATTATTAGTTTAAACAACGCAAAAAAGCGTTTCCGATATTTTAAAATAAATAAGAAAAAAAAAAGGTTTCGGAATGCCAACGCCTGTTTTAATTATAAAAGCATCGGGCATATAGCATAAGAATATTTAAAAAACGAAAACTTTATTCGTCGTTAAAAGCAACGGGAATCTTAAATAAAAATTCCGTTATGCAAACTTTTTTTTAAATAATTTAAACGAGGCCGAAACCAACGACAAATTATTATTAACGATATTTATTATTATACTTTTATATTTAAACGATTTGTTTAATTTAATTATTAATTTTAATTTGTATTTTATACCGATAATTATTTAAAACGAAAACGAACGCTTTAAGAAATTCGACGCTATTATAAATTACGGCGTAATTAAAAACTTTATTAACAACGCAATTCTACCGTTTATTTATTTTAGTATTAAACCCAACCTTTGCTTTTTAATTAAAAATGCTTAAGGTCGAAAACTTGCTCCGGCTTGCGACGACGGTATAATTCAAGCTTTTACGAATTATTACGTAATAAAATCATCCGGCTTGCAAATTTTTAAAAAAATAAATATATATTCCGCGAATTTTATTTTCGAACGGCTTTGGCTCGAATAATATAATCCGATCGTCGATTGAAAATCGGGAAAACTCAGTTTAAAAACCGGATTACTTTTTCGATTAAAACATTTTATATAATATTATAACAACAAACGAATATATGCTTTTAATAAACGACGCCGCGGAATCGACAAATTATTTTATTAGCGAAACTTTTGCTTATTAAATTAAATTCCGAAACTTTTACAAATTTATAAAAAAGCTATTTAATTTAATTTTAAACAATAATAGAAAAGTCCGATTATAAAAAAAATATTCCGAATAAAAAAAACACGGTTTTTAGCAAATTAAAATTCTAAATCTTTTTATCCGAACGTTTCGGTTTTAATTACAAAATCTATTTCCGACCCGATATTAAACTTTTATACGGCCCGTTATACAACTTTTTCGAAAAAAAAACTGAAAATGCTAAAAGATTATTTAATACAAATGCAAAACCAAGGATTTATTCGATTATTAAAATCGAAAATCGCCGCGCTATTGTTTTATACGACTAAAAAAAATAGCGCGTTAAAATTTTGCGTAAATTATCGCGAATTAAACGTCGTTACAATTTCAAACCGATATTTAATTTTTTTGATTTCCGAAATTTTTAATCGCTTAGGCAAAGTCAAAATTTTTATTAAACTCGATTTGCGATAAAATTTTAATTTAATTCGCATAGCGAAAAAATATAAATAAAAAACTGTGACGATTCATTCTGTTGCCACCTTTCGTATCACCCCAGCAACTACGTGTAGCTGCAAGCTTCCTAGTCTCCTGGTGGGTCTTTTTATCAATTATGGAAATTATTTATATATATAAAACTTTTTTTTTTAGCAACTTTTGTTTTTTGCAATTATTAATTTTAAATAAATATTTTATTACAAAACCAAAGGCTCGTTTTTTATATCATATAAACACGGCGATTAATTAATTGATTTTCCAGCCTTTCGACTGATTAAATCGTTATATTATTAACAATTTTTTTTTTTACGCTGGCGACGACGTAAACTATTTTTTTTTTCGAATTTTTTACGAGTTATATTAAAGTGATCGACCGGTCGTAAAAAGGCTTATTTCCGCACTTCGCGAAAAATAGCTTTTGTTTAACGATCTCCTTTTCAGCAGAGCTTTTCAGCTTTTGCTATTACATTTTAATTCTTTTTTTTTTAATCAGCGAAAAAGCAGCCTCTTCTAGAAGCTTTTTTTTCTGAAAAATAATCCTTCTTCCGAAAAAAAAAAAAAAAAAAAAAAAAGGCAGAGCGCCAACCATTTCGCCTGCTATTTTTTTGCAGTTTAGCGTTAAAAGCGTTTAGTTAAAACTTTTGCAAAATCAACTGAAAAAAGCGCAAAAGCGTAAGCGACAACTTTTGGAAATTATACGATTGCGACAGATCTTTTAATTAAAGCGTTTGATAGAATCTATCGAACGTGCTTTTGCTAATCGCGAATTTGCTGCTTTTTCCTTTTTTCGCAACGTTTTATTTCAACTAATAAACGCTGCAAATCAACTTCTACGCTTTTCGCGAATTTTTTTTGAATTTTTTTATAACGGCCAAAATTTTAGCGCGCTTTTTAAACGTTATAATTTTTATTTATTTATTGATTTTCGATTAGCTCGTATAAAACGCGTTCCGAATTTTAAATTTAAGCTAAATAATAATAAAAATTACAAAATACGCTATTGAAAAATTAAAGTTTTCGATAATCTCGAATTTTATTACGACTATTTCGCTGGCGATCGATTTCGCAAAAATTATATATTCGATTAAATCGAAGGCGTAGCAAAAAAGTTTCTTACCCCGCGTATTTTAAACCGTTCCGATTTTATATCTTTCGAAAAATTAATAAAAAAAGTCGCCGATTTCCTGGCCGACTTTTCAAACGTTTAAAAGGCCGAAAACGAATTTAAAATGCTTGCAATAAATACGCACGACGATTTTTAGCGGTTTTATTTGCGATTTTCTATTTTCGTAGCGAACGCTTAAATACGAACTAATAAATAGCTTCGGAACGCTTTTCGCGATAAAATACTAAAGCGTTTACGAAAAAAGCTGCATTTGAAATAAACGCGTATAACGATTTTTAAAAATTAGCTTATCGCCGTTCGTTAAAAAAAATAAAATTAATTAGCTGAACGAATTTTATACGCGAATCGCTTTTTAACCAAGTTTATTATTTATTAAAATGATAGATTCTTAACCAAAGCGTACTACGAGTTAAATCGTACGTACGAAAGTCGTTCAAATGTTTTATAAGCTTTTTTTCGGCTTTTTTTTTTTTTTTTTTTTTTCCACGCCAAAACGCTTCTCCTAGCGTTTTTCTTTTTCGATCGGACTAACGACAACGCTCGTTTTTTATTTTATATTAGAAAGTTTAAAAAACCTAATTTGCACGACTTTTTACGGGCCGACCCTCGGTTCTATTTAAAAGCTTTTTCAGGCTGATAAGTGTAAACGAAATCGAACCGGCCGAAAATTCGCTTTTTAATAATAATAATAAAAACGAAAACCTTTTTTCAAACGATTTTCAAAACGCATACGAGGAAATTAAAAGCTTTTTTGCCAGTCGAAAAAACGCTCAGGCCTAAGCAAAGCCTTTTTTTTAAACGTATTACGCGATATACGTTATTTTAATATTCGAAAGCTTTTTAATAACGATTTATTAATAATCCCCGTTATATTTACTAAAAATAGCCTTTCGTACAAAATAAAAGCGCTCGCCGATTTTAAAGCGAACGGTTATACGTTAATCGATTCGGCGCTAATTAAATTTTTTTTTTTTTTTTTTAAATCTTTAATTTAATCTTTTCCGGTTTTTTTTTTATAAAAAAGTATAATAAAACTCGTAGCCATTTAATTACACATTTTACGTTTTTTAATTTTATTATTAATAATCGAATACAATCGTTTACTTTTTTTTTAATTACCAACCTCGGAAATTATAATATAATTCTAGAAAAAGCTTGGTTGGCCGAATATCAAATTTTATTAAATTATAATAAACGCAAGTTTTATTAGCCGAAATTTTACCCCTCTACAGCCTTTTACGCACGTTATATTAAAATCTTTTATTTGCATTTTCGAAAGATTTAATTTCGCTATTAAAACGACGTTGTAAAACGTAATAAAAATTTTGACTAATTATAGCAGATTTACAACGCTGTACGAAGCGCGAAAAGGTCGAATTTTATTCGCGGTGTTAATTTCGATAGCGACGCCAATAGGATAATATAAGAAATTACATTATTTTTTTAGGCTGCCGATCCTTTTTTTATTTTTTTTTTTTTTTTTTTTTTTTTTTCTTTTCCCTTCGTCAAAACAGCTTTTTCGTTTTACGAAAAACAGTTATACTAAAGATCGAAGAAAAGCTTTCGTCGCGATGGCCTTTCAGCTTAATATAATCGATAATTTAAATAAGCCACCTTTTGAATTTTCCAAACGATCAGTTCGAAAACGAATCCCTTAATCTACTGCTTATTTAATTTCCATCTGTCAGATTATTATATACGCTTTTAAATTAATTTTCAGAAAAAAAGCAGTTGAAGTGTTTTTAATCTTTTTGTATAAAATCGATAAAATATTAAACGACCTTACGTATAACACTTTTTTTAAAACCTAATTTTATAATTTTTTCGAACGTTTTAAAACTAACGAAATATCGATTTCGACCTTTTTAATTAGTTTAATAAAGCTAATTTCGAATAAATCTTTTTTCGAATCTTTTTTTCCGGAATACAAAAACTTCGAACACGTGTTTTCTAAGGCCGCTAATAACGAGCTAGCTTTTCACCGGCTTTACGATTATAAAATTGAGCTTATTATAAATAAAAAAAAGCTGAAATATACCTTTTTATATAAAATATCGATTTCAAAACTCGAAATTATTAAAATCTATTTGCAAAATAATTTTAATAAAAGCTTTATCGAATTTTTCACCGTTTTTTTCGCTGTTTTAATGCTTTTCGCTAAAAAACCCGACGGTTTATTACGTTTTTATATCGATTATCGAGCTTTTAATAATATTATTCGTAAAAATCGTTATTTTCTTTTTTTTATCGATAAAACCTTTATTTGTTTTTCGAAAGCACGAATTTTTACGAAACTCGATATTCGTCAAGCTTTTTATAAAATTCGAATAAATTCCGTTAATAAAAAACTAACGACGTTTCGTACGCGTTACGGCGCTTACAAATGCAAAATGCTACCTTTTGATTTTATTAATAAATCCGCAATTTATCAACGTTATATAAACGACGTTTTCGATTATTTAAACGATTTTTGCATTATATATTTAAATAATATTTTTATTTATTTATCCGATTTTTTAAAATACGTTATATACGTTCGCAAAATGTTTTAAAAACTCGCTAACGCTAAATTACAGGCCGATATTCGAAAGTTTGAATTTAACGTTATTCGGATCCGTTATTTAAGCTTTATTATTTTTATTAAAAGCTTAAAAATAAATCCAGAAAAAGTTTTCGTAATCGCTTATTAAAAGTCTTTTATTATTATAAAAAATATACAAAGCTTTTTTGGTTTTTATAACTTCTACCGACGTTTTATTCGAAATTACGATATAATTGCAAAGCTTTTGGTTTATTTAATTAAAGCTAACGTTTTTTATAATTTTATTTTTAAATATTAAAAAAGTTTCGACCTTTTAATACTAGCTTTTATTATTATATCAGTTCTATAATATTATAAGCAAAACTTTTCTTATATATTAAAAACTAACGCTTCCGACGGCGTAATAGCTTTTATATTTTCGCAATTTTATAACGACGATTAGCTTCCAATCGCTTATTTCAGCAATTTCATAGCTTTCGCAAAGCTAAACTACGTCGTACACGACAAAAAAATGCTCGCAATCGTAAGATTTTTAAGCAATTTTCGTATTAAATTAGCTGGCTCAGTTTATTAAATTAAAATTATTATTAATTACAAAGCTTTGGAATATTTTATAACTTTCAAATTTTTAAACGCTCGACAAATACGCTAGGCCGAGCTTTTTGCCGATTACAACTTTTTTATTACGTATAAACCAAATAAACACAACTTTTTGGCTAACGCATTAATACGTCGTACGAACGAATTCGACCGTTAAAACTTTTTTAAACGTATTTAGCGCTTGCAAACTTTTTTCCGAGCAAATCAAATCGATCACCGCCTTTTAATTAAAAAACTTCGATTTACGGCCTTCGAAACAGCTGTTTTTATCGTTAAAATAACTGATTTTTTTTTCGCATTTCGTATCGTTAATTAAATTTTTTACGCTAATCGCATAATTAGCAATTTAATAGCTTTCCGAAAAAAAACTATACGAAACGCTACGAAAAAAAACAATAATAATAATATTTCGTATATATTTAAACGCGATCTGCTATTATATTACGGTCGCCTGATAATATCAAACGTCGATTATTTTCGTTTGGCTTTTATACGAAAAATGCACGATCAGATTTTTACCGCTTACTTTAGCGCTCGCAAAACTACGCAATTGCTTTCGGATTAATATTATTAGCGAAATATAACAATTTTCGTAAAATAATATTATCGCAATTACTACGCTTATCGAAAAGTTTTATTTCAAAAAATAAGCGCCCCGGCCTTTTTTAATCTTTTTCTGTTTCTGACCATTTTTAAAAACATATTATAATAAACTTTTGCAATTTTAACAAAAACAAACACGATTACGATAACGTATTCGTAATAATAAATCGTTTTTCCAAGCAAGCTATTTCGATTTTTTATTATAAAAATATCGACGCTCGAAGCCTCGCTAAATTATATATATTTTACGTATATAAGTATTTTGGCCTTTTAAAAAGTATTATTAGCGATCGTAGCCTTTAATATTAATTTACTTTTTGGTTTAAATTAAATAAAATACTCGGTACGCAATTAAAATTTTCGACAGCCGTTTATTTTAAAACCGATGATCAGACCGAAATTTACAATTAATATCTGCAAAAAAGCTTTCAACTTTTCGTAAATTTTTATTAAAACGATTAAAGCGAATTTCTTTTAATAATGGATTTCGCTTAAATAATCCTTTTTTACGAAAGTCTAAATGGCTTTTTATTTTTTAAAATTATACACGGTTATATTTCTTATATCAATTGGAATTGAAAGCTCGATATTTCCCTTTTTTTTAATTTTTTATATAAACTAAACGCAAACGAAGCTCGTGCGTACGCTCGCCGCTATTACGACGCCTGAAACCTTGTTAAATCGCATTTTTAATAAATCTACGACAAAATAAAAAAAAATGCGAATAAGTTTCGCCGCGCGATCGATTTTAACGTTAGCGATTACGTATAACTCGATATGCGTTCATTTCCGACTTTCCGACCTTTCCGCAAATTCGACAATCTTATAAATAGCTTTTTTAAAATTGTAGCCAAAATTTTCGATAACGTTTTTAAATTAAATCTTTTTAATATTATAAACGTACATTTAATTTTTCATATTAATCGACTGCGTAAAATAACTAACGACGCGCTTTCAAATCAGATTAATTTAATTTTTAAACTTATTAATATAATTAATAAGCTTAAATACGAAATCGAAAAATTAATCGCTTATCGAATATAACGGAAAACTTTTTAATACAAAGCTTTTTAAATAGGCTTAAATAAAAATTTCACGTAATACTTCGCGTTTGATTTTATATATACTTTTTTAAAAATGCGCGATTTTCATTTGGCGTATAAAAAGCTTTCCGGTTTTTTTGCAAAACTTATAAATTAACTAAAAACGTATTTCGAAGATTTAAATTCGTACGATTATTTAAATAGCGACGTACCAATAAATAAAAGCTCGAGAGCGCGCTTTTTTCGAACGGAAGGATAGTATAACGATTTATTTTGTTGCCATTTCTCGTATTACTCCAGCAACTACGTGTAGCTGCAAGCTTTCTGATCTTCTGATGAGTTTTTCTATCAATTATGGAAACTATTTATATATATAAAACTTTTTTCTTTTAGCAACTTTTGCCTTTTGCAATTATTAATTTTAAATAAATATTTTATTACAAAACTAAAGGCTCGTTTCTTATACCATATGAATACGGCGACCAGTTGACTGATCTCCCAGCCCTCCGACTGATTAGATCGTCACAAAAACCGCTTTTCGTATCCGATTTGGCTTTTTTAAATACTTAGTTATGCTTTTCGGTTTATGCAACGTTTCAGCGACTTTCCAAGTTTATATTAACAAAATTTTTAAAAACTTTGTAAATATATTCGTCGTAATTTATTTAAATAATATATTAATTTATTTCGATAACAAATATATTTATATCGAATACATTAAAACTGTTCTAAACGCTTTTTTTAACGCTAAACTGTATTGCAAGCTGAAAAAGTGCGAATTTAACACGATTAAAATAAAAAATTTCGGTTTTATAATATTTTTTTTTTTCGGCGTGGATATAAAAAAAAAAAAAAAAAATACGATTAACCAATAGCCAATTTTTATTACAGCCAAAAAGATATTATTTTTTCTCGGATTTTGCAATTTTTACCGAAAGTTTATTTATTATTACAATTTAATCGCTACCGGAATAATCAAATTATTAAAAAACAAAGCTTTTTTTCGCTTGAAATAACGAGGCCATTAAGTTTTTTTACAAATTGCAAAAAGCTTTTAACAAAGCCTTTTTGCTGGTATATTTCGATTTAAATTTGAAAATCTGGCTCGAATACGACGCATTTATTATCGCATTCGTAAAAATTATATTTCAACGACAAAACGATATTTATTTTTATTTAATCGCGTTTTATTTTTGAAAATTTATATTTGCAAAAATTAATTATATAACGTTCGACCAAAAACTTTTGGCGATTGTAAAATCAATTAAATACTGGCGATATTATTTAAAAAGCGCACGTTATAAAATTACTATTATTTCTGATTATAATAATTTGAAATATTTTATAATTATTCGCATTTTAATCCGACGATAAGCTAAATAAACTATAATATTTTCTACGATCGATTTCGAAATTACTTACAAAGCGGATTCGAAGAATCCGGCTAATGCTTTTTTAAAAAGGCCGGATTACGCTTAAAAATCTTCGGAACCTGTTAAACCTTTGTTATATTCGGCCACGACCGAAGATTTAAATAAATTATTATTATTAAAAAAACAAAAAAACGTTTTGCATCTGATTTGCATCACGGCTAAAAAAAATTAATTAAAAAAAAAAAATCGAAAGCGCGAAGTTAAAGCTGAAAAAAAATATAATATAATCAAATACGAAAAAAAACAATTTTTTAATTATAAAAAACGACGAATACGAAACAAACCCAGAAACATCAGAAACCTTTTTAAAAAGCATTATTTTCGATATTAAATATACGCAACGCTTTTACGAAAATCTTTTCGATACCGACTTTTTATTAATCGATAATATATAAATATACAATACAAAAGCTTAAAGTTTTATATTTTATCAGATTTTATTTTTAAAAAACGACTTTTGGAAAAATTTCACGATAATCCGACGGCAGATTATTTCGGACGCGATAAAACTACGTTATTTCTGAAACGCTTATTTTATTAATCGGAAATAACCGCAAATATCGAAAATTACATTTTTTTTTGCATCGCTTATAAAAAAAAACAAATTTTTTAAATTAAAAACGAATGGAAAACTATGCTTATTATTCGTTTTAACGCGATTATAAAATAGCATTTTATTTGATTTAATCACAAACTTATTAAACGCTTTTAGCAAAAAAGATTTCGCTTATAACAAAACCGGTAAACTATCCGTTTACGACGCGATTTTAATAATCGTTTGCCGATTAATTAAATAATTTTATTTCATCGCGGTTCGCAAAAATATAATAATTTTATAATTCGCCTATATTTTTTGCAAAATAATATTTTTTAAATACGAAATGCCCGACGATATTATTTTCGATCGTAGATTATTATTTATTTTAAATTTTTAAAATATATTTATCGCTATGCTTTGCATTAAACGAAAATTATTTATAGCTTTTTATTTATAAACCGACGAATAAATCGAAAAAAATAAACGCAGTATTAAAAATATATTTGCGTTTTTACGTGGATTTTAATTAAAACGATTAATCAAATTTGCTTTCGATAGCAAAATTCGCTATTAACAACGCAATTTCGTTTTTTATTAAAATATTACTATTCGAAGCGAACGGTATTAAAACGAAGCCGTTTTAAGCTGGAAAAGTTACTAAACTACGAATCAGAATTCGCTTAGCAATTAACGAAAAGATTGGAAAATATTTATTAAATTTTAAAAAAAAATTATTTTTTACGCATAAAATATTTAAGCAAAATATTATAATAAAAAATATATTTTAAAATATTTTACGATTAAAAAAAAAATTTACTTAAATATAAAAAATCTGAAAACAAAAAGATTTTGCAAAAAGCTGGACGCAAAAAAAATTTAGCCTTTTTTTAATTTTAAACAAGATCGGTTTTTAAATATATAAACTCCGATTTTTAAAAACTTAAAAAAATTCCACGACGTTTTTTACGTTAGCCTATTGAGTTTTTACCGCAAAGCGATAAAAATCGAAAAAAAAAAGGAAAAGACAACATCAGATTCCGAGCTAATAAAAAAAACGATTTCGGAAATCAAAAAAAAAAAATAAAAAATTAATTAGATTTTAAATTTCGTATTTAAAAATCGTTGAAAAAAATTGCATTTTTTTAGTAAAATAAAAAGGCTGGTTTTCAGATTACGATTCTTAGCAAAAAACAAAAAACCTGGGAACATTTTTTAAAATTGATTATAATTTTTTAAAAATAACTTTTTTAAATCCGGCTTATAAAAAAAAAAGATCGTTAGTATTTGCATTTAATAAATTTATTTTTATTATTTATTTTGAAATTAATTAATTATACGTAAAGATTTAAATCCAATTTATATTGGCGGAAAAAAACCGATTATTCCTGATTAAAAATAATCTCGACGTTAAACCCGAAAAGTATTGCTTTTAAATCTAATTAATATTAATAAAAAACCGATTATTTCTGACTGAAAATAATTTCGACGTCGAACCCGGGAAAACATTGCTTTTAAGTTTAATTAATATTAGCAAAAGACCGATTATTCCTGATTAAAAGTGATTTCGACGTCGAACCCGAGAAGCATTGCTTTCAAATCCAATTAATATTAGCAAAAAAACCGATTATTCCCGATTTAAAAGTGATTTTTATATCAAATTAATAAGCAGTAAAAACAAAGGAAAAAAGGCCTAGTCGAAAAAAAAGGAAAGTGTTAAAAAGCACGGTCCAAGTTTTCGGCCTTTGGCCGAGATCTTGCCGAACGGCCTTCGGCCTTCGGCTTTCGGTCGGTGGCCCGAGCAGGCACGACCCAGATGAATCCAAGGATATAACCAAACGGACCTTTTGTATCCTTTTAGATTCCTAAGATTTAGTACATCAACCAAATGAATGCCTTGCTCCCTGGTCTGCCTTCCGATGCACCGTGACATCGATCAACGCATAACCGTTCGTTTTAAAATCGGCGAACGCTTTTATTTTATACGAAAAGCTATTTTTAATAAATATAACGAGAATTATTAATAAATCGTTATTAAAAAGCTTTCGAACGTCAAAATAACGTATATCGCGTAATACGTTTAAGAAAAAGACTTTGCTTAAGCCTGGGCGTTTTTTCGATTAACGGGAAAGCTTTTAACTTTTTCGTATGCGTTTTGGAAATCGTTTGGAAAAAAGTTTTCGTTTTTATTATTATTATCGAAAAGCGAATTTTCGGCCGGTTCGATTTCGTTTATATTTACTAGCCTGAAAAAGCTTTTAAATAAAACCGAAGATCGGCTCGTAAAAAATCGTACAGATTGGCTTTTTTTTTAAACTTTTTAATATAAAATAAAAAACGAACGTTATCGTTAATTCGATCGAAAAAAAAAAACGCTAAAAAGGGCGTTTTGGCGTAAAAAAAAAAGAAAAACAAAGGGTTAAAAAAAAGCTTATAAAGTATGTAAACGATTTTCGTACGTACGATTTGACTCGTAATACGCTTCGGTTGAAAAACCTATTATTTTAATAAATGATAAATTTAATTTAAAAGCGATTCGCGTATAAAATTCGTTTAGCCAATTAATTTTGTTTTTTAACGGACGGCGGTAAGCCAATTTTTAAAAGTCGTTATACGCGCTTATTTTAAATACAGCTTTTTTCGTAAACGCTTTAGTATTTTATCGCGGAAAGCGTTCCGTAGCTGTTTGTTAATTCGTATTTAAGCGTTCGCTGCGAAAATAGAAAATCGCAAATAAAATCGCTGGAAATCGTCGTGCGTATTTATTACAAGCATTTTAAATTCGTTTTCGGCCTTTTAAACGTTTAAAAAATCGGCTAAAAAATCGGCGATTTTTTTGATTAATTCTTCGGAAGGTGTAAAATCGGAACGGTTTAAAATACGCGGAATAAAAACTTTTTTGCTACGCTTTCGGTTTAATCGAATATATAATTTTTACGAAATCGATCGCTAACGAAATAATCGTAATAAAATTCGAAATTGTCGAAAATTTTAATTTTTTAATAGCGTGTTTTGTAACTTTTACTATTATTTAGCTTAAATTTAAAATTCGAAACGGGTTTTATACGAATTAATCGAAAATTAGCAAATAAATAAAAATTATAACGTTTAAAGCGCGCTAAAATCTTGGCCGTTAAAAAGAAATTTAAAAAAAGTTCGCGAAAAGCGTGAAAGTTAATTTGCAACGTTTGTTAATTAAAATAAAACGTTGCGAAAAAAAAAAAGCAGCAAATTCGCGATTAGCAAAAGCACGTTCGATAGATTTTATTAAACGCTTTAATTAAAAAGTTTGTCGTAATCGTATAATTTTCAAAAATTATCGTTTACGCTTTTGCGCTTTTTTTAATTGATTTTGCAAAAGTTTTAATTAAACGCTTTTAACGCTAGGCTGTAAAAAAAAATGGCAAGCGAAATAATTAGCGCTTTGCCTTTTTTTTTGTTTTTTTTTTCGGGAGGAAAACTATTTTTCAGAAAAAAAAGCTTTTGGAAAAGGCTGCTTTTTCGCTGATTAAAAAAAAGGTTATAATATAATAACAGAAGCTAAAAAGCTTTGCTGAAAAAAAAATCGTTGAATAAAAGCTATTTTTTGCGAAATGCGAAAATAAACTTTTTTACGACCGGTCGATCATTTTGGTATGATCCGTAAGAAATTCGAAGGAAAAGATAATTTACGCCGTCGCCAGCGTAAAAAAAGAATTATTAATAATATAACGATTTAATTAATCGAAGGGCTGAAAAATCAATTAATTAATCGCCGTGTTTATATGGTATAAGAAACGAGCCTTTGGTTTTATAACAAAAATATTTATTTAAAATTAACAACTGCAGAAAGCAGAGGTTGCTAAAAGAAGAAAGCTTTATATATATAAATAATTTCCACAATTGATGGGAAGACCCACCAGAAGACCAGGGAGCTTGCAGCTACACGTAGTTGCTGGGGTGATACGAGGGGCAAAAGAGTGAGTCGTTACAGTGGGTATTCTATTAACTGTGGAAACTATTTATTTATATAAAGCTTTCTTTTTTAACAACCTTTGCTTTTTACAATTATTGATTTTAAAGAAAAATCTTTGTTACAAAACCAAAGGCTTGTTTCTTATACCATATGAACACGGCGACCAGTAAACTGATCTCCCAGCCCTCCGACTGTTTTAGATCGTTACAGCCCGCAGGATAAATATGGAAGGCAGCCTATTATTATACCTTGTAAAGGTTAACTTCATTATTGCATGGAATACTACTTAATCAGGTCAAGTTTTGTCTCTCCACCCCCACTAGAAGAAGTAGTCAAGTAAGATGGAGAAAACGGGGTTGTATTCCTCTAGAAGGGTTGAAGCATCCGAAAACTTCAAGTACAAATTAGGGGGGGGGTCCGTGCTCTTGATTAGGCCTTACGCCTCAGGCCATATCACCACTGTTTTTAACCAGGAATAAAACCCAACCGCTAGACTGTGTACACCAGATCACAAGGAAGAACGCTGGAGGCAACAAAAGTTTAGCAATCAACCCACCAATTCATTTTACTAGTAGTTCCCTTTCATCCGAACCTGAAAAACGGTGCTTTGGGCTTAACGCACGAGCATCACACAGACTCGCGTCCCGGTGTCTGAATTTGATAATAGTGGGCTTGGGCTGCCTTCTCACAATTATTCTGCGGGCTTTCAAATCTTAATGGCCGCATCATTATTATGTGACGACAGCTTACTATTTGTTTTTAGTAAAAATTTTCGTGGGTCGAGCTTAGCATAAGCAGTAGATGTAAAATAAAAAGAGACAAATAAGGTTTTGGTGTAACGGTCAAGTCGTGCTATAGTTTCCAATTTTTATGGTTTCGTGTAAGGGAGCCGAGATTAACCGAGCACCACCGTGCTTTAACGCTGTTTCGAAATTGCCGCGTTTGCGGAAAATAATTTAATAAATCGTAGGCTCAAAGGATATACCTGGGTTCTGTAACGACTCACTCTTTTTGCCGCCTCTCGTGTCACCCCAGCAACTACGTATAGTTGCAAGCTTTCTGGTCTTCTGATGGGTTTCCTATTAATTATGGAAACTATTTATATATATAAAGCATTTTTTCTTTAGCAATTTTTGCCTTTTGCATTTATTAATTTTAAGTAAATATTTTTATTACAAAACCAAAGGTTCGTTTTTTATATTATATAAATACGGCGATGAGTTGACTGAACTCCCAGCTCTCCGATTGATTAAATCGTTATATTATTAACAACTTTCTTTCTACGCTAGCGACGGCGTAATATTATTTCTTTTTTCGAATTTCTTGCGGGTTACATTAAAATAATCGACCGGTCGTAAATAAGTTTATTTTCGCATTTTGCGAAAATAAGCTTTTGTTCAACGATTTCTTTTTCAGCAAAGCTTTTCAGCTTTTGCTATAATATTTTAACTTTTTTTTCAATCAGCGAAAAAACAGCCTCCTTTAAAAGCTTTTTTTTCTGAAAAAACAATCTTTTTTTCGAAAAAAAAAAAAAAAAAAAACAAAGCGCTAACCATTTCGCCTGCATTTTTTTTACAGCTTAGCGCTGAAAGCATTTAATTAAAACTTTTGCAAAATCATTTAAAAAAAGCGCAAAAACGTAAGCGAAAACTTTTAGAAATTATACGATTGCGACAAAATTTTTAATTAAAGCGTTTAATAAAATTTATCGAACATGCTTTTGCTAATCGCGAATATGCAACTTTTTTTTTTCGCAACTAACCCTAACCCTAACCCTTATTTTAATTAACAAACGCTGCAAATTATCTTTTACGTTTTTCGCGATTTTTTATATTTTTTTTAACGGCCAAAACCTTAACGCGCTTTTTAAACGCCATAATTTATATTTGTTTGCTAATTTTCGACTAGCTCGTATAAAACGCGTTCCGAATTTTAAATTTAAGCTGAATAATAATATAAATTACAAAACACGCTATTAAAAAACTAAAATTTTCATTATTTTCGAATTTTACTACGATTATTTCGCTAGCGATCGATTTCGCAAAAAATATATATTCGATTAAACCGAAGGCGTAATCAAAAAGATTTTTTATTTCGCGAATTTCAAATCGTTTGGATTTTACATTTTTTAAAAAGCTCGTGAAAATAGTCGCTGATTTTGCAGCCGACTTTTCCGACGTTTAAAAGGCTGAAAACGAATTTAAAATATTTGCGATAAATATATACGACGATTTTTTAGCGTTTTTATTTGCGGTTTTTTTTTATTCGCCGCGATTGCTTAAACACGAACCAATAATTTCGATGCGTTTTTCGCGATAACATACTTAGGCATCTATGAAAAAAGCTATATATAAAATAAGATCGTATAATTATTTTTGAGAATTAATTTACCGCCGTTAAATAAAAAAAACAAAATTAATTGGCCGAAAAAACTTTATACGCGAATCGCTTTTTTATCAAATCTATTATTTATTCAAAGGCTCGTTTCTTATACCATATGAACACGGCGACCAGTTGACTGATCTTCCAGCCCTTCGACTGATTAGATCGTCACAGAATCGTACGGGTTGCGTTCGTTTTCGGATGCCGCGTCGATTTATAAAAAAAGCATAAAATATATTAAAAAGTCGTTCGAATTGCAAAAACAAATCGAATTAATAAAAAAAAAAACTTCAGCTTTTTTTAAAAACAAAATTAATAAAAAAGAGTTTTAATTAAAGCACCGATAAATAAACGTCGGTACGAGCGGTTTAAAAAAAGTTCGAATTGCAAAAGCAGATCGAGTTTTTAACCGTGGATATAAAGCTTCTCAGCGAAAATTGTTTGGTTTTTTTTTATATTACAGCTAGCTTAAGAATAATTAAAAAATTAATATAAACCAAAAGGTACGCATGTAAATTAAAAGAAAAACACCGAGCTAAAATACTCGGAATCGCGAATTTTATATACAATAGATTACGCTTATAAATTACGTGATTTAGCGCGAAGCCTAGTGGCCGAGGCGGTCCGTGCCCAAACCTTAACCCAACACCACCGGCAATCATACCACTGGCAACTATACCATTGGCAACTATACCACTGGCAACTATACCACTGGCAACTATACCACTGGCAACTATACCACTGGTCAGGATCGTAACACTAACTTGACCTAATCAAATAATATTCCATGGAATAATAAAATTAAATTTTACAAGGTATACGTATACAAATTACGACAAATACGAAGTTTGAGAACTGCTTTCGGATATGTAATTTAAAAATATTTTAATGTTCTGTAAATCTGTCTTCGGCGTTAATAACAGCTTAACACCGATGAAATAAAGCAAGCTAATATCACGTCACTGACCTCAAATTAAATCAGAAGCTTTTAAACGTTTAGAAGCTAACATAAAAAGCTGAAGCAGAAGCTGAAGTAAAAGCTGAAGCTATTATGTTGCGTTTCGTTGTATTGCGTAAGAAATTAAAATATAATACAAAGTTTTGCCCGTATCTTAAATTTTTCAAATCTGTCGTATTTCGTGGAATCTGACCGAAAATTGGGTTATTACCTGATCGAGCTAAGGTCAGATTATCCCTGCTTGACCAGGAATATTACTTAACCTATTGTAAAACGGTGATACTCTGTATTAATGGGAATTGGTAGTTTTAGCTATGGTTGAGGCATGGACCCCTCCGAGACCCCCTGCCACTGACTACCTTCAACAGGTATAAGAGCAAGGCACCCCCCTTAGATAGTACCATAGGCACGCAGTCCAATTCATACCTTCACTCATTCTTCTTTTCCTTTCTTCAGTCTTTTCTAGGGATTCCCTAGACTAACTTACCCACCGACATGTGGCCGTATCAGTCTGGTTTTCCTACCTACTTTTACACTATAAACTGTGTATATGAATACACAGGTAGAATAGGCAAGGGGTCCCCAGACTAGGTAAGGTTCAGGCAGTGCAGAAAGTGCTCTGACGTGTCGCGGTTGTTTTGTATTAACGGCTGCCGCGGATACTTTTCGTCTGTCAGGGAAATATAAGTAATACTGTGATGTCTATATAAGTGGATAACCCAAGCCTTCTGTCCATCGCTACAAAATCATTCAATACAATCTTCCATCTTCTTATCAAAGTACTCTTCCTTTTTACCGTCTTTCACCAGAAACGGAAACAAAATCATTAATAATCATATTTTATTTTTACTATCAAATACATTCCATCACCTTTCCCGACCAACATGCAGCTTTCCATCTTTATGGTCGCATTAATCCTCGCTTTCACTTCCTCCGTTACCGCCCAAGATCCACCTAATGGATGCCAAGCCACCAGCGACGATAAGCACGGTTCCACCTGCGGTTTCGATCATGGATTCGGCTACTGCCAGGGTTCTTCGGGCAACGCTTGTCGCCCTCAGGAGTATATATACCGTGATCGCGCAACTGATAATGTCAACGCGATAACTTGTCATGGGCAATCGTTCGGTACGGCATGTAGAGAGACTTTCTACTGCTGCCCCAAGTAGAACGGTTGTTGATCGAAGGAGGGAGGTTTCGTCAAGGCGGAAGTTGGATCTGAATGGTATTGCAGTTGAACGGAGTGATTTTCATTACTGCTTGTTATGACCTGAGGCGTCAAGCGAGATTAAGGGCACGGACCCGCATAATCTGTACTTAAACTTTTCTAAGACCTCCACTCTTTTAAAACAATATATCCCCGATTTTAAAAATTACTTTGTTTTATTTTTCTGGTGACCTACGCAAAGATTCGAATACAAGGCCTTTGACCCCCCTTTTTTATTGCAAAGAACATTGCTTCTTTTGCATATACATCCGATTATTAATATTGTGACGATTCACTCTGTTGCCACCTTTCGTGTCACCCCAGCAATTACGTATAGCTGCAAGCTCCCCAGCAACTACGTATAGCTGTAAGCTCCCTGGTCTTTTGGTGGGTTTTTCTATCAATTGTGGAGATTATTCATATATATAAAGCTTTTTTCTCTTAGCAACTTCTGCTTTTTGCAATTGTTGATTTTAAGTGAATATTTTTGTTACAGAACCAAAGGCTCGTTTTTTTATATTATATAAATAAAGCGATCAGTTGACTGATTTTTTAGCCCTTCGATTAATTAGATCGTCATATTATTAATAATTTTTTTTTTACGCTGACGACGACGTAAACTATTTCTTTTCTCGAATTTCTTACGGGTCATACTAAAGTGATCGACCGGTCGTAAAAAGGCTTATTTCCGCACTTTGCGAAAAATGGCTTTTGTTTAACGATCTCCCTTTTAGCAGAGCTTTTCAGCTTCTGCTATTATATCTTAACCTTCTTTTTAATTAGCAAAAAAGCAGCTTCTTCTAAAAACTTTTTTTTTAAAAAACAGTCTTTCCCCCGAGAAAAAAAAAATAAAGAAAAAAGCAGAGCGCCAACCATTTCGCCTGCCATTTCACAGCTTAGCGCTGAAAGCGTTTAGTTAAAACTTCTACAAAATCAACTGAAAAAAGCGCAAAAGCGTAAACGACAATTTTTAGAAATTATACGATTGCGACAGACCTTTTAATCAAAGCGTTTAATAAAATTTATCGAACGTGCTTTTGCCAATCGCGAATTTGCTGCTTCTCTTTTTTTTCGCAACGTTTTATTTCAATTAACAAACGTTGCAAACTAACCTCTACGCTTTTCGCGAATTTTTTTTAAATCTTTCTCTAACGGCCAAAACTCTAGCGCGCTTTTTAAACGCTATAATTTCTATTTATTTGCTAATTTTCGATTAGCTCGTATAAAAGGCGTTCCGAACTTTGAATTTAAGCTAAATAATAATAAAAATTACAAAGCACGTTATTAAAAGATTAAAGTTTTCGACAATTTCGAATTTTACTACGATTATTTCGCTAACGATCGATTTCGCAAAAATTATATATTCGATCAGACCGAAAGCGTAGCAAAAAAGTTCTTAACCTCGCGTATTTTGGACCGTTCCGATTTTACATTTTTCGAAGAATTAATAAAAAAAGTCGCCGATTTTCTGGCCGATTTTTCAGACGTTTAAAAGGCGGAAAACGAATTCAAAATGCTTATAATAAATACGTACGACGATTTCTGGCGCTTTTATCTGCGATTTTTTATTTTCGCAGCGAACGCTTAAATACGGACCGATAAACAGCTTCGGAACGCTCTTCGCGATAAAATATTAAAGCGTTTACAAAAAAAGCTGCATTTGGAATAAGCGCGTACAACGATTTTTAAAAATTAGCTTACCGCCGTCCGTTAAAAAAAACAAAATCAATTGGCTGAACGAATTTTATACGCGAGTCGCTTTTTAACTAAATTTACCATTTATTAAAATGGTAAATTTTTAACCAAAGCGTACTACGAGTTAAATCGTACGTACGAAAATCGTTCAAATGTTTTACAGGCTTTTTTTTAGCCTTCTGCTGTTTTTTCTTTTTTTCCACGCCAAAACGCTTCTTCTGGCGTTTTTCTTTTTCGATCGGACCAACGATAACGCTCGTCTTTTATTTCATATCAGAAAGTTCAAAAAGGCCAATCTGCACGACTTTTTACGGGCCGATCCTCGGTTCCACTCAAAGGCCTTTCCAGGCTAATAAATATAAACGAGGTCGAGCCGGCCGAAAATTCGCCCTCTGATAATAATAATAAAAACGAAAACCTTTTTCCAAACGACTTTCAAAACGTATACGAGAAAATCGAAAGCTTTTCCGCTAGTCGGGAAAACGCCCAGGCCTAAGCAAAGCCTTTTTTTTGAACGTGTTGCGCGACATGCGTTATTTTAACGTTCGAAAGCTTTTTAGTGGCGATTTATTAATAATTTTTATTATATTTATTAAAAATGGCTTTTCGTACAAAATGAAAGCGTTCGCCGACTTTAAAACGAACGGTTATGCGTTAATCGATTCGGCGTTAATTAATTTTTTTTTTTTTTTTAAAACTTTTGATTTAATTTTTTCCGGCTTTTTTTTCTATAAAAAAGTATAATAAAGCTTGTGGCCATTCAATTATATATTTTACGCTTTTTAATTTTATTATTAATAATCGAATACAATCGTTTACTTTTTTTTTAATTATTAATTTCGGAAATTATAGTATAATTTTAGGAAAAGCTTGGCTGGCCGAACACTAAGTTTTATTAAACTGTAATAAACGCAAGCTTTATTGGCCAAAGTTTTACTTTCCTACAGCTTTTTACGCTCGTTGTATTAAAATTTTTTATTTATATCTTCGAAAGATTTAATTTCGCTATTAAAACGACGTTATAAAACGTGACAAAAACCTTAATTAATTATAACAGATTTACGACGCTATGCGAAACGCGAAAAAATCGAATTTTATTCGCGATGCCAATTTCGATAGCGACGCTAATAGAATAATATAAGAAATTACACCATTTTTTCAGGCTGCCGATTCCTTTTTTATTATTTCTTTTTTTTTTTTTTTTTTCTTTTCGTTAAAACAGCTTTTTCGTTTTACGAAAAACAGTTATATTAAAAACCGAAAAAAAGCTTTCGCTGCGATAGCTTTTCAGCTTAATATAATCGATAATTCAAACAAGCCGCTTTTTGAACCTTTTAAACGATCAGTTCGAAAACGAGTTTTTTAACTTATTACTTATTTAATTTCCATCTGCCAGATTATTGCATACGCTTTTAAGCTAATTTTCAGAAAAAAAGCAGTTGAAGTGTTTTCAACTTTTTTGTACGAAATCGACAGAATATTAAACGATTTTACGTATAATATTTCTTTTAAAATTTAATTTTACAGTTTTTTCGAACGTTTCAAAACCAACGAAATATCGATTTCGACCTTTTTAATCAGCTTAGCAGAGCTAATTTCGAATAAACTTTTCCTCGAATCTTTTTTCTCGGAATATAAAAACTTCGAATACGTGTTTTCTAAGACCGCTAGTAACGAGCTAGCTTTTCACCGGCTTTACGATTACAAAATCGAGCTTATTATAAGTAAAAAAAAGCTGAAATACACTTTTTTGTATAAGATATCGATTTTAAAGCTCGAGATTATTAAAACTTATTTGCAAAACAATTTTAACAAAGGTTTTATTAAACCTTCTATCGCTTTTTTCGCTGTTCTAATGCTTTTCGCTAAAAAACCCGACGGTTTATTACGTTTTTATATCGATTATCGAATTTTTAATAACGTTATTCGTAAGAATCGCTACTTTTTTTCTTTTATCGATAAGATTTTTATTCGTTTTTCGAAAGCGCGAATTTTTACGAAGCTTGATATTCGTTAAATTTTTTATAGAATTCGAATGGATTCCGCTAATAAAAAACTGACGACGTTTCGTACGCGTTACGGCGCTTATAAATGCAAAATGTTATTTTTTGGCTTTATTAATAAACCCGCAATTTATTAACGCTATATAAACGACGCGATTATTTAAACGATTTTTGCATTATATATTTAAATAATATTTTTATTTATTCGTCCGACTTTTTAAAATACGCCATATACGTTCGCAAAATGCTTCAAAAGCTCGCTGACGCTGAATTACAGGCCGATATTCGAAAGTCTGAATTTAACATTATTCGAATCCGTTATTTAAGCTTTATTATTTCGATTAAAGGTCTAAAAATAAACTTAGAAAAAATCTCCGTGGTCGCTTATTAAAAGCTTTTTATTATTGTAAAAAATGTACAAAGCTTTTTTGGTTTTTGTAACTTTTACCGACGTTTTATTCGAAACTACGGTATAATTGCAAAACTTTTGATTTATTTAACCAAGGCTAACGTTTTTTTTAATTTTATTTCTGAGTGTTAAAAGAATTTCGACCTTTTTATACTAACTTTTATTATTACATCAGTTTTATAATATTACAGGCAAGACTTTTTTTGCATATTAAAAACTGACGCTTTAGACGGCGTAATGGCTTTTATGCTTTCGCAATTCTATAGTGACGACTGGCTTTCAGTCGCTTATTTCAGTAAAATTATAGTTTTCGTAAAGCTAAACTACGTCGTATACGATAAAAAAATATTCGCAATCGTAAGATTTTTAAGCAATTTTCGTGCTAAACTAATTAGCTCAGTTTATTAAATTAAAATAATTATTAATTATAAGGTTTTAAAGTATTTTATGATTTTTAAATTTTTAAACGTTCGATAAGCACGCTGGGCCGAGCTTTTCGCCGATTACAACTTTTTTATTACGTATAGACCAGGTAAACACAACTTTTTGGCTGACGCATTAACACGTCGTACGAGCGAATTCGACCGCCAAAACTCTTTTAAACGTATTTAACGCCTGCAAACCCTTTTTCGAACAAAACAGATCGATCACCGCTTTTTAATTAAAAAACTTCGACTTTTTACGGCTTTCGAAATAACTGTTTTTATCGTTGAAATAGCTGATTTTTTATCCGCATTCCGTATCGTTGATTAGTTTTTCTACGCTAATCGCACAGCTAGCAGCCTGATAGCCTTTCGAAAAAAAGCTGTACGAAACGCTACGAAAAGAAACGACGTTAATAATATTTCGTATATATTTAAACGCGATTTGCTGCTATATTACGGTCGTTTAATAATATTAAACGTCGATCATTTTCGTTTGGCTTTTGTACGAAAAATGTACGACTAGATTTCCACCGCTTATTTCAGCGCTCGCAAGACTACGCAATTGTTTTCGGACTAATATTATTAGCGAAGTATAACAGCTTTCGTAAAATAATATTATCGCAACTGCTACTGTAAAACGGTGATACCTTGTATTGATGGGAGTTGGTAGTTTTAGCTATGGTCGAGGCATGGACCTCTCCGAAACCCCCTGCCATTGACTACTTTTAACAGGTATAAGAGCAAGGCATTCTTTTAAATAATACCATAAGCACGCAGTTTAATTTATACTTTTATTTATTTTTCTTTTCCTTTTTTTATTTTTTTCTAAGAATTCCCTAAACTATCTTACCCACCGATATATGGCCGTATTAGTTTGGTTTTCCTATTTACTTTTATATTTGATAATTTACGCAAAAATTCAAACTTCGGTGTTTCGTTTTAATAAAAGTATATATATTCGCCGATGCATTTTTTAAATTCATAATTAAAATCGACTTCGATATTCCGTCATTACGGCTTAAAAAATTTCTTATATAGTGTTATTCGCAGCTGCATTATATAAAAGACTTTTAATAGCTTCCTTTATTTTGCGTATAATTATTAAATTACAAAAATATAATATATCTTAGAAACGTTTGAAATTATAGTTAGGCAATTTTAAATCGTGCGAAATTTAAAACTCGAAAGTCGCTTTTTTGTTTAAAAATAACAAATCGAATATTGGTTTATACGCTTCGACCGCTGCGCTCGGCTTTTTTAAATTAAATCTTTTTTGGTTAAACGCTTGGCGAAAATTCAACTTTCTGATTTTGCGCTTTATAATTATGGCAATTATAATTTGCGGCTTTTTATTAAAAATAGTAAAAAGATGGCTGTACGTGCATTAGCTTAAGCTACGGAATATCGAAACCGTGGATTATATAATAATATTATATTAATCCAATCAACTTATTAAAAAATAAGTTTTTTAATACGCTATTCAAATATCTGGACGCAATTTTATTTTATTTAATTTCTTTAGAAAACACAAAAATCTTTTTAATAGCTTTTTTATTAAAAACGATTCCTTTTATACTGAAGACTTTTAAACCGCAATTTCAGAAAACATTTATTTATTTAATTTAAATTCCATTAATACTTTTATTAATATTATGGACAACGACGCTTTTCGTTTTTTTATACGAGGCCGCATGCTTCTTTTTGGCTTCCCTGGTGCATTTTTATTTAATGGCGCCAATATTACCGACTTTATCGAAAAATATAAAAAAACTTATAAGAATTTCGGAGTTTTTGAAATTGAAATATTCGATAAACTCTTTCGCTATTATGACTTAATTACTAAAAATATTATTAAATCGATAAACGAATAAAAGGCTATTAAGGCTCGAAATTGGCGTAAGCTAGTTAAAGCTTTAAAATCGGAATTTCGAAACTACGATCGTTAGCAAATTCGCGATATTATCGCTTTTTTTAAGCAGTTTGTTATAATAATTCGCTAAGCCAAAAAACTTAAAGCTTATTATCGTATTTATACGAAAGTTTTTGACGTTTTCGTTAATAAAAAGGTTTTAAGCGAGATTAAGCAGAAAAGATTATTTTTACTTGGCTTTTTAATTAGTATTCGTAACAAAACTATTAAGCATTTTAAAATTAATAAACAAAACTTTGAAACCTTCGATTAGTATTTCAAATTTGTAAAATTCGTTTTTAAGCAAAATTAAAGCGAACGTATTATCGAAGCCATAAATTAAAAGAAATTTCCTTTTTTCATTTATAAAAAAGACGTGGAAGCTTTAATATAGAAATATGCCCAACTATTAAAAGTTACCGAAATCGCCAAAAAACAATTAGTTATTATATTATTCAATCGTTTTGCAAAACTTATTAATTTGGAAAAGCTTGATAAAAATATCGAAACTCTCGTATTAAAATTTACCAATATTAAAATTCAAAAACTTTAAAATAAAATCGAAGGTTTTATACAATAGCAGAAAAAACTTTTTTATATTAATTCGGATAATAAAAACGATTAAAATAGCTTTTATAATAATTACTTTTTTTAAAATGCGCGAAGCGATTAATTTCGCTAAGCTATCGTAAAAATAATAGCTGCTTAGTAGCAATCTTTTCGTGCTAGCGATTAAAATCAGCGAAATATTAATTACAATAACGATTATTAAAAAAAAAAAAAAAATCAACGCGAAAACCAAAATCGCGGTTATCAAAATAATAAAAATAATTATTAAAACAAACTCCGTGGTCTCAAATATGGATTTTATAATAATAAAGAAATTTATTGCGAAAAATCTTATATTCGCTTTAAATGCAAAGCATTTAATTTTTGTATAAATAATAATATTTGCTATATTAATAAATACGGAGCGATCTGCTTCGGATCGACGGAAGCAGAAATAAGCTTTTTTAACAAAACTGAAAATCAGAGCTGGTTGAATATTATTCGCTTAAAAGTAAAAGGTACGGAATGGAACGACTGCTTGAAAAACAGAAAAATGCGAAAACGATTTTTATTAATAAAAGAGAAAATATTTCAAAAGGCGTATTAATTAAAAAAAAAACCCTTATTTTAAATATAAATAAAATTCAAATGTATAAATAAAAAACAAATATATATATTACTAATGCAAGTATCGCATTTGCAAATATTATAGCTGCATAATTAAGCTAGCGAATTATAAGAAAGCAAAGTGTTTCTGTTTTATTCGCCAAATTAACTAATATAAAAAAAAACGTTAGAATCGAAAAAAAAAAAGATTTTGAAATTCGAAAAAAAACCGATAAAACCATTAGAAAAACGCTTACGATAAAAGAAATTAACGACGATATAAAAAATATCGATACCGATATCCCGGTTTAAATTATTCAAAAAGTATCAGCTTTTAAGCGCTTATTATTAATGCGAAGCGAAAAATAAATCGACAAATACATTAGCTTCGAAGCAGTCGACGAAGCTATTAAAAGAATTATAAAACAAAAAATTAAATTAAAATTCAGCGATTTATTTAATATAAAAAAAAAATTCGACAAAATTATTAATAAACAAATTTCTGTATTAAAAAAAAACGAAAAAGTTGAAATTACCCGAAAAAAAAACGATTTCGAATTAAAGAAAAACCAGAAAAAAATTTATAATATCGCAATTAATTTAGCCGATAAAAAAAAATTCTCGGAAAAAATCAACCTTTTGGCTTTCGTTATAAAAATCCAAAAGTCAAAACGACGAAACTGCTTTTACACGGCTATAAAAGCATTAAAAATAAAAACAATATTTAAAAAAAATACGACCGCCTTCGTTTTATTCGATAATAAAACCGAAGTTAATTGCATAAACCAGAAAACAGCCGAAATTAGTAATATTCCGATTATTACCGATAAGCGAATAATTTATATTATCGTTAATAAAAATACGATTAAATTTAATAAAATTATACGAAATATAAAAATCGACGTTAAAAATATTATTATTTATAAAAACTTTTTAATAATAAAAAAATGCTTTTATCCTATTATTTTTAAAATGCTTTAAATCCTGGAAAGTTTCGTTAGTTTTAAATATACCGAAAACGGCCAAATAAAAGTTTTTTTCTGGAATTAAAACCGATTTTTTCAAGATCAAATCACCGTCGCCGGCGATAAAATCTTTTTAATCGACGTTTTATCGGAAAACGAATAGCCGGCTTTGGTTTCAGAACAGACGCTGAGCTATAATAAAATTTGGAAAATAATCAGCTAAAAGCATTCGCGTTATTAATCGAAATGGCATCGCGAATAAAATTAACTAATATTAATATTTTTAGCTATTAATTCGGGAATAAAAGTTTCGAAGATTTCGTTTTCGTATTAAACAAACCCGATTTATATACTTTACTTTTTTGTATTAATATCAGCATTTTTTACAAACGCAAAGCTGATAAAATACGATTCGTAAATCTTAGCGAATCCGGTGGAAATATTCCCGAAAAAATAAACGATTAGTTTAAAAAAGATAAAGCAATAAGATTATTTTAATTAGTTACTGGCGAATTCGAAGGACTTATTACCGGCCGATTTTTCAGCTTATTATTTGGCAGCCGACTTATAAAAAAACGATTTAATAATTTAGCAATCGGAATTTAATTTTTATTAAAAAAAAAAAAGTTTTGTACGAAATCCTACGCAACCGGGAAAAAGCTATAGCTTTCGATTTTACCGAAATAAGCCAATTTAGTTTTAACGTTATTTTCATATCGATATCAAAACCGTATTTTACGAAACCTAGCAAAAAAAGACCTTTTCAGTTTTTAAAGCTTTTTAAAATAAAATAATCGAAATGCTAAAAAAACGAATTAAACAAGGGATTCTCGAATTCTGCTACGGCCTATACAAAAACAAATGATTTATCGTTGCGAAAAAAAAAAAAGTATTTACAAACTTATTATCGCAATCGTCGAAATAAACAGAATAACGATACGAAACGCTAACGTGCCATTTAACGTCGATTAATTTTCGAACGAATTTGCAAAATTAATAATCGCATTCTTTTTCGATCTGTTTTTCGGCTACGATTATTTAATGCTTAACCTACGATTTCGAAATATAATAGCAATTTAAACTTTAATCGGTTTGCTGCGTATAACCAGAATACTTATAAAAGCTATCAATTTAATCGCTTAATTCGTAAAAATCGTATATAAGATTCTTATAATTTGCATTTCTGATATTATTTTTTTTTACGTTAACGACGTCGGAATAAAAAGCTCCAAATTATATTATAATAATAAAAAGATTTTTCTTAAAATTCGACGTTATATAATAAAACATATTCAGAATATCGATAAAATCATAGTCTGCTTCGAAAAAGCCAAAGCTATTATTGGCTTTCGATTAAAATTTTACATGCCCGAAATAAATATCGTTGATTATATAACCGATAGCGCTGGCCGTTATTTTTAACGAAAAAAAATTAAAAAGATTTGCGAATAAAAAAAATATAAAAATATTACCGAAGCCAAAGCTTTTATTAGCGTTATAATTTACTACCGCAATTAAATCAAAAACTTTTTTTAAAAAGCTGCACCTATTTACGCCACGATAAAAAAAAAAATCGATTTCGTTTAGAAAAAAAAATAAAGCAAAACTATAAAAATTCTTAAAAACGACTTTTTATCGGCCTTATCGTTTATGCGAATCGATTATAGCTCAGACGCAAAAAAAATTATTCTGACTATCGATGCTAATATTTTCGGTTGGAAAGCTATATTGCAACAAATCGATAAAAACAAAAAACGGCACTTTTTACGATTCGAAAACGGCTTATAATCTTTCGCAAAAGCACGCTACGATGCTACCAAACGAAAATATCGAGGCGCTTTTAAAATAATAAAAAAAATAAAAAGCGAATTATACGGCGTATATTTCATTTTGAAAACAAATGCGAAAGTTTTTATCGATTAATTAAATAAAAAAACCAATAATTTGCCAAAAGCATTCGTTATTAATTAAATAGCTTAAATGCGATTTATAAACTTCGAAATCAGATATATTAAAAAAACAATTAATACAACGGCAGACGGCTTTTTTAAACAAAAACGTTTTTATCCGTTTGATTTCGCTAAACAAAACAAATAAAATATCGACGAATAAATCGCTGACGAAATCGGCTGCTTCGCTATTTGCGTTTTAAGTTTCATAAAGCCAAAAGCATTCGCGTTGCTATTTCGGCTGGCATCGCGAATAAAAAACATTAATTTTCGGGCCGAAAAAGCATTCGCGTTATTATTTCGGCTAATATCGCGAATGGATTTAACCGAAAACGATCGGGATAAGCCGATTAATAAAAAAAATAAATTTTTAATCGATAACTACGAAACCGAAGATTTTTATTTAATCGTATATTATTTAACTATTTTGTTTAAATTATTTAACGTGCCGAACTATTAATTTAAATTATTTAAAAACCAAGCTTTCGATTATATTTTAGCCGATAAAAAGCTATATAAAATAAAAAATAATATATATCAAAAACGCTTAGTAGTAAACAACAAAATTAATAAATTTCAAATTATAAAAAAAGCTTACGAAAAAATATTTTATAAAAAAGCTGAAGCTATTTATTATCGAATCAAAAACGATTTTTAATAAAAAAAATACTTCGAAAATTGCAAAGCTTTCGTTAAAAGTTGCATTTTTTATTAAAAACGAAAGCTTGGCCGAAAAAAAAACTTATTATATCCGACGTGGTTTTTTAAAATTTAAAAAAAAATTAACTTCGACGTTATACGCGTATTAATTACCGATCGCGGTTATATATGCTTCGTATTCGCTATTAACGATTTATTTAAATAGCTTAAAAAGCGACCTTTTCGAAACGCTATTTTCGAAGCTATAACGACTTTTCTTTGAAAAAACGTTATATATCGACACGATTTATTTGGCAAATTAAACGTCGATAATAAATTCGAAAACAAAAGCGTTATCGAAATTTTTATAAAAAAATACGATATTTAACGCATTTAAATTTCGGCTTACAATTCAAAAAGCAACGGCTTCGTGGAACGAAGCTATAAAAATATTTTTAACGGACTTTCAAAAGCTATTCGAAAAGGTTATAAGCGTTGGTCGCGGAAATTTTCGGAAATACTTTTTGCTATGCGTATATGCATATACGCTTTTACTGAAATAATTTTATTTTTTATTTAATACGGCAAAACGCTCGATTATTTTTAAAAACAAAATGGCTTGTATAAAAGTTTTATAACGTGGTTAAAATAAAAACGAAAGTTAATTTATTAATAATAAGATTTAAGCAGTTCGATTACCGCGATATAAATATAAAAAAAATAATTTTAAAAAAAAAAAAATATAAAAAAGCAGCTAAAAAAGTTTAAAATAAAACCAAGATTTTAAAAAAAACGCTAATTAAAAAAAAAAATTTGATTTTAATTTACGACGTTTAGCGCGCTATCGACAAATCGGCCGATACTAAACTTAATTATAAATAGCTCGGACCCTACGAAATATGCGAGGCCGAGTTAAATAAAAGTTATTATAAGCTTACGAAACTCGATAAAACAAAACTGAAAAAAACGTTCGCCGTTAATCGATTAAAGCGATTCTACGGAAAAAATCAGCAAATTTACCCTTTGGACTTTGAATCAGAAAACGACTCCGATTTTAGCGATTCCGACGACGACTCCGATCAAAGCGATTATACTTCTGAAAAAAAAAAACCTTTTGAAAAAGTTTAAAAACAACCGAATAATAACTCCGCTATTAAAACCACGGTTTAAATCGTGATTCCATTTATAACCGAAAAAAAAAAAGTGCTTACAAAATTATTTATTAATTATTCTACTGTTTTTATTATCCATTGTTTTCCTTTTTATTATATACTATTTTATTGTTTTTGTTTTAATATATATTGTTTATTTTTAAAACTTTTTTTTATATTATTTAAAATATTTATTATATTTTTTTTTATTTAATTATACTTTTTGTTTATCAAAACAAAAGCTTTATATATATTTAAATCGCATATTTAATATATTTATATTGCTCGTATATTTTACGAAAACTATTTTTTATGCATTTTATTATTTGCTATTTTTTGCACTGTTTACTTTTTTCGCTGTTTTAAACGGGTGCTTGCCTAAACAATTATAATTTATTAAAAGAATAGCATACGGATTCCCGTGACTTTTAAATACAAATATTTTACAATCCCCGTACTTTTTTTTAATTACTTTTTAATAAATATAACATATTCTTTTGATTAATAAACCCATCGATATTATATCGTTTTTTAAGCAAAGCGTTGCTAAACCTGGCAAATTTATTTTCAATCTATTTTAAAACGGAATTATTATACGCAACTTTTTCGAATTTAAACAAATATATAATACCGTTATTTCAAATTAATAAGCAGCTTTCGTAAAAACGTCGATAAAGCAATTCGATATAATAACTGAAAACGTTAACGAATTTTTATTCGACTACGAAAACTTCGTTAAAACTAAATTCGTTCGTAAAAACCTTAATTACGATAAATTCCTGCTAAACTACGACAACGCTTTAAAAGCTTTCGCCGAAGCAAAAAAAGCTCGAAATAATAAAAAAAAAATAACAGACCGAATATTGCGTTTTTATTAAATTAACAAAAAAAAAATATTTAAAAATACGTTTTTAGCAAAATCACCGATATTATTTTACTTCGGCATTTCGTTCGCTTTTTCGAAACTATTACTTTTATTAAAAAAAAAGTCTAGATATTAAACGCTTATATTTTCAAAGCGCAAATTTTAAAAGCTAATAACCCAAAAGCCCGCAGATTTATAAACTTTTTTACAATTGTTTGCAAATTAATCGACGACGTTATATAATCGCCAAAAAAAGTTTTAATCGGTTGCGAAATTTTAAATCTGATTTTTTTTTAAAATAAAAAATTAAGCGTCGCTAAATGCGGCATTTTTATACCGAACGAAAAAAACGACGCTATTCCGATATTTCAAATCTACGACGACGAAAAAAACGAAAAAGCCAATATTATTTTCGTTTAATTCGAAAAAACATACGCGGTAGCAATTAATACTTTTAGGATAGCTAAAACAATTCGAAAACTTTTATTTTTAACGATCGAAAACGAATTCGAAAACGAAACCAAAAGCGTAATAGCAAATAACCGCTTATTCGAATACAAAAAATCTATTATATTTATAAAAACGATTCCGGAAAAAGTAAAAACAAAAAACGTAAAAAAGCGCGCCGATATTTTCGAAACTTTTTTTATTCGAAAAAAAAAACCATTTACGTCGCTAATAAAAAAGGCACCGCGAGTAAAAACAGCCGGAAATCGACGCCGAATTATAAGCTTTAAATTAATTAACAGAAAACGCGACGATTTTATAAAATTAAATTTAAAACGCCGGCATTTCGAAAGGAAAAAATTTAAACGATTTTGAATTTGATTTTTCGAAATTAAATACGCAAATATTAAAAACGCTTGCTGCGTTTAAAAACGTTGTATTATTACCGCTAATATTTCAGATTTTAATAAAAATATTTAAAATCTCGACTATTACACGATTCGATCGAAAAAGCTTGGAAAAAAACATCGAAGTTATCGCGGAAAAAATCATACAAAAAGCGCAAAATCAAATTATTTTGCTTAAAACTCTCGTTTTCGACGACGAAATAATCCAGAAGTTTTACTTCGATACTTTTATATAAAAATCAAATAAATCCGTCAGCTTTTTTTTTTTGCTTCGAACGAAAATTAAATTAAGCTTTTTTCGAAAAACTGCAAATATAATACGTTAAAACAAATAAAAAAAACTTTTGAAAACGGTGACCCGTTTTTATTCGAATTTTTTTTCGTTAAAAAACTTCGATTTTTTAATTTCGTTTTTACGAATAACGTTAATATTAAAAAAAACGGCAAATTCTGTTATTTTTACGTATATTATTACGCGGCGTACTACGATTTAATTATAAAAAAAATCGATATTATCGGCTTCGCTAGTCGATTCGCTGTTATTAAAAATTCGGATTACGACGTGTTCGAAATTGATTTTAATAATTAATTTATATTTCGACGAAAAGCTGCGAGAATTATTTAAGCACGTGCTAAAGCTTATTTAGGCTACGCAAATTTTAAAACAGACCTTAAGGCTTTCAGCGCGATTATAAAATTCGATTAAAACGTAGAAAAGTAAAAGCAACGAATATTTCCAAAAGCCGACTTTTTTAGTTTTTCGACCGAAAATATATTTTAAAATCTATTTAAATTAAGCTGCGAATTCGTTAATCACGTAAGGTTTCATAACGAAAAAAACAAATTATTATTATATTTTATAAAAAAAAAAGTAGTTATATATAAGCATTATTTTCGATTAGTCAAAACCCAAAAAGCGCTTACAGCTTTTCGCTAATATATTTTACAATTTTACTTAATAAGCTTTCAGAATGCATTCCGGCTTTTATTTCGCTGTTTTGATTATTCGAAACTTTGGAAATTGCCGCTTCGTAACATATTTTAACGTTTCGATCGTTTTAGATTTCGCTGGCTCCGACCGTATTATAATTACAAAATTCGATATCGCCGATTTTTAAAAAAAAAAAAAAATCGAAAACTTTACCGACGCCATTTTCGATTATTACGTTTTGCTTGTATTCGCACACAATTCGGAAATAATCGAAGCTTATTTGCAATTATACCACGACGCCAAGCTGATTAAAACCATTTAGAAAAGCCTAGCTTTTTTGTATTTCAGCGCGTTTAAAACAATGGCTTCGGTTATTTTATCGGACTACGAAACCGAAAACTACGAAATAAAAAATGAAATAACTTTTATCAGCTTTTCGATTAAGCAAAAGGTTTTCGTTAAATTTAGGACCTAAAAAACCGACGGCGCGATGCTGGTTTATTCGAATAATTACACGGCGTAAAAATATAAAAACTATTTCGAAAACGACAATCCGATAAACAATTTAATATTATTTATATTGCGGCGAAAGCAATTATAGCATTTTCGGTAATTTCGATTGCAAACGACTATTTTCGAACTATTCCGTAAAATAGTTTTTTTTACAAACTTCGAAGCTTTTTCAAAAATATTCGTCGGTAAACAACCGTAATCCGACCTATTAGTTTTACGCGAAGCAAAAGCGTTAATCGGTTTTAATTACGACGAATTAATCGATTATTTCTACGATTTTAATATAAAACTTTTTAACGCTTTTTACAAAGCGTAAAACTACGTTTAAAAGCTGGAATTTATTATCTACGAAAAAAAGTCGTAAAAAGCATTCGTCGCGGCGATATTTAATAATATTATCGACGAAAAGATTATTAAAATATTCGTAAGTTTAGACGATACCTCGATTGATATTTTATCGAGCCATTTTTCAAAAAAGCAAAATAAACAAAATGATTCAAACGATAAGCGAAACGCTATTTTTCCGCAGGAGCCAATAGCAAAAAGGCTAAGAACGGGTTAAAAAACCGAAAAAGTATAGGACTAAAAAATTCGGTTTTTAATTAATTAGTTTTTAAACTATAAGATAGACTAAATTGTATTTATTAAAATTATATTTTTCTTTGGTCGTAATTAAAAACGACTACGTATATTATTTGAAACAGAATGTAAAACGGTAATACTTTGTATTAATAGGAATTAATAGTTTTAGCTATGGTCGAGGCATAGACCCTTTCGAAATTCTTTGCCATTAATTATTTTCAACAAATATAAAAGCAAAGCATTCTTTTAGATAATATTATAAGCACGCAGTTTAATTTATACCTTTATTTATTTTTCTTTTCCTTTTTTCAGTCTTTTCTAGGGATTTCCTAAACTATCTTACCCACCGATATATGGCCGTATCAGTCTGGTTTTCCTATCTATTTTTACACTACGTTTATCGAAAAAGTTTTGTTTTAAAAAATAAACGCCCCGGCTTTTTTTAGCTTTTTTCTGTTTTTAACCACTTTTGGAAGTACGTTACAATAAACTTTTGCAGTTTTAACAAAAATAAATACGGTTACGACAATATATTCGTAATAATAAATCGCTTTTTTAAACAGGCTATTTCGATTTTCTGTTATAAGAATATTAACGCTCGAAGCTTCGCTAAACTGTATATATTCCACGTGTACAGGTATTTTGGTTTTTTAAAAAGTATTATTAGCGATCGTAGCCTTTAGTATTAATTTATTTTCTGGTTTGAATTAAATAAAATATTCGGTACGCAATTAAAGCTTTCGACAGCCGCTTATTTTAAAACCGACGGTCAGACCGAAATTTACAATTAATATTTGCAAAAACGCTTTCGACCTTTCGTAAATTTCTATTAAGACGATTAAAGCGAATTCTTTTTAATAATGAATTTCGCTCAAATGGTTTTTCTTTACGAAAATCTAGATGGCTTTTCATTTTTTGAAATTGTATACGATTACACTTTTTATATTAATTAAAACTGAAAGCTCGATATTTTTCTTTCTTTTAACCTTTTATACAAGTTAAACGCAGACGAAGCTCGTGCGTACGCTCGCCGCTATTACGACGCCTGGAACCTCGCCAAATCGCATTTTTAATAAGCTTACGATAAAATGAAAAAGAATACGAATAGGTTTCGCCGCGCGATCGATTTTAACGTTGACGATTACGTATGGCTCGATATGCGTTTATTTCCGATCTTCCGGCCTTTTCGCAAGCTCGACAATTTTATAAACGGCTTTTTTAAAATTATAACTAAAATTTTCGATAACGTTTTTAAGCTAGACCTTTTTAATATTATAAACGTACACCCAGTTTTTTACGCTAATCGACTGCGTAAAGCAACTGACGACGCGCTTTTAAATCAGGTTAATCCAGCCTTTAAACTTATTAATATAACTGGTAAGCTTAAATACGAAATCGAAAAATTAATCGCTTGTCGAATGCAGCGGAAGACCTTTTAATACAAAGCTTTTTGAATAGGCTTAAATAAAAACCTTATATAATACCTCGCGTCTGATTTTATATATGCTCTTCTGAAGGTGCGCGATTTTCATTTGGCGTATAAAAAGCTCTCCGGTCTTTTTGCAAAATTTGTAGACTGGCTGAAAGCGTATTTCGAAGATTTGAATTCGTACGATTATTTGGATAATAACGTATTAATAAATAAAAGCTCGAAAGCGCGCTTTTTTCGGACGAAGAGGTAATGTAACGATTTATTTTGTTGCTATTTTTCGTATCATCCCAGCAACTACGTATAGCTGCAAGCTTTTCAGCAACTACGTATAGCTGCAAGCTCCTTGGTTTTTTGATAGGTTTTCTTATTAATTGTGGAAACTATTTATATATATAAGATTCTTTTTTTTTAGCAATTTTTGCTTTTTGCAGTTGTTAATTTTAAGTGAATATCTTTGTTACAGAACCAAAGGCTCGTTTTTTCATACCATGTGAATAAAGCGACCAGTTGACTGATCTCCCAGCCCTTCGACTGATTAGATCGTCACAAATATAACATTAATAACACGATAAAAAAAAAACAAAAACTTTAACAAAACCTATTTGAAATTGTATAAGTGAGCACGTGACTTACCCATATGGAAAGGAAAGAATTTGCTAAACGCAATTTAAAAGGAAAAAGCTTTCCATTCAGAAACTTCAGAAAAAAAAGAAATCATACAAAAGTTATTATTCGAAACATCCGCGAAAATACCGATTCTTAAAAACAAAAAAAAAAAAACGAAAAGACTAGTATTAGCAATAGCAACACATCTGAAAAAAAGATTGTTGATTATAAAAAAAAAAAAAAGATTTAACAAAAGAAAAAAACTTATTATTATTACATATATTATTTCAACACTCGTTAACGATATATTAGAAAATATTATTAATTAGCATTATATCCATTTTAGTTTTTAATATGCCATTAATTATATCGGCACTATTTTTACCTAGGTTTAATAAATCAAATAATTTTACGAGCGATATATCTGTTGAAAAATGGTTTGACCGTTTGAATTATAATTTTAAAATCTTCGGATTTCCTAATTCCGAACCTGTTTTATATTTACGTATAATTGCTATTTTGCTTAAAAATAAACTATTAAAGTTGTTTAAATTTAATTATAAAATAAAAAGTATTTTAGCGAATAAATCGAATTGCTCTGAGATAAAAAAACAAAAGATTATTAATTAATTAAAAAACCCAATACTTAGTTGACCAAAACCCGGTGAAAAAAAATTAATACTAGTAATAAAATCGAAGAATTAGCCCAAAAGAAAAATAAAACACTAATATAATACTATTTACGAACAGTTATATTATTGAAAAAAACTAGATGCGAAAGATATAGAGAAATTTATATTAAATAATGCTTTTTCATCAGATTCTTATCAAACGGATATAAATCGGCATTTTTTTAAAATCGTTATCAAAGCTTTTATAATCGGTATTAAAAATAAAAAACTACGATTATATGCATTTAACATTAACGTTTTTTTATATTTATGCTTATAAAAAGCATATAAAATATTATTATTCTTCGAAACCGCATTAAAAACCAAAAACTAAGTTTTTTTATTTATTAAACAAAAGCGCTACGTTAAAAGCTTAAAGGAAATAATTAAAAAAAAATCCGAAATGCCTGTTTTTATTATATTAATATTATATATAAATAAAAATTATATTATTTACTTTTAAAATCAATTGATAGTTTTTTTTCTCAAATCGTACGATTTGTACAAATCGTTTTTTTTTACAAAATGCCCGCCAACAAAACATATAATACTAAGCAACCAACCCCTAACAATAGTTATTACAATAATAATCTAACAATTAAAAAGATCGACGTTCCGGAAATTATAATAATAGTAATAATTAAAATACTCGAAATCCTTAATTATTTTAACAACGTTTAACCGTATTTTTAAAACTTGCATTTAAATTCAAAAACTCTTTTGTTAACAAATTACGCTAATACGATAAAAACAAAAATGGACTTTTTTGTATCGAATATAATTAATATAATTATATTAAATCAAAATGCATTAATACTTAGCTGACAAATTAAAAAAAAGCTTTATTTTATCGCTATTTTTTATTTTAAATCGATTTGTTTTCGCTAATATGCTTAAAATTATAAATAAATCTTAAACAAAAGTGATTGATTTAAACCAAAACTTATTATTGCTATTATCAAACCCAGCAATACTTATCATATTATTTTATTAAAATCAAAAAAACATTTGCATAAGCTTTTTCTAATACGCAAATAGCCGAAATGCTTCAATTAAAAACGAACCTTTTTTTAATCAAAACTTTAATCTTAAAACATTGGAAATAAAAAATGATTTAATATATCGAATAAAAAATAACGAAAACTTATTTTTTTTAAAAAGCATTTATTTAAACGTTTTTATAGCTATCCGAGTAAAAAAAAAAACAGAAAATAGCTGTATTTTCAAAAGATATAAATGCTATTAAATAAGTTTCCGTTTCCAAAAAAACTAATAATGCTTTTATTGCTCCCGTGGCTTTTGCTGCGAAAAAGCTTCGAAAGCTACGAAATATTATAAATCGAGCAAAAAAAAGGTTTTATTAATTATAAAAACCTGGCAACCAAGTTTAAAATCACAATTAACTTTTTTAAATTATTCTAATTATTACTAAAAGTCTTAAAAACAATTCCGAAAGCTTAATATTAAACGAAATAACCGAAAAACCAAAAAAAATATTAATATTATTTTAATTATTATTATTACATCAGCTATACTATTTGCAATACGACCAATTGCAACTAAATCTTTTATTCAAGCTATGTTTTATTAAATAAGCATAGGGTTGAAAGCAATAGCTCCCAAAATTCACTTAAACGACAAGGCTTAAAAAGTTTTTAAACCATTATTCGCATTAAAAAAACAAATAAAACAATCGACGTCAGTTTGCCTAAAAGCATAACCTCCATTAATTAGAATTCAGATATTATTTTAATTTCGGTAAATCTGATAAAAAAATTGAAATTAAAGCCTATCACTCTGAAGTTTCAAAATATTAAAAATGTTACTTATAAAATTGCAAACGAAAAAATTCACAATTTGTCAGAATATATTATTTTATATATAAATATAAAAAGCATTTGACGATATATAAATACTTTTATTCGGGAATTACTAGAACTTAAAAACAATGTTTTACAGCTTTTTTTAGAATTACTATGGTTTTATATAATAAATGCTTATTTTGATATTATTAAAAACAGAATTTTAATTAGTAGTAATATAAAAGGAGAAAAAAAAATTACGTTGCAAAAATCAACTTTTCAAATGCTTATCACGAAAATCAATCTGGTTTTTTATTTTAATTTCAAATCGAAAAAATCTTTCGAAAATTTTACAATTAAATTCGGTTTTTTACTAAATTCGAAAAAGACCGATAATAACAATATTAATACAACTGATAACGAAGATTTTATATCAAATAATTCGGATAATATTTACCTTTCGGAAAACTAGGATTTGGGCATCGCTTTGAAAATGGCGGAAAATTAATTAATACAAAAAAAAAAGCTAGCTTTATTTTTTTTTTTTTTTGAAAAACACTTTCAGTTTTTAATTCGCAAAACCTAAATCATTATATATTTATATTCAAATACTTTTTACTAGAATGCATATCAGAACTCTATTTATTGATTTCTATTATAATTACATAACTTATAAAACGCATTGCATTAAAAAAACCATTAATAACATCATTTTTAATACAATTAAATTGCAAATTTATTAAAATCTCATTTGAAACGAAAAAAGCTATTTCTTTTCCGATAATAAAAAAAATAATACGACTATTATTAAAAAAAGTTTCCGACGATATTTTTAACAAATAAACAACTTCTTGTAAATTAACGTTTAAAAATGGAATCTCCGCAAACAGACTAAAAAACGTACAAAAATTATATATATATATATCGAGAAATTAATAGCACCGGCCTTAATAAATTTCCATATACAAATTTATATATATATCGATATAAAATTCCTGCAAACGCATTATTAATAGCCGATAATGCATTTCGAAAATACACTTTTATTAAATTAACCTGGCTAAACAAAACGCTAAATAAAAAGATTCGTTATAACATTTTCGAATCTATTTATATAGCTAACGATAAGCTATTTGATTAAAACAGTCATTTTTACCTTATAAACAAATCTGTTAAATTCCGATTTAAAAAAAGAAAATATCGAATAATATTCGATTATTTTAAAATCAAAAAAAAAACACCTGATTGCATACTAATCGAATTTAATAATTATACAGCGTATTTTAGCAATCTATTTTATAAGGTTTTTAATTAATTTGATTTAAAACACGATTATTAAAATATTTAAATCCATTTAAAAAACAGGCATATATATACTTTTTCAGCTTTCGGTTATTCACAAATGCAGCCTACCAAAATGCTTTAAAAAAAAGCTTTTAGCGCTTTCTTTTATACCGAACTAATAAAAATTATACTCGGAGATATACCGAAATTTTAACGCGCAATTAATAAAAAATACGATAATTCGGAACCGTTATTATTTTCTTTTTATTTTATAAAAAAGGATTTTAAATTACAAAAACTAAGCTTTTATATAAATAATATTTTCAACGGAAATACTAATTTTAAAAAAGCTTTTGCATTTTTAAAAAACTATTTGTTACTTCGTTTATTATAAAATCAATTCAAACTTTTTTTCAAAAAATACATTTTATTTAATAATAAAATTATAATTTTAAAAGTCCGTTACAAAGCCGGAAAATTATATATTAAAGCTGAAAAATCGGAAGCATTGAAAATCTGGCCAGTATTTATTAACATAACAGAAATACGAAGATTTCTGAATATAATTCAAATTACTAAAAACTGAATAAAAAACTTCGCTGAAATTGCTAGATTATTAAATCGTTTTACTAAAAACGTATTTTAAAAATGAAAAACTCTTAAAATGATTTTTTTTTTTTATTAAAAAATTGTTGCAATCGAATAATAAAAAAAGCCGGTTATATATTATTAATGCCGGTTTTAATATATACGAACGCATTTGCATTTGCCGATAAATGCTATATATTTCAACGGCAAAAAAAAAAGTCTGTATCAATTTTATTATTATACGACAGTTTTTTTATTTATTAAAATTTAACAAAATTACGAAATATACAAAAAAAAGCTATTAATTATGGTCGAATATTGCAAAAAGTACTTTTATATAAACGTTGCGACGAACTTTTTATTTTATATACTAATTATGCTTTTTTAATATACTTTTTTTCACCCAAGTTTATTTACGAAAAAATTTATGCCCGATAAACAGCTAAAATAAAAGTTTTAAATATAACAATCTATTATATTAAAAGTCTTAGAAATAAAATGGCTAATGCTTTATTAAAAATCATTTTCTCTGGTCAAAACTGTTCGAAAGCAGATTTAAATAAATATAAAACATTAAATAACAAAAAAAAAAAGTGTGGATTTGAAAAAACGGAATTAATAGCTATAAAAAGCTATTGAAAAAGATTGCGGATTTTTTAATGCAATCAAAGAAAATAAAAGTTAAAAGTATCCGAAAAATAATATAATTATTAATAATTTAATAATTAACAAAAACCTTTTTATCCGATATTAATTTAATATTATTTTTGAAAAAAATAAAAAAAAAAAAAATTATATGCTAGAATTGGAGCCCGAAGCTCTATTTGCAAAAGTGTTATTATTGCTAAAAGATAAAAATATTGCAAAATCAATATCTGCTATTATTATAAATTCAGAACGAGCGTACGAAAATTGCTTTTGGTATTTAAACGTTTTTAAATACTTTTACCGATAAAAATATCCGATAAATTACGACAAAATCCGAAAAAACACAATTACAACGCAAAGCATTTAAATACAAATAGGAAAACAACGCTTTTTAATATAAATAGAAAAGTGTTTATAAAAAATATTTAATTTCCGGCCAGATGGCTGAAACCTTAGTAGCTGCATATAATTAAAAAAATCATTTTGCAGCAACGATTATTACGAAAAAACTAAAAAAATATTTAATAATTAAATATTACTTAAAATATATGCTTTTATATTAAAAAGTGCTTATAATATGCGAAGTTTAAAATTGCTAACAGACCCCAATTATTATTAAATATAATAGTTTTAGGTCTTATGGAATTATTAAAAGCTAATTTTTGTAGCTTTTTTCCTGAAGTTCCATTAAAATGCAAGTTTCTATTATTTATAATCGATTATTTTTCGAAGTTTCTTTGGATTTACCTATGCTTTTTACCAAGTTCAGAATAAATAATCAAAAGCCTTATTTTATTATTTCAATCAGATAAATGCCCGATCGAATTTTATATTAATTTAAAAAATCATTTCGGTGATATAATCAAAAAGTTTGTAAAAAAAAAAAGAGTTTTATAAACTAACTTCCTTATTGCATCGAAAAAATCGACTGATATAGCCGAAAAGGCTGTAAAAATAATACAAAAGGCTTTGGAAAAAACTGGTGGAAAGTTTGAAAAAAAAATTGAAATTATAATCTTCGAAGTTAATACAAAAAAAATTCTTTTCTTCGGATATTTACTATTTAATATTTAAAAAGAATATTAATCAAAAGCGGCTATAAATATGACTTTTCCGAAATACCACGTTAAAATTATTTATCAAACCTTTATTAATTAAAATTTTCTTAATATATTTTTAAAATGCAAATTCAGCAGATTATAAAAAATAGAATAATGCAATTCTGAAACATATTGTTATAAAAAAAAAAGTTATTTAAAATGTAACCCAAACTACGAAACAACGATAAAACAATACATTTAAAAAGATGCCGAAATTAAAAACTTTAATATCAAGCTTATTAATTATGCTGTATAACCATACAATTGCAAAGCAAAAACTAAAGCTATTTTGGAAAGGACTTTTTCGAATTTTTGATTTCGGAAAAAAACATATAAGATTTTATATACGTTAAAACAGTTAAACCGGAAATCTATTTCAAAACGATTTTATATCGATTAGCTAAAACCTTTTTATTTACGCACTGTTTATTTTATTACAGAATCAAAAAAAAAATGCTTACGTATTAAAATCTTTGCGCTAAAATATTATAATATTTAATTTTATTAAATCTTCGGGCAGAATTTAAAAAAAGAAAAACAGATTATAAAATCATGCTTTTAGTTTTAAAATATGCTTCCGATTACAAAAAACATAGTTTTTTATTAAAAAAAACTTTCCTGGATAATAAAAGGAAATGAAAAGCCAATTTGATAAATTAATTAAAAATCAGAAGGATATTATATGTTAATATTTTTTTATGAAATTCTTGCTTTTGCAAATTTTAGCCTTTTAAGCTTGATTTTTGCATTTGAAAGCTTTCGGAACGAAAACTTTTTAAAAAAAGATTTATTATAATTTGAAGCGTTAAGCGAAACTAAAAGCACGGATCCGCACAATCTGTACTTAAACTTTTCTGAGACTTCCATTCTTTTAAAATAATACATTTCCGATCTCAAAAACTACCTTGTCCCATTTTTCTCTGCTGTAGGGTGCAGGCTTTTTTTTAACTGGGGTATTATTTACATACTCTGGGTGTTAAGGGGTGCGAACGAGCAGAAGATTCGTAGGTGATTTGCATTAACTACGAGGTTTTTAAGTTAAAGATGCCGCGAAGTCTAAGATACAGTATGTACGAGCTCCGATATCACGTAATAACAACGTGATCTTCGGACCACGTGACCAACGAACTGACATCTTATCCCTTCATATATAATTCTCTTTTTTATTTTTTATTTAATTTCGTCGTCGAAGTTTATTTCTATAAATCGAGCTTCGTTCGCGAAGCGTTTTTGTAAACGAATGCGAAGTTTAGCTGAAATAATAAAAGAAATAATAAAAAAGGTAAGCTTTTTTAGTTTCGAAAGCAAAACAATTAATTCCTTTATAATAAAAAAGAAATTAATAGCAGTTTTTTTATGTTTAATAACAATTGTAAAAACCTTTTTTAATAATAAAAGCTCGTCTTCGTTATTTATCGATTTAGCACGTTTTTTGTTAGTAATTTTGGCTTTAGCCAGTTCTGCTTTAATCGGGTAAGATTTTTAAAAAAAAACGTATAGCGAATTTAATTATAAAATTATATGCGTTAATAACGTTTTTTAGCGGTTTTCAAAACTAATCTTCGGCGTTATAGCCACGCTATTGTATCAAATAAAAAAAGTTAAAGTTTCGTTTAAAATCGAAAATAGCGTTTATAACTTATAATAAGCTTCCGTTTGCGTCGATAAAAACAAATAAAAAGAAAAGGTTTTTTTGCCCTGGAAAAGGGTCGTTGTAAGCAAGTTTGAGCAGATTGGTATAAAAAACAAAATGTAATAATTTTTGCTCGAAAAGTAATTTCAGCTTATAATTATAAAAGCTTAAAATTTCGGCGATCTTATAAAAACCGTAGAATTTATTATTTAGTTTTTTAACTAATTTGATAAAAGTTATATTACGTTTGTTAAAAAACACGTTATTTTTTATTTTGTAAGCAAAAGCTGATTAGCGTTGTTAATTAAAATAGTATTTTTGGTCGGCCAACGCTGAAATCAGATTTGTACGTAAAAATAATTTTAATTTTTTTATTTTATCGGCGAAATCGTTTTTTTTCGTATTTATTATTCGCAAAATGCGTAAAATAAAACCTAAAATAGGCTTAAATAAAAAAAAGCTTATTCGGGAGTAAAAGCTTTTGTTAGCGTAAAAAAAGGAAATTCCGGTAAAAGCGTTTACAGCGTTATTCGCTGCGAATTCAGCTAAAAAAAGCCAATCTTCCTAATTTCTTTAAGCGTATTCGATAAATTGTTTTAAATAAAAAAATAGGTAAGCGTTCGCGTTTTCGGTCTGGCCGTTCGTTTCGAAATAAAAGCTAATAGATAGCGTAATATTGGTTCCGAAACGGTAATTAATAGCTTTCCAGAATTATAAAACAAATAAAAAACTTCGGTCTGAAATTATAAAATCGGAAAAATTATATAAACGCCAGATATTTCTGCAAAACAATTTGATTAAATCTGTCGCTTTTATAATTGTATAACAAATTATATAATATCGTTTTTTAGTAAAGCGATAAACTATTATTATAATCAGATTGTTTCGACTTTTATGCTTTTTCACTGGAAAAAGGCCTATAAAATCGACTGATATATGGCTTTAACGGCGTAAAAAAATAAATAGAAATTTAAGAAATCCTTAATAGCGTTGATTAGTGCTTATATTACAAAAGCAGCCGTTGCAATTGCGAACAAATCTTTTGCAATTCTCGGAAACTAATAACTAATAATAATTTTTATTAATAATTTCGTAAAGCTTGTTTTTGCCAAAATGGCTTGTTTTTATTAAATCATAAGCTATTTGTAAAAGCTAAATACGAATAAAAACGTTTAAATTCGATATATCGGAAACGTAAAATCGGTTTCGGAAATATAATTTATTATTACGTATAGCGTATTTAAAAAGTTATAACGTTTTGGATTTCGGAATACTTTTTGGTTTTTAAATATTTTTTTTTTAATAGCGATCCACAGCTTGTTAATAAAATAGTATTTATCCAGAAGTCGTGAAAGCTTTTCGTCGTCTGCTTCGAATTGTTTTAACGAAGCCGGAAAAGCGGTTAAAACTTCGGTTAAATAGTATTTTTTAAAAAAAGCCTGGTTTTAGAACTGAATTTTTTCGTTTAAAAAGTCCTGAGGAAAATTTTGAAAACGTCGGATTAAAAAGTCAGGTTTGTTATTTTGTTTTTTAAATCTAAATATAACTACAAAATCAAAACCAGTTAAAAATTCGTTTCAGCGTACTTAACGCCTGTTAAATTATTTAATCGTTATAAAATATTTTAAATTTCGGTAGTTTGTAAATACTCGAATTGAATAGGCAGCTTTTTGTAATTCGGCTCGCCAACCTTCGAAACAACGTATAATAGCGAAAAGTTTTTTATTATAAATTTCGTAATTGCATTCGGCTAAATCGAATTTCTTCGATATAAAAGCGACTGAATAAAATACTTTTGTATCGTTTTTTTAGAAAAAAATCCCTGAAAAAACGTAATTAAAAGCGTTAGTTTTAACAAATATTTTTTTATTAAAATTAAAATAGAACAATATAAATACAGTCGTAAAAGCTGATTTAAAAAACTCGAAAGCTTTTATATAATCGTCGTTAAAATTCCATTTAATATTTTTCTTCGTTAAATTTATTAAAAAAATAACGATTCTAAAAAAACTTTTAATAAATCGTCGATAAAAATTCGCAAAACCTAAAAACGCTTATACGTTTTTAACGTTGAAAAAAAGATTTCAGCTCGTAATCGCTTCGAGCTTTTTAAAATCCATTTTAATTTTAATAATAAAAATAATCATTTTAAAATAAACGATTTCTTAAACTTCGAATTCGCATTTTTTTATATTTAATTACAGGCCAGCGTTAAAAAAAGCTTAAAAAACGAAATTAACGTGTTTTTTGTATTTTTAAAAATCGTTTAAATAAACTAAAATATCGTTTATATAAGTTATGCAAAAAATATTTAAATAAAATCGCAGAATATCGTTTATGCGAAATTAAAACGTGGCGAAAACGTTGCATAATTCGAAAAGCATAATTAAAAACTCGAACAAGCTATATTTCGTATTAAATACAATAAGCCATTTATAGCTTTTTTTTATTCGAATCTTATTAAAAGCGGCGAAAACATCGAATTTAATATAAAATTTGGCTTTGCTTAATCGTAAAAGCGTTTTAAATTAATAATAAAAAGTATCGGTTTTTAATTGTAATAGCGTTAAAAGCCTTATAATCGACGCAAAATCGTAATCTTTCTTCTGGTTTCTTCGCAAATAAAACTAAAAAAACTGCGAAAAAAAAGCTCGCTCGAATCCAACCTTTTTCGAAGTTTTTTTTAAAAAATTTGCGTAAAATTTAAAATTCGTCGACTAATATATTATACAAAAGGCCGTATAAAAATATTATTTCAAATCGAAATTCTATCGTATAATCAACGCTTTTTTTATAAAATGCAAGCTTATCAACCTCGATAAAATCAAAAGCGGCTAAATAATAATAATAATAAAAAAAGAGTTTTATTCGAAAATCGATTAACGATTTAATTTAAAAAGCCAAACGAATATCTTCTAGTAAAGCTTCAGCGAAATAGAATTCGGCTGAAAGTTATTATCGCGCAGTCTGAAAAAACTTATTCTTTTATAATTAATCGATTTCAAATAATATGGTAAAAAGAGAATCGTCGGTTGAAACGCCTAGCTTGTGTAGTTATTAATTAATTTCGTATAAAAAAGCTGAGAATACTTCGATTTCTAGTTGAAAAGCCAAGGTGATAAATACAGCTGCTTTTGTACGACGAGGTGTAGCTGATAAAACGACGGTTTTGTAAAAATGGCGTTTCTGAACTAGGCCTAAAACAGCCAATTAATAAAAGTTTTAAAGTAAACAGTTCGAACGGCAGAAATCTAAATTAAAACAAAAGGTATTCGTAATTCAATTAATATAAGAATTGTATATTCTAAGCCAAGATTTGCTTAAAATAAAATCGTATTTTTTAAGTGTTATAATAAAAGCTGTAATTCGTTCGATATAACGGGCGATATTAATTTGAAAAAAGATTTGATAAATAACGTCGCCGTAAATGAAAAAACGTTCGTCAATCACGGTAAATTTACGTAGGTTGATAAATAAAACAAAAGTCAATTCGTAATATTATACGAAAGCATAATTAATAAAATTATCGGTAGCTCCGGAATCGTTTAAAAAGTAGGTTTTAATATATGTATTATTAGCAATTATAATACAAAGCAATATCAAATATGATTCCGGAACGCTATCCAAAGCAAATAATTTTAATTTATTTTTTAAAGGTTTTTAATAATAACAATTATTAAAAACAGTTAATTTTCCGATTTTTTGCTTCGGCTTTAGCTTTTTTAATCTAAGGAAAATCGGAGCAATTAGCAGCTCGGTGTTTATCGCTGGCATATTATAAGCAAAAGTTGTTAGCAAAAAAGTAGATTCGGCGAGCTAGCTTTTCGGCGTCACCGACTAAACGTCTGTTTTTTGCTATATTAATTGCGGTTTATATAATTACTTTAGTTTAAATAGCGCTAAAATCTATAAAATCGCTTTGAATAATAATCGTAATAATAATTTTAAATATAAAAGCGGAAAAAATAATTTCCGTATTACGGTTTCCGGTTTTATAATAATTAAAATTTAATTATCGAAAAACGATATCGGTTTCGCGTATTTAAGCGCAAAAACCAATAAAATCGGTTTTTAAATCGAAAAGGTTAATATACGATAAGCGAATAATTATATCAAAATAAAAAGCTTCGCGCAAAATAGCGATAGCGGCTTTGTTATTAAATTTAATATAATTTTTAACTTTCAGTCAAATAAAAAGAAAAATAAACAAAAATTGATTATTTTATTTAAAAAATAAAATTCTTTTAAATGCATCTGCCTATTAATTAAAAACACCGAACGATTGTTAAAAGACTTGAATTATTTTTGTAATAATTAAATAGGAAAAAATATCGTTCGTACGTAAACTTTTTTGTAAAACGCTTTTGGCTATATCGGAAAAGCGGAAGAAAAAATAATTTATGCGATTCTATTCGGTCGCATACCAATTTTGATTAAAACGAAGCTTTAAAATTATATTTTAAAAAAAAATAATAAAATGCTTCGTAACGTTGCCGGTGCTATCCGAATTTGTAAACTTATCGGGGTCGGAAAAAGTAGGTATTTTTTTTTTTACGTTTAAAATATTCGATGTATTTTAATTAGTAAAAGCTTATTTTCGGAGATTAGCAAATTCGGCTTCGCGGTTTTGAATCACTTTTTTTTAAAAAGCCTTTTTTTTCCAGTATTATACCGTCTGAATATCCAGCTTTTAAGCGAAATTATTTAATTTGGCCTTAAGTAATACTATTATATCGTTCTGCTTTACCGCGTAAGCGAAGATATCGAGAATTTCTTAAAAGCAGGCTTTCGTATTAGCGATCAGAGCGGCGACGATTTGATCGGAATATTTAAAATGTTTTAAAATAAAGCAATTGAAAAGTTCCGATAATTTAGGAAGTTCCGACATTTTCGGTATTAATGCCCGTTAAAGAAAAAGCGTGAAATATATTTTGTTCCGGAATATAGGCAGAAGCAGAACAAAGTTTTTCGAATGTAAGTCTTGTGTTAAAAAGAATTGTCGTTTCGTAATTTCGTATAAAAGGTCGTAGAAATCGTAAGGATCGTAAGGGTCGTAGAAGTCGTAAAATTGTTATCGCGATAAGATTGATTTTCTGTATGCGCAAAAGCAGAACAGAGTTAGCAGGCCTTTTCAGCTCGAAGGCTGAAATAAAGATATTAAAGAGGTTTGGTAGTTAATATATCAAAGGGTGCGAACGAGCAAAAGGTTCGTAAGTGATTTGCATTAACTACGGGGTTTCTAAATTAAAAGTGCCGCGAAATCTAAAATACAATGTATGCGGGCTCCGATGTCACGTGACAACAACGTGACCTTCGGACCACGTGACCAACGAACTGACATCTCATCCCCTCACACTGGAGGAGAAGGGAAAGAAATTTGTTTTCACTAATCAGTCTAACGGTTGTACGGTAGTTATTGATGCTACTACCATTCAACCAACCTTATCGTATATGGATTTATTGCTCCTTTCCCCTGTTAGTTATCCTGGTGTAAAGGGCTCCGGTGATCATGTCCCAAAAACAGTGGGTCGTGCACGGACCACACTACGTTATCCTACGTTATTACTACCACCCCCTACCATCCCCCTGCCACACCCTCAGCCACCCACCCAGCCACACCCTCGCACCTCGCACTTCGCACTCCACCATCATCTCCCTAGTTTATATTAGTATTTACAACTCCGCCATCACCACCACTATCACCAACACCAGGAAATTGAGAGGCCAGCCTTTCAAACCCCCCGTTTTGCAACAAACTAGTATAAAATTGAAAGGCCAGCCCTTCAAACCTTTCGTATTGCAATAATACTATTATTATTAATATTATAATTATTGCTAGTATTTTCACCAGTAGGCAGAGGGTGTGACGACTCACTTTTTTGCCACCTCTCGTGTCACCCCAGCAACTACGTATAGCTGCAAGCTCCCTGGTCTCCTGGTGGGTCTTCTATCAACTGTGGAAATTATTTATATATATAAAACTTTTTCTTTTTAGCAACCTTTGCCTTTTGCAGTTATTGATTTTAAATAAATATTTTTATTACAAAACCAAAAGCTCGTTTTTTATATTATATAAACACGGCGATTAATTAATTGATTTCCCAGCTTTTCGATTGATTAAATCGTTATATTATTAATAACTTTTTTTTTACGCTAGCGACGGCGTAAACTATTTTTTTTTTCGAATTTTTTACGAGTTATACCAAAATGATCGGCCGGTCGTAAAAAAGCTTATTTTCGCATTTTGCGAAAAATAGCTTTTGTTTAACGATTTTTTTCCTAGCAAAGCTTTTTAGCTTCTGCTATTATATTTTAATCTCCTTTTTTTTAATTAGCGAAAAAGCAGCCTTCCCCAAAAGCTTTTTTTTTTTTGAAAAATAATTTTTTTTTCCGAAAAAAAAAAAAAAAAAAAAAAACAGAGCGCTAATTATTTCGCCTGCCATCTTTTTTTTGCAGCTTAACGCTGAAAGCGTTTAATTAAAACTTTTGCAAAATTAATTAAAAAAAGCGCAAAAGCGTAAACGATAATTTTTGGAAATTATACGACTGCGACAGACCCTTTAATTAAAGCGTTTGATAGAATTTATCGAACGTGCTTTTGCTAATCGCGAATCTATTGCTTTTTCCTTTTTTCGCAACGTTTTATTTTAATTAACAAACGTTGCAAATCAACTTTTACGCTTTTCGCGAACTTTTTTTAAATTTCTTTTTGACGGCCAAAACCCTAGCGCGCTTTTTAAACGTTATAATTCCTATTTATTTGCTAACTTTCGACTAGCTCGTATAAAACGCGTTTCGAACTTTGAGTTTAAGTTAAATAATAATAAAAATTACAAAACACGCTATTAAAAAACTAAAATTTTCGATAATTTCGAATTTTATTACGATTATTTCGCTAGCGATCGATTTCGCAAAAATTATATATTCGATCAGACCGAAAGCGTAGCAAAAAAGTTTTTTATTTTACGTATTTTAAACCGTTCCGATCTTATATTTTCCGAAAAATTAATCAAAAAAATCGCCGATTTTCTGGCCGATTTTTTAAACGTTTAAAAGGCCGAAAACGAATTTAAAATGCTTATAATAAATACGCACGACGATTTTTAGCGATTTTATTTGCGATTTTCCATTTTCGTAGCAAACGCTTAAATACGAATTGATAAACAGCTTTAAAACGCTTTTCGCGATAAAATATTAAAGCGTTTACGAAAAAAGCTGTATTTGAAATAAACGCGTATAACGACTTTTAAAAATTGGCTTACCGCCGTCCGTTAAAAAAAACAAAGTCAATTGGCTAAACGAATTTTATACGCGAATCGTTTTTTAACCAAATTTATTATTTATTAAAATGATAAGTTTTTGATTAAAGCGTATTACGAATTAAATCGTACGTACGAAAATCGCTTAAATACTTTATAAGCTTTTCTTTAGCCTTTTGCTGTTTTTTCTTTTTTTCTACGCTAAAACGCCCTTTTTGGCGTTTTTTCCTTTCGATCGGACCAACGATAACGCTCGTTTTTTATTTTATATCAGAAAATTTAAAAAAGCTAATTTGCACGATTTTTTACGGGCCGACCCTCGGTTCCATCCAAAAGCTTTTTTAAATTAATAAATATAAACGAAATCGAACCGGCCGAAAATTCGCTTTTTGATAATAATAATAAAAACGAAAATTCTTTTTTAAACGATTTTTAAAATGCATACGAAAAAGTTAAAAGCTTTCCCGCCAATCGGAAAAACGCCCAGGCCTAAGCAAAGCTTTTTTTTTAAGCGTATTACGCGATATGCGTTATTTTAACGTTCGAAAGCTTTTTAATAGCGATTTATTAATAATTTTCGTTATATTTATCAAAAATGACTTTTCGTACAAAATAAAAGCGCTCGCCGATTTTAAAACAAACGGTTATGCGTTAATCGATTCGGCGTTAATTAAATTTTTTTTTTTTTTTTTTAAATTTTGATTTAATTTCTTTCGGCTTTTTTCTTGTAAAAAAGTATAATAAAACTCGTAGCTATTTAATTATATATTTTACGCTTTTTAATTTTATTATTAATAATCGAATACAATCGTTTACTTTTTTTTTAATTATTAATTTCGGAAATTATAATAAGATTTTAAAAAAAGCTTGGTTGGCCGTGTGACGAACCTCATATATTTCCCTTAAGATACAGACAGAGAGCTGAAAGGAAGGAAGCTCGGGGCGAACTATATACACTGTAGAACCCCCTGCCCCTGGCGCTACGCCAGAACTGTAACGGAAGACTGAAGAGCCGAAAGCCGAACAGCCGAATGGCCGGGCCGTTACACTACCCCCCCCTCCGAAAAAAGCTGGCCTTTCAGCTGTACAGAAAATTATACCGAAGGTTCGGCACACCGAAATAAAATGAACGAACGACTGCAGTTGCAATTAAAGAATAAAAGAGTGTAAAAATGAAAGAAAACCACTACTGAAAACCCCATTCCGAACCGTCCGAAAACTCCTCAGCTAATGCAGCCTGAATTTCAGCCTTATTTTCATCGCCGTACAAGCCGATTGCAGCCATTTGCTCCTTTTTCAGTATCTCGGGGGCAATAGCGGGTCTGAATTTACAGCCCGCAATTCAGTGATTTATACCGCCGCATTTAGTACAGCAGTTTGCACGGCGCTAGGCCTCTTTTTGAGCTATCGATAAATTAGGAGCCCTAGGTAGAATTGGATATTTCTGATTCAGAGTCAAAGTTTCGTTTTTGTTAATTGCATTTAAAACTTCGATTGCATTTAATTTATTAATACGTTCGAGCTTTTTTCGTTCGCGTTTTTCGATTTGCGTAATATCTATAGGGTCGCCAGCGTCGTATATCAGCCGGCGGGTCGGCGTATTCGTACGCATACCGACCACCCTAAGGGGGGGGTTGTTCCGAGGGGCGTTCCGAGGGGTGCTAGGGCCGGGCTGGCCCGAAGGGAAAGAAAAAGAAGAGGGGCCGAAACTGACTGATCGGGAATCCGAACCAATTAAACGTTGTAAAAATGCAACGTATGCAATCCAAATGATAAGAAGGTCCATATGGCCCCGGAGTAGCCTTTTCACCGGATCGGCTAAACCGTTCCGAAATGCGACGATTTTGGCTACGTTATTTTAATTAATACGATTTTCGTGCAATAAACGCTGAAAGGTCGTAATATAAACCTGCAAAAAGCTGGAACCTTATTTGCACGCTAATAATCGGTTTTTTGCCTTTTAAATCTTATTCGGGTTATCGTATACTCGGCGCAGTTTTTCGAATAAAATATAATAATTCCAAGATTGATATGATTCGGCCGAAGAAAGCAGGGGTAAAATTAGCGATTGGCAATTGTTTTCGAGATTTGCAAAAACGTAATAGAATTGGGCGGTGGCGTTGCCGATTAACTGGCCGTCGATTCGTAATTTGGCTTTAATTGAAAGGTATTATATATCCCATTTGATTCTACCAAACTTGACAGGATCGGGTAAACACGGCCTGGGCCGACGATTTCGGTCAGATCGTCGATTCGTATGTCGAGGTTTTCTAGCTGCTGCTCGAGTTCTAAAATGCGTTGCTGCATTTGTAGTTGAATAGAATTGGCAGAGCCTTCAGGAAGTGGTGTAGACATAGCTATGACGTAGCTAGTTTAGAAGCGAAAGAACAAAGGGGAGGTTGTTGCTGTAGTAGCTGTCGGGGGTGCTTTTGGGTCGGAAGCATCAAGTTATCGGTGGGAGTAGTCGTATTAAAGTGTAGTAAAGGCGGTGCACGCTAGTATGGCGGTAGCGTACGAGAAGGTGCAATAATCGTAGTAATAGAAGTAGGTAGGTGGCGCAATTGATCGGAAGCGCCTGAAACGATACGTGGCGAGAGTTGTAGTCGATAAAAAAGGCAATAAATCAATAAATGGGCATCCGCAGATCCCGAGTTAATAAATCAATATTAATAAGTCTAATAAACAATAAATCAATAAAGTCGATATTAATAAGGCCAATAAATCAATAAATACGACGTCACTCCGAACGAAGGGTCTGTATAGTGTGACGAACCTCATATATTTCCTTTAAGATACAGACAGAGAGCTGAAAGGAAGGAAGCTCGGGGCGAATTATATACACTGTAGAACCCCCTGCCCCTGGCGCTACGCCAGAACTGTAACGGAAGACTGAAGAGCCGAAAGCCGAACAGCCGAATGGCCGGGCCGTTACAGGCCGAATATTAAATTTTATTAAATTGTAATAAACGCAAGCTGCATTGGCCAAAATCTTACCCTTTTATAGCCTTTTACGCTCGTTGTATTAAAATCTTTTATTTATATCTTCGAAAGATTTAATTTCGCTATTAAAACGACGTTATAAAACGTGATAAAAACCTTAATTAATTATAACAGATTTACGACGCTATACGAAGCGCGAAAAAATCGAATTTCACTCGCGGTGCCAATTTCGATAGCGACGCCAATAAAATAATATAAGAAATTATATTATTTTTTCAAACTGCCGATTTTTTTTTATTATTTCTTTTTTTTCTTTTTTTCTTTCGTCAAAACAACTTTTTCGTTCTACGAAAAACAATTATATTAAAAACCGAAAAAAAAACCTTCGCCGCGATGATTTTTCAGCTTAATATAATCCACAGTTCAGATAAGCTTTTTTTTAAACCTTTTAAACGATCAGTTCGAAAACGAATCTTTCAACCTATTGCTTACCTAATTTTTATCTGCCAAATTATTATATACGCTTTTAAGCTGATTTTCAGAAAAAAAGCAATTAAAATGTTTTTAATTTTTTTATACGAAATCGACAAAATACTAGACGACTTTACGTATAATATTTTTTTTAAAACTTAATCTTATAGTTTTTTCGAACGTTTCAAAACCAACGAAATATCGATTTCGACCTTTTTAACCAGCTTAGCAAAGCTAACTTCGAATAAACCTTTTTTCGAATTTTTTCTCCGAAATACAAAAACCTCGAATACGTATTTTTTAAAGCTGCCAATAACAAACTAGCTTTTTACCGGCTTTACGACTATAAAATCAAATTTATTATAAATAAAAAAAAGCTGAAATACACTTTTTTATATAAAATATCGATTTCAAAGCTCGAGATTATTAAAATTTATTTGCAAAATAATTTTAACAAAAGTTTTATCGAATTTTTCACCGTTTTCTTCGCTGTTTTAATGCTTTTCGCTAAAAAACCCGACGGTTTATTACGTTTTTATATCGACTATCGAACTTTTAATAATATTATTCGTAAAAATCGCTATTTTTTTCTTTTTATCGATAAAACTTTTGCTCGTTTTTCGAAAGCACGAATTTTTACGAAATTCGATATTCGTTAAGCTTTTTATAAAATTCGAATAAACTTCGCTAATAAAAAATTAACGACGTTTCGTACGCGTTACGGCGCTTATAAATGCAAAATGCTACTTTTTGGCTTTATTAATAAACCCGCAATTTACTAACGCTATATAAACGACGTTTTTTTCGATTATTTAAACGATTTTTGCATTGCATACTTAAATAACATTTTTATTTATTCGTCCGACCTTTTAAAATACGTTATATACGTTCGCAAAATACTTTAAAAGCTCGTTAACGCTGAATTACAGGCCGATATTCGAAAGTTTAAATTTAACGTTATTCGAATCCGTTATTTAGATTTTATTATTTTTATTAAAAACTTAGAAATAAATTTAAAAAAAATTTCCGTAATCGCTTATTAAAAGCCTTTTACTATTGTAAAAAATATATAAAGCTTTTTTGGTTTTTGTAATTTTTACCGACGTTTTATTCGAAACTACGATATAATTGCAAAACCTTTAGTTTATTTAACCAAAGCTAACGTTTTTTATAATTTCATTTTTAAATAATGAAAAAGTTTCGACCTTTTTATATTAGCTTTTATTATTATATTAATTTTACAATATTACAGGCAAAATCTTTTTTGCATATTAAAAACTAACGCTTCCGACGGCGTAATAGCTTTCGTGCTTTCGCAATTCTATAGCGACGACTGGTTTTCAATCGCTTATTTCAGCAAAACTATAGCTTTCGCAAAGCTAAACTACGTCGTATACGACAAAAAAATGCTCGCAATTGTAAAATTTCTAAGCAATTTTCGTATTAAACTGATTAATTTAGTTTATTAAATCAAAATTATTATTAATTACAAAGCTTTAAAATACTTTATAATCTTCAAACTTTTAAACGTTCGATAAACACGCTGGGCCGAGCTCCTCGCCGACTACAACTTTTTTATTACGTATAAATCAAATAAACACAATTTTTTAATTAACGTATTAACATATCGTACGAGCGAATTCGACCGTTAAAACTCTTTTAAACGCATTCAGCGCTTGCAAATCCTTTTTCGAACCGATCAAATCGATTACCGCTTTTTAATTAAAAAACTTCGATTTTTCACGGCTTTCGAAACAGCTATTTTTATCGTTGAAATAATTAATTTTTTTTTCGCATTCGTGTCGTTAACTAGCTTTTCTACGTTAATCGTATAATTAACAGCTTAATAACTTTCCGAAAAAAAACTGTACGAAACGCTACGAAAAAAAACGACGATAATAATACTTCGTATATTTTTAAACGCGATCTGCTGCTATATTACGGTCGCTTAATAATTTTAAACGTCGATTATTTTCGTTTAGCCTTTATACGAAAAATACACGACCAAATTTCTACCGTTTATTCCAGCGTTTGCAAAACTACGCAATTGCTTTCGGATTAATATTATTAACGAAATATAACAGCTTTTGTAAAATAATACTATCGCAATTGCTACGCTTATCGAAGAAATTTTGTTTTAAAAAATAAGCGCCCCGGCTTTTTTTAGTTTTTTTCTGTTTCTGACCATTTTTAAAAACACCTTATAATAAACTTTTACAATTTTAACAAAAATAAATACGATTACGATAACGTATTTATAATAATAAATCGCTTTTCTAAGCAAACTATTTCGATTTTTTATTATAAAAACATCGACGCTCGAAGCCTCGCCAAATTGTATATATTTTATATATATAAATATTTTAGCTTTTTAAAAAGTATTATTAACGATCGTGGCTTTTAGTATTAATTTACCTTTTGGTTTGAATTAAACAAAATACTCGGTACGCAATTAAAGCTTTCGACAGCCGCTTATTTTAAAACCGACGGTCAAACCGAAATTTACAATTAATATTTGCAAAAACGCTTTCGATCTTTCGTAAATTTCTATTAAAACGATTGGAGCGAATTTTTTTTAATAATAGATTTCGCTTAAATAATCCTTTTTTACGAAAATCTAAATAGCTTTTCACTTTTTGAAATTGTATACGATTATACTTTTTATATTAATTAAAATTAAAAGCTCGATACTTTTTTTTTTCTTAACCTTTTATATAAGCTAAACGTAAACGAAGCTCGTACGTACGCTCGCCGCTATTACGACGCTTAAAACCTTGCTAAATCGCATTTTTAATAAGCCTACGATAAAATAAAAAAAAATACGAATAAGTTTCGCCGCGCGATCGATTTTAACGTTAGCGATTACGTATAATTCGATATGCGTTTATTTCCGATTTTTCGGCCCTTTCGCAAGCTCGACAATTTTACAAACGGCTTTTTTAAAATTGTAGCCAAAATTTTCGATAACGTTTTTAAACTAAACCTTTTTAATATTATAAACGTATATCCGGCTTTTTACGCTAATCGATTACGTAAAACAGCTAACGACGCGCTTTCAGGTCAGATTAACCCAGCTTTTAAATTTATTAATATAATTAATAAATTTAAATACGAAATCGAAAAATTAATCGCTTATCGAATGCAGCGGAAAATCTTTCAGTACAAAGCTTTTTAAATAAGCTTAAATAAAAATCTTACGTGATATTTCGCGTTTGACTTTATATACGCTTTTTTTAAAATGCGCGATTTTCATTTGGCGTATAAAAAGCTTTTCGGTTCTTCTGCAAAACTTATAAACTGGCTGAAAGCGTATTCCGAAGGTTTGGATTCGTACGATTATTTAAATAGCGACGTGCTAATAAATAAAAGCTTAAAAACGCGCTTTTTTCGGACGGAAAAATAGTAACGATTTACTCTTTTGCCATTTTTCGTATTACCTTAGCAACTACGTATAGCTGCAAGCTTTCTGATCTTTTAATAAATCTTCTATTAACTATAGAAACTATTTATATATATAAAGCTTTTTTTTTTAGCAACTTCTGCTTTTTGCAATTGTTAATTCTAAATGAATATTTTTGTTACAAAACCAAAGGCTCGTTTCTTATATTATGTGAATACGGCGACCAGTTAACTGATCTCCCAGCCCTTCGACTGATTAGATCGTCACAAAGGGAGCCATTCTTCACAATACACACGGATTTCACTTTTTGCTCGCAACAACTTTTAACTTATTGTATTCGATTCGGGAAATTCGTTTTTTTTTTTCGAATTTCGAGGAATTAGCTCGAAAGCTCGCCGCGTTCGCCGTACAGCTCGCGAAATATTTTTTTTTATTTTTTTTTTTGGTCGTTCGACGATTATAATAATATAACGATCTAATCAGTCGGAGGGCTGGAAAATCAGTCAACTGGTCGCCGTATTTATATAATATAAAAAACGAGCCTTTGGTTTTGTAACAAAAATATTTATTTAAAATCAACAATTGCAAAAAACAAAAGTCGCTAAAAGAAAAAAGTTTTATATATATAAATAATTTCTACAATTGATAAAAGATTTACTAAAAGATCAGAAAACTTGCAATTATACGTAGTTGCTGAAATGATATGAAAGGTGGCAAAAAAGTAAATTGTTATATTATTTTTCCGTCCGAAAAAAACGCGTTTTCGAGCTTTTATTTATTAATACGTCGCTATCCAAATAATCGTACGAATTTAAATCTTCGGTATACGCTTTTAGCCCGTTTAAAAGTTTTGCAAAAGGACCGGAAAGCTTTTTATTGTAACGATTTAATTAGTCGGAGGGCTGGAAGATCAGTCAACTGGTCGCCGTGTTCATATGGTATAAAAAACGAGCCTTTAGTTCTGTAACAAAAATATTTATTTAAAATCAATAATTGCAAAAGATAAAGATTGCTAAAAAAAGAAAGCTTTATATATATGGATAATTTTTATAATAAATAAAAAACTTATTAAAAAACCAAAAAATTTGCAGCTATATGTAATTGCTAAAGTAATACGAAAAGTAGCAAAAAAGTGAATCGTTATACTATTTTCCCGTCCGAAAAAAGCGCGCCCTTATACTTTTATTTATTAATACGTCGCTATTTAAATAATCGTACGAATTTAAACTTTCGGAATACGCTTTCAGCCAATTTATAAGTTTTGCAACAAAACCGAGAAACTTTTTATACGCCAAATAAAAATCGCGCGTTTTCGGAAAAGCGTATATAAAATCGAACGCGAAATATTACGTAAAATCTTTATTTAAATTTATTTAAAAAGCTTTGTATTAAAAAGTTTTCCGCTGCATTCGATAAGCGATTAATTTTTCGATTTCGTATTTAAGCTTATTAATTATATTAATAAATTCAAAAGCTAAATTAACCTGATTTAAAAGCGCGTCGTCAGCTGTTTTACGCAATCGACTAGCGTAAAAACTAAATATACGTTTATAATATCAAAAAGGTTTAATTTAAAAGCGTTATCGAAAATTTTGGCTATAATTTTAAAAAAGCCGTTTATAAAATTATCGAGTTTACGGAAAAGCCGAAAGGTCGGAAATAAACGCATATCGAATTATACGTAATCGCTAACGTTAAAATCGATCGCGCGGCGAGATTTATTCGCATTTTTTTTTATTTTGTCGTAGGCTTATTAAAAGTGCGATTTGGCGAGGTTTTAAACGTCGTAATGGCGGCGAGCGTACGCACGAGCTTCGTTCGCGTTTAATTTGTGTAAAAAATTTTTTAAAAAAAAGTATCGAATTTTCAGTTTTAATTAATATAAAAAATATAATCGTATATAATTTCAAAAAATAAAAGGCCATTTAGACTTTCGTGAAAAAAAACTATTTAAGCGAAATTTATTTTTAAAAAAAATTCGTTCTAATCGTTTTAATAAAAGTTTACGAAGGGTCGAAAGCGTTTTTACAAATATTAGTTGTAAATCTCGGTTTAACCGTCGGTTTCGGAATAAACGGCTATCGAAAGCTTTAGTTGCGTATCGGGTATTTTGTTTAATTCAGACCAGAAAATAAATTAATATTAAAGGCCACGATCGCTAATAATATTTTTTAAAAAGCCAAAATACTTATATACGTGGAATATATATAATTTAATAAAACTTCGAGCGTCGATATTTTTATAATAAAAAATCGAAATAGCTTGCTTAAAAAAGCGATTTATAATTACGAATACGTTACCGTAATCGTATTTATTTTTGTTAAAATTACAAAAATTTATTATAACGTACTTTTAAAAAAAATTAAAAACAGAAAAAAGCTGAAAAAAGCCGGAGCGTTTATTTTTTAAAATAAAGTTTTTTCGATAAGCGTAGCAGTTGCGATAATATTATATTATAAAAGCTGTTATATTTCGCTAATAATATTGGTTCGAAAGCAATTGCGTAATTTTGCGAACGTTAAAATAAGCGATAGAAATTTGATCGTGTATTTTTCGTACGAAGGCCAAACGAAAATAATCGACGTTTAAAACTATTAGGCGACCGTAATATAACAGCAGATCGCTTTTAAATATATACGAAATATTATAATCGTCGTTTTTCTTCGTAGCGTTTCGCATAGCTTTTTTTCGAAAAGCTATTAAACTGCTAGCTATACGATTAGCGTAGAAAATTTGGTTAACGATACGAAATAGGAAAAAAAATCAGCTATTTCAACGATAAAAACAGTTATTTCGAAAGACGTAAAAAATCGAAGTTTTTTAATTAAAAAGCGGTGATCGATTTGATTTGTTCGGAAAAAAAATTTGCAAACGCTAAATGCGTTTAAAAAAGTTTTAGCGATCGAATTCGTTCGTACGACGTATTAATACGTTAATTAAAAAATTGTGTTTATTTGATTTATATGTAATAAAAAAGTTGTAATCGGCGAAAAGCTCGGCTTAGCGTGCTTGTCGAGCGTTTAAAAGTTTGAAAATCATAAAATACCTTAAAATTTTATAATTAATAATAATTTTGATTTAATAAATTAAGCTAATTAATTTAGCACGAAAATTGCTTAAAATTCTTACGATTACGAGTATTGTTTTGTCGTATACGACGTAGTTTAGCTTTGCGAAAATTATAATTTTGCTAAAATAAGCGATTAAAAGCTAATCGTTATTATAGAATTGCGAAAGCACAAAGGCTATTACGCCGTTTAAAGCGTTAATTTTTAATATATAAAAAAAATCTTGCCTGTAATATTATAAAACTAATATAATAATAAAAATTAATATAAAAAATCGAAATTTTTTTAATATTTAAAAGTGAAACTGTAAAAAACGTTAGCCTTAGTTAAATAAACTAAAGGTTTTGCAATTATACCGTAATTTCGAATAAAACGTCGGTAAAAATTACAAAAACCAAAAAAGCTTTGTATACTTTTTATAATAGTAGAAGGCTTTTAATGAACGATTACAAAAACTTTTTTTAGATTTATTTTTAAGCTTTTAATCGAAATAATATAACTTAAATAACGGGTTAGAATAACCTTCAATTCAAATTTTCGAATATCGGCCTGTAATTTAGCGTTAACGAGCTTTTAAAGTATTTTGCGAACGTATATAACGTATTTTAATAAATCGGACGAATAAATAAAAATATTATTTAAATATGCAATACAAAAATCGTTTAAATAATCGAAAAAAACGTCGTTTATATAAGGTTGATAAATTGCGAGTTTATTAATAAAGCCAAAAAATAGCACTTTGCATTTATAAACGCCGTAACGCGTACGAAACGTCGTTAATTTTTTATTAACGGAGTTTATTCGAATTTTTTGAAAAATTTAACGAATATCGAGCTTCGTAAAAATTCGCGCTTTCGAAAAACGAGCAAAGGTTTTATCGATAAAAAAAAAAATAGCGATTTTTACAAATAACGTTATAAAAAGCTCGATAATCGATACAAAAACGTAATAAACCGTCGGATTTTTTAGCGAAAAGCATTAAAGCAGCGAAAAAAGCGATAAAAAAATCGACAAAGCTTTTATTAAAATTCTTTTGCAAATAAGTTTTAATAATTTCCAATTTTAAAATCGATATTTTATATAAAAAAGTGTATTTCAGCTTTTTTTTTACTTATAATAAGCTCGATCTTATAATCGTAAAGCCGGTAAAAAGATAGCTCGTTATTAACGGCTTTAAAAAACACGTATTCGAGGTTTTTTAACTCCGAAGAAAGAAATTCGAAAAAAGTTTTATTCGAAGTTAGCTTTGCTAAATTAATTAAAAAAGTCGAAATCGATATTTCGTTGATTTTAAAACGTTCGAAAAAACTGTAAAATTAGGTTTTAAAAAAATATTATACGTAAAATCGTTTAGTATTTTGTCGATTTCGTATAAAAAGGTTAAAAACACTTCAACTGCTTTTTTTTTAAAAATCAGCTTAAAAGCGTATATAATTATTTGGCAAATGGAAATTAAATAAATCGTAGATTAAAAAACTCGTTTTCGAATTAATCGTTTGAAAGGTTTAAAAAATAGATTATTTAAATTATTAGTTATATTAAGCTAAAACGCCATCGCGGCGAAAGTTTTTCTTCGGTTTTTAATATAACTGTTTTTCGTAAAACGAAAAAAGCTGTTTTAACGAAAGGAAAAAAAAAAAAAAGAAAAAGAAACAAAAAAAAAAAAGGATCGGCAGCCTGGAAAAATGGTGGTATGATTTTCCAAATTATTTTATTAGCGTTGCTATTGAAATTAGCACCGCGAATAAAATTCGACCTTTTCGCGCTTCGCACAGCGTCGTAAATCTGCCACAATTGGTCAAAGTTTTTATTACGTTTTACAGCGTTGTTTTAATAACGAAATTAAATTTTTCGGAGGTGCAAATAAAAAATTTTAATCCAACGAACGTAAAAAGCTATGGAAAAATAAGATTTCGGCTAATAAAGCTTGCGTTTATTACAATTTAATAAAACTTAGTATTCGGCCAACCAAGCTTTTTCTAGAATTATATTATAATTTCCGAAATTATTAATTAAAAAAAATAAACGATTATATTCGATTATTAATAATAAAATTAAAAAGCGTAAAATATATAATCAAATGGCCACGAGTTTTATTATACTTTTTTTTATAAAAAAAAAAGCCGGAAATAATTAAATCAAAAGTTAAAAAAAAAAAAAAAAAAAAAAACTTAATTAACGCCGAATCGATTATGTGACGACTCACTCTTTTGCCACCTCTCGTGTCACCCCAGGAACTACGTGTAGCTGCAAGCTCCCTGTTCTTCTGATGGGTCTTTTATTAACTGTGGAAATTATTTACATATATAAGGCTTTTTTTTTAGCAACTTTTGCTTTTTGCAATTATTGATTTTAAATAAATATTTTTATTACAAAACCAAAAACTCGTTTTTTATATTATATAAATACGGCGATCAATTGATTGATTTCCTAGCTTTCCGATTAATTAAATCGTTATATTATTAATAATTTCTTTTTTTACGCTAGGGACGGCGTAAAATTTTTTCCTTCGAATTTTTTACGGGTTATACCAAAATGATCGACCGGTCGTAAAAAAGCTTATTTTCGCATTTCGCGAAAAATAACTTTTGTTTAACGATTTTTTTTTTAGCAAAGCTTTTCAGCTTTTGCTATTATATTTTAACCCTTTTTTTTAATCAGCGAAAAAGCAGCTTTTTTCAGAAGCTTTTTTTTTAAAAAAACAGTTTTTTTCCCGAGGAAAGAAAAATAAAAGAAAAAGCAAAGCGCGAATTATTTCGCTTGCTATTTTTTTTTTGCAGCTTAGCGTTGAAAGCGTTTATTTAAGATTTTTGCAAAATCAACAAAAAAAGCGCAAAAGCGTAAATAACAAGTTTTGAAAATTATACGACTGCGATAAACTTTTTAATTAAAGCGTTTAGTAAAATCTATCGAACGTGCTTTTGCTAATCGCGAATCTGCTGTTTTTTTTTTTTCGCAACGTTTTATTTTAATTAACAAACGTTGTAAATTAATTTTTACGCTTTTCGCTAACTTTTTTTAAATCTTTTTTTAACGGCCAAAACTTTAGCGCGCTTTTTGAACGCTATGATTTCCATTTATTTGCTGATTTTCGATTAGCTCGTATAAAGCGCGTTTCGAATTTTAAATTTAAGCTGAATAATAATATAAATTACAAAACACGCTATTAAAAAATTAAAATTTTTAATATTTTCGAATTTTACTACGATTATTTCGCTAGCGATCGATTTCGCAAAAACTATATATTCGATTAAATCGAAAGCGTAGCAAAAAAGCTTTTTATTTCGCGTATTTTAAACCGTTTCGATTTTATATTTTTCGAAAAATTAATAAAAAAGGTCGCCGATTTTCTGGCCGATTTTTTAAACGTTTAAAAAGCGGAAAACGAATTCAAAATGTGTGTAATAAATACGTACGACGATTTTTAGCGTTTTTATCTGCGATTTTTCAATTTCGCAGCGAACGCTTAAATACGAACTGACAAATAGCTTCGGAACGCTTTTCGCGATAAAATATTAAAACGTTTACGAAAAAAGTTGCATTTGAAATAAGCGCGTACAACGACTTTTAAAAATTGGCTTATCGCCGTTCGATAAAAAAAACAAAATCAGTTGGTTAAACGAATTTTATAAGCGAACCGCTTTTTAATCAAATTTATTATTTATTAAAATGGTAGGTTTTTAACCAAAGCATATTACGAGTCAAATCGTACGTACGAAAATCGTTCAAATGTTTTATAAGCTTTTTTTTAGTCTTTCTTTTTTTTTTTTTTTTTTTTTTTTACGCCAAAACGCTTTTTTTAGCGTTTTTTTCTTTTTCGATCGGACCAACGACAGCGTTCGTTTTTTATTTTTATATTATCAGAAAGTTTAAAAAAGCCAATTTGCACGATTCTTTACGGGCCGATTTTCGGTTTTATTCAAAAGCTTTTTTAAGCTGATAATATAAAACGGTGATACCTTGTATTAATGGGAGTTGATAGTTTTAGCTATGGTCGAGGCATGGACCTTTCCGAGACCCTCTGCCATTGATTATTTTCAACAGGTATAAGAGCAAAGCACTCCTTTAAATAGTACTATAGGTACGCAGTTTAATTTATATTTTTACTTATTTTTTTTTTTTTTTTTTTTCAGTTTTTTTTAGGGATTTTTTAGATTATTTTATTTATCGATATATGGCCGTATTAGTTTGGTTTTTTTATTTACTTTTATATTTGGTGATTTACGCAGGGATTTAAACTTCGGTGTTTCGTTTTTATATATTCGCCGATGCATTTTTTATAATCGCAGTTAAGGTCGATTTCGATATTTCGCTATTACGGCTTAAAAAACCTTTTATATAGTGTTATTCGCAGTTATATTATATAAAAAAATTTTAATAGCTTTTTTTATTTTGCGTATAATTATTAGATTATAAAAATATAATATATTTCAGAAACGTTTGAAATTACGGTCAGGCAATTTTAAACCGTGCGAAATTTAAAATTCGAAAGTCGCTCTTTTGTTTAAAAATAATAAATCGAATATTGATTCGTACGCTTCGACCGCTGCGTTCGGTTTTTTTAAATTAGATTTTTTTTGGTTAAACGCTTGGCGAGAATTTAATTTTTTGATTTTACGCTTTGTGATTATGGCAATTATAATTTGCGGCTTTTTATTAAAAGTAGTAAGGAGATGGCTGTACGTGTATTGGCCTGAGTTACGGAATATCGAGACCGTGGATTATATAATAATATTATATTAATTTAATTAATTTATTAAAAAATAAGTTTTTAATATATTATTTAAATGTTTGGACGTAATTTTATTTTATTTAATTTTTTTAGAAAACACAAAGACTTTTTTGATAGCTTTTTTATTAAAAACGATTTTTTTTATATTAAAAACTTTTAATTTGCAATTTCAGAAAAAAACTTATTTATTTAATTTAAACTTTACCAACACTTTTATTAATATCATGGACAACGACGCTTTTCGTTTTTTTATGCGAGGCCGTATGCCTTTTTCTGACTTTTTTGGTGCATTTTTATTTATTAGCGCCAACGTTACCGATTTTATCGAGAAATATAAAGAAATTTGTAAGGATTTCGGAGTTTTTGAAATTGAGATGTTCGATAAACTTTTTCGCTATTGTGATTTAATTATTAAAAATATTATTAAGTCGATAAATAAATAAAAGATTATTAGGGCTCGAAATTGGCGTAAACTAATTAAAGCTTTGAAATCGGAATTCCGGGATTACGATCGCTAATAAATTCGCGATATTATCGCTTTTTTTAAATAGTTTGTTATAATAATTCGCTAAGCCAAAAAACTTAAGACTTATTATCGTATTTATACGAGAGTTTTTAACGTTTTCGTTAATAAAAAGGTTTTAAGCGAGGTTGAGCAAAAAAGATTGTTTTTACTTGGCTTTTTAATTAGCATTCGCAATAAAATTATTAAGCATTTTAAGATTAATAAATAAGATTTTGAAATTTTCGATTAGTATTTTAAATTTGTAAAATTCGTTTTTAAATAAAATTAAAGCGAACGTATTATCGAAATTATAAATTAAAAGAAATCTTTTTTTTTTATTTATAAAAAAAACGTGGAAGCTTTAATACAGGAATATACTCAGCTACTAAAAGTTACCGAGATCGCTAAAAAACAGCCAGTTATTATATTATTTAATTATTTTGCAAAATTTATTGGCTTGGAAAAGCTTAATAAAAATATCGAAACTTTCGTATTAAAATTTATCGATATTAAAATTCAAGAATTTTAAAGCAAAGTCGAAAGTTTTATGCAATAGCAGAAGAAACTTTTTTACGTTAATTCGGATAATAAAAACGATTAAAATAGCTTTTATAACAATTATTTTTTTTAAAATGCGCGAAGCGATTAATTTCGCTAAGCTATCGTAAAAATAATGGCTGCCTAATGGCAATCTTTTCGTGCTAGCGATTAGAATCAGCGAAATATTAATTATAATAACGATTATTAAAGGAAAAAAGGAAATTAACGCGGGAATTAGAATCGCGGCTATTAAAATGATAAAAGTAATTATTAAAACAGATTTCGTGGCTTTAAATATGGATTTTGTGATAATAAAGAAATTTATTGCGAAAAATTTTATATTCGCTCAAAATGCAAAGCATTTAATTTTTGTATAAATAATAAAGTTTGTTATATTAATAAATACGAAGCGATTTGCCTCGGATCGACGGAAGCAGAAATAAGCTTTTTTAATAAAGTTGAAAATCAAAGCTGGCTGAATATTATTCGCTTAAAAGTAAGAAGTACTGTAAAAGTAGATAGAAAAACCAGACTGATACGGCCATATGTCGGTGGGTAAGATAGTCTAGGGAATTTCTAGAAAAGACTGAAAAAAGAAAAAGAAAAATAAATAAAGGTATGAATTGAACTGCGTGCTTATAATATTATTTAAAAGAATGCTTTGTTTTTATATCTGTTGAAAATAATCAGTAGCAAAAGGTTTCGAAAGGGTTTATGCCTCGATCATAACTAAAACTACCAACTTTTATTAATACAAAATATTACCGTTTTATATTCTATCCTAAATAATATACGTAATCGTTTTTAACTACGATTAAAAAAAAACATAATTTTAATAAATGCAATTTAATTTATCTTATATAATTTAAAAACCAATTAATCAAAAACCGAACTTTTTAGTCCTATACTTCTTCGGTCTTTTAACCCGTTTTTAGCCTTTTTGCCGTTAGCTTCTGCGAAGAAATAGCGTTTCGCTTATCGTTTAAATTATTTTGTTTATTTTGCTTTTTTAAAAAATAGCTCGATAAAATATTAATCGAGATATCGTTTAAATTTACGAACGTTTTGATAGCTTTTTCGTCGATAATATTATTAAGCGTCGCCGCGACAAATGCTTTTTACGATTTTTCTTCGTAAATAATAAATTTCAGCTTCTAAACGTGATTCTACGCTTTACAAAAGGCGCTGAAAAGTCTTGTATTAAAATCGTGGAAATCATCGATTAATTCGTCGTAATTAAACCCGATTAACGCTTTTGCTTCGCGTAAAATTAATAAGTCGGATTACGATTGTTTACCGACGAATGCTTTTAAAAAGGCTCCGAAATCTGTAAAAAAAACTATTTTACGAAATGGTTCGAAAATAATCGTTTGCAATCGAAACTACCGAAAATATTATAATTGTTTTCGCCGCAATACAAATAGTATTAGATTGCTTATCGAATTATCGTTTTCGAAATAGTTTCTGTATTTCTGCGCCGTATAATTATTCGAATAAATTAGCATCGCGCCGTCGGTTTTTAGATTATGAATCTGACGAAAACCTTTTGCTTAATCGAAAAGCTGACAAAAATTATTTTATTTTCTATTCCGTAGCTTTCGGTTTTGTAATCCGATAAAATAGCCGAGGCTATTATTTTAAACGCGCTGAAATACGAAAAAGCTGAGCCTTTTTAAATGGTTTTAATTAGCTTGGCGTCGTAGTATAATTGCAAATAAGCTTCGATTATTTCCGAATTATATACGAAAGCAGGCAAAACGTAATAATCGAAAATAGCGTCGATAAAATTTTCGATTTTTTTTTTTTTTTAAAAATCGGCGATATCGAATTTTATAATTATAATACGATCGGGACCAACGAGGCCTAAAGCGATCGGAACGTTAAAATAAATTACGAGGCGGCAGTTTTCGAAATTTCGAATAATTAAAGCAGCAAGGTAAAGGCCGGGATGCATTTTGAAAGCTTATTAAATAAAACTGTAAAGCATATTAGCGAAAAAGATTATAGGCGCTTTTTGGGTTTTAACTAATCGAAAATAATATTTATATATAACTATTTTTTTTTTTATAAAATGCAGCAATAGCTTGTTTTTTCCGTTATAAAACCTTACGTAATTAACGAATTCGCAGCTTAATTTAAATAAACTTTAAAATATACTTTCGGTCGAAAAGCTAGAAAAGTCGGCTTTTAAAAATACTCGTTGCTTCTATTTTTTTACGTTTTAATCGAGCTTTATAATCGCGCTGAAAGTTTTAAAATTTGTTTTAAAATTTACGTAGCCCAAATAAACTTTAATACGTACTTAAATAGTTTTCGTAATTTTTCGTCGAAATATAAATTAGTTATTAAAATCAATTTCGAACACGTCGTAATCCGAATTTTTAATAACAGCGAATCGATTAGCGAAGCCGATAACGTCGACTTTTTTTGTAATTAAATCGCAATACGCCGCGTAATAACATACGTAAAAATGGCAGAACTTGCCGTCTTTTTTAATATTAACGTTATTCGTAAAAACGAAATTAAAAAATCGGAGTTTTTCAACGAAGAAAAATTCGAATAAAAACGGATCATCGTTTTCAAAAGTCTTTTTTATCTGTTTTAGCGTATTATATTTGCAGTTTTCCGAAAAAAGCTTAATTTAGTTTTCGTTCGAAGCAAAAAAAAAAAAGCTGACGGATTTATTTGATTTTTGTATAAAAGTATCGAAGTAAAACTTCTGAATCGTTTCGTCGTCGAAAGCGAGCGTTTTAAATAAAATAATTTGATTTTGCGTTTTGCGTAATTTTTTCCGTAATAATTTCGATATTTTTTTTTAGGTTTTTTCGGTCGAATCGCGCAATAATCGAAATTTTAAATGCTTTTATTAAAATCTGAAATATTAGCGGTGAAAATACGGCGTTTTTAAACGCAGCAAGCGTTTCTGATGTTTGCGTATTTAATTTCGAAAAGTTAGATTCAAAATCGTTTGGATTTTTTTTTTTCGAAATGCCGGCGTTTTTTAAATTTAATTTCGTAAAATCGTCGCGTTTTTTATTAATTGACTTAAAGCTTATAGCTCGGCGTCGATTTCCGGCTGTTTTTATTCGCGGTGCTTTTTTTGCTGGCGACGTAAATAATTTTTTTTTTCGAATAAAAAAAATTTCGGAAATATCGGCGCGTTTTTTTACGTTTTTTGTTTTTACTTTTTCCGGAATTGTTTTTATAAGTATAATAGGTTTTTTGTATTCGAATAAGCGGTTATTTATTATTACGCTTTTGGTTTCGTTTTCGAATTCGTTTTCGATAATTGAAAATAAAAGTCGTCGAATTATTTTAGCTATTTTAAAAGTATTAATTGCCACCGCGTATATCTTTTCGAATTAAACGAAAATAATATTAGCTTTTTCGTTTTTTTCGTCGTCGTAAATTTAAAATATCGGAATGGCGTCGTTTTTTTTCTTCGATATAAAAATACCGCATTTAACAACGCTTAGTTTTTTGCTTTAAAAAAAAATCAAACTTAAAGTTTCGCAGCCGATTAAAACTTTTTTTAGCGATTGCATAGCGTCGTCGATTAATTTGCAAACAGCTGTAAAAAAGCTTGTGAATCTGCGGGCCTTTAGATTATTAGCTTTTAGAACTTATACCTTAAAAATATAAGCGTTTAGTATTTATATTTTTTTTTCGTAAGGGTAATAGTTTCGAAAAAGCGAGCGAAATGCCGAAATAGAATAACACCGGTAATTTTGCTAAAAACGTATTTTTAAATATCCTTTTTTCGTTAATTTAACAAAAAGCGCAAAATCCGGTTTATTATTTTTTTTTTGTTATCTCGAGCTTTTTTTGCTTCGGCGAAAGCTTTTAAAGCGTTATTATAATTTAACAAAAATTTGTCGTAATCAAAACTTTTGCGAACGAATTCAGCTTTAACGAAGCTTTTGTAATCGAATAAAAATTCGTTAACGTTTTTAATTATTATATCGAATTATTTTATAAATGTTTTTACGAAAACTGCTTATTAATCTGAAATGGCGGCATTATATACTTGCTTAAATTCGGAAAAATTGCGTATAATAGTTTTGTTTCAGAATAAATTAAAAATAAATTTGCTAGATTTAGCAACGCTTTGCTTAAAAAAACGATATAATATCGATAGGTTTATTAATTAAAAAAATATATTATATTTATTAAAAAGTAATTGGGAAAAAGTACGAAAACTATAAGGTATTTATATTCAAAAGCCACGGAAATCCGCATACTATTTTTTTAATAAATTATAACTGTTTAAATAGGCATCCGTTTAAAACAACGAAAAAAATAAATAATACAAAAAGTAGCAAATAATAAAATGCATAAAAAATAGTTTTCGTAAAATATACGAGCAATATAAATATATCAAATATACGGCTTAAATATATACAAAGCTTTTGTTTTAATAAACAAAAAATACAGTTAAACAAAAAAAAGTATAATAAATATTTTAAACAATATAAAAAAAAATTTTAAAAATAAACAATATATATTAAAACAAAAATAATAAAATAGCATATAATAAAAAAAAAACAATAAACAACAAAAACAATAAAACAATTAATAAATAATTTTATATACACTTTTCTTTTTTTCGGTTATAAGTGGAATTACGACTTAAACTGTGCTTTTAGCAGCGGAGTCGTCGTTCGGCTGTTTCCAGACTTTTCCAGAAGGTTCCTTTTTTTCAGAAGTATAATCGCTTTGGTCGGAATCGTCGTCGGAATCGCTAGAATCGGAATCGCTGTTTAAATCAGAATTTAAAAAATAAATTTACTAATTCCTTCTGTAAAATCGCTTTAACCGATTAACGGCGAACGTTCCTTTCAGTTTTGTTTTATCGAATTTCGTAAGCTTATAATAGCTTTTATCCAATTCGGCCTCGCATACTTCGTAAAATTCGAACTATTTATAATTAAGCTTAATGTCGGCCGATTTGTTAATAGCGCGCTAAACGTCGTAAATCAAAACCAAATCTTTTTTTTTAATTAGCGTTTTTTTTAAAATCTTAATTTTATCCCAGACTTTTTTAGCTGTTTTTTTATATTTCTTTTTTTTAAAATTATCTTTTTTATATTTATATCGCGATAATTTAGCTATTTAAATTTTATTACTAATAGATCTGCTTTCGTTTTTATTTTAACCACGTTATAAAGTTTTTACACAGGCCATTTTGTTTTTAAAAACAATCGAGCGTTTCTGCCGTACTAAATAAAAAATAAAATTATTTTAATAAAAGCGTATATATATATACGCATAGCAAAAAGCATTTCAGAAAATTTCCGCGATCAACGCTTATAGCTTTTTCGAATAGCTTTGGAAAGGCCGTTAAAAATATTTTTATAATTTCGTTCCACGAATCTATTGCTTTTCGAATTATAGGCTAAAATTTAAATACGTTGGATATTATATTTTTTTGTAAAAATTTCGATAACGCTTTTGTTTTCGGATTTATTATCGACGTTCAATTTGCTAAACAAACCGTGTCGATATATAACGTTTTTTTAAAAAAAAATCGCTATAGCTTCGAAAATAGCGTTTCGAAAAAATCGTTTTTTAAATTATTCAGACAGATCGTCGATAGCGAATACGAAGCACGTATGCTCGCGATCGGTAGTTAATACGCGTATAACGTCGAAATTAACTTTCTTTTAAATTCCAAAAAACTACGTCGAATATAATAAGTTTTTTTTTCGATCAAGCTTTCGTTTTTAACAAAAAATACAGCTTTTAACGAAAGCTTTGCAATTTTCGAAATACCTTTTTTATCAGAAATCGTTTTTAATTCGATAATAAATAGCTTTAGCTTTTTTATAAAACACTTTTTCGTAAGCTTTTTTTATAATTTAAAACTTATCGGCTTTATTATTTATTATTAAGCGTTTTTAATATATATTATTTTTTATTTTATATAATTTTTTATCGGCTAAAATATAATCGAAAGCTTGGTTTTTAAATAATTTAAACTGATAGTTTAGCACGCTAAATAATTTAAACAAAATAATTAAATAATATGCGATTAAATAAAAATCTTCGGTTTCGTAATTATCGATCAAAAGTTTATTTTCGTCGCTAATCGGCTTATTCCGATCGTTTTCGGTCAAATTCATTCGCGGTATTAGCCGAAATAATAACGCGAATGCTTTTTCGGTCCGAAAATTAATATTTTTTATTCGCGGTGCCAGCCGAAATAATAACGCGAATAATTTCGACTTTATAAAATCCAAAACGTAAATAACAAAACAGCCGATTTCGTTAGCAATTTATTCGTTAATATTTTATTCGTTTTATTCAGCGAAATCAAACGAATAAAAGCGTTTTCGTTTGAAAAGGCCGTTTGCCGTTGTATTAATTATTTCTTTAATATATTTGATTTCGAAATTCATAAGTCGCATTTAAGCTATTTAATTAATAACGAATGCTTTTAACAGATTATTAGCTTTTTTATTTAATTAGTCGACAAAAACTTTCGCGTTTATTTTTAAAATGAAATATACGCCGTATAATTCGTTTTTTTTTTTTTTTATTATTTTAAAAGCGCTTCGATATTTTCGTTTAATAATATCGTAGCGTACTTTTGCGAAAAATTATAAGCCGCTTTCGAATCGTGAAAAATATCGTTTTTTGTTTTTATCGATTTGTTATAATACAGCTTTCTAACCGAAAATATTAGCGTCGATAATTAAAATAATTTCTTTTGCGTTTGAGCTATAATCGATCCGCATAAATAACGGAACCGATAAAAGGTTGTTTTTAAAAACTTTTATAATTTTGCTTTGTTTTTTTTCCCAAACGAAATCGATTTTTTTTTTTATCGTAGCGTAAATAAATGCAGCTTTCTGAAAAAAGTTTTTAATTTAATTGCGATAATAAATTATAACGCTAATAAAAGCTTTGGCTTCGATAATATTTTTACACTTTTTTTATTCGCAAATTTTTTTAATTTTTTTTCGTTGAAAATAACGGCCAGCGCTATTAGTTATATAACCGACGATATTTATTTCGGATATGCAAAATTTTAATCGAAGGCCAATAATAACCTTGGCTTTTTCGAAACAAACTATTATTTTATCGATGTTTTAAATATATTTTATTATATACCGTCGAATTACAGAAAGGATTTTTTTATTATTATAATAAAATTTAAAGCCTTTTATTCCGACGTCGTCAACGTAAAAAAAGGCAATATCAGAAATACAAATTATAAAAACCTTATATACGATTTTTACGAATTAAGCGACCGAATTAATAATTTCCATAAATACTTTCGTTATACGTAATAAACCGATTAAAATTTAAATTGCCGTTATATTTCGAAATCGTAAATTAAACATTAAATAATCGTAGCCGGAAAACAGATCGAAAAAGGAGGCGATTATTAATTCCGCGAATTCGTTTGAAAATTAATCGACGTTAAATGGCACGTTAGCGTTTCGTATCGTTATTCTGTTTATTTCGACGATTGCGATAATAAATTTATAAATGCTTTTTTTTTTTTTCGCAACGATAAACCATTTGTTTTTATATAGGCCGTGGCAAAATTCGAGGATTTTTTGCTTAATTCGTTTTTTTTCAGCATTTCGATTATTTTATTTTAAAAGGTTTTAAAAATTAAAAAGATTTTTTTTTGCCAAGCTTCGTAAGGCACGGTTTTGATATCGATATAAAACGTAACGTCGAGGCTAAATTAATTTATTTCGGTAAAATCGAAAATTATAGCTTTTTCCCGGTTGCGTAAAACTTCGTATAAAACCTTTTTTTTTTTTAACAGAAATTGGGTTTTAATTATTAAATTATCGAATTGTTTTTTTATAAATCGGCTGCCAGATAATAAACTAGAAAATCGGCCGGTAATAAGTTTTCCGAATTCGCTAATAACTGGTTAAAATGGTTTTATTACTTCGTTTTTTTCAAATCAATCGTTTATTTTTTCGGAAATATTTTCATCGGATTCGCTAAAATTCACGGATCGTATTTTATCAGCTTTACGCTTATAAAAAGTGCTGATATTAATACAAAAAGATAGAATATATAAATCGGGTTTGTTTAATACAAAAACGAAATCTTTGAAGCTTTTATTTTCGAATTAATAGCCAAAAATATTAATATTGGCCAATTTCATTCGCGGTGCTATTTCGATTGATAACGCGAATGCTTTAGCCGAATATTTTCCAGGTTTTATTATAGCCCAGCGTTTGTCTTAAAACTAAAGCCGGCTATTCGTTTTCCGATAAAACGTCGATTAAAAAGACTTTATCGCCGGCGACGATAATTTGATTTTGAAAAGATCGGTTTCAGTTTTAAAAAAAAGTTTTCATTTGGCCGTTTTCGATATATTTAAAACTGACGAAGCTTTCCAGAATTCAAAGCATTTTAAAAATAATAAAATAAAAGTATTTTTTTATTATTAAAAAGTTTCCATAAGTAATAATATTTTCAACGTCGACTTTTATATTTCGTACAATTTTATTAAATTTAATCGTATTTTTATTAACGGTAATATAAATTATTCGCTTATCGATGATAATTAAAATATTACTGGCTTCGGCTGTTTTTTGGTTTATACAATTGACTTCGGCTCTATTATCGAATAAAGCGAAAGCGGTCGTACTTTTTTTAAGTATTGTTTTTATTTTTAATACTTTTATAGCCGTGTAGGGGCAGTTTCGTCGTTTTGACTTTTGGGTTTTTATAACGAGGGCCAAAAGGCTAATTTTTTCCGAAGATTCCTTTCTATCGGCTAAATTAACTGCGGTGTTATAAATTTTTTTCTGGTTTTTTTTTAATTTAAAATCGTTTTTTTTTCGAATAATTTCAATCTTTTCGTTTCTTTTTAATACAGGGATTTGTTTATTAATAATTTTATCGAATCTCTTTTTTATATTAAATAAATCGTTAAATTTCAATTTAATTTTTTGTTTTATAATTTTTTTAATAATTTCGTCGACGGCTTCGAAGCTAATATATTTATCGATCTATTTCTCGCTTCGCATTAATAATGGGCGCTTAAAGGCTGATATTTTCTGAATAATTTAAACCGGAATATCGGTGTCGATATTTTTTATATCGTCGTTAATTTTTTTTATTATAAGCGTTTTTTTAATAGTTTTATCGGTTTTTTTTCGAATTTCAAAATTCTTTTCTTTTTCGATTCTGACGTTTTTTTTTATATTAGCTGGTTTGGCGAATAAAACAAAAGCATTTTGCTTTTTTATAATTCGCTGGCTTAATTGCGCAGCTATAATATTTGCAAATGCGATATTTGCATTAGCAATATATATATTTGTTTTTTATTTATATATTTGAATTTTATTTATATTTAGGGTAAAAGATTTCTTTTTAATTAGTACGCTTTTTGGAATATTTTCTTTTTTACTAATAAAAATCGTTTTTGCATTTTTCCTGTTTTCCAAGCAGTCGTTCCATTTCGTTTTTTTTACTTTTAAGCGAATAATATTTAGCCAGCTCTGGTTTTCAGCTTTGTTAAAAAGGCCTATTTCTGCTTTCGTCGGTCCGAGGCAAATTGCTTCGTATTTGTTAATATAACAAACGCTATTATTCATACAAAAATTAAATGCTTTGCATTTAAAACGAATATAAGGTTTTTCGCAATAAATTTTTCTGTTATTACAAAATTTACATTTAGGGCCACGGAGTTTGTTTTAATAATTATTTTTACCATTTTAATAGCCGCGATTTTGGTTTCCGCGTTAATTTTTTCCTTTTTCTTAATAATCGTTATTGTAATTAATGTTTCGCTGATTCTGATCGTTAGCACGAAAAGATTGCCATTAAACAGCTATTATTTTTACAATAGCTTGGCGAAGCTGATCGCTTCGCGCATTTTAAAAAAAATAATTATTATAAAAGCCATTTTAATCGTTTTTATTATCCGAATTAATATAAGAAAGTTTTTTTTGCTGCTGCATAAGACTTTCGATTTTGCTTTAAAGTTTTTGAATTTTAATATCGATAAATTTTAATACGAAAGTTTCGATATTTTTATTAAGCTTTTCCAAGCTAATAAGTTTTGCAAAACGATTAAATAATATAATAACTGATTGTTTTTTAGCGATTTCGGTAATTCTTAATGGCTAGGCATATTTTTGCACTAAAGCTTCTACGTTTTTTTTATAAATAAAAAAAGAAGATTTCTTTTGGTTTATAGCTTTAATAATACGTTCGCTCTGATTTTGTTTAAAAACGAATTCCACAAATTTGGAATATTAATCGAAAATTTTAAAGTTTTGTTTATCAACTTTAAAATGCTTAATAGTTTTATTACGAATGCTAATTGGAAGGCCAAGTAAAAACAATCTTTTTTATTTAACTTCGCTTAAAATCTTTTTATTAACGAAAACGTCAGAAACTTTCGTATAAATACGATAATAGGCCTTGAGTTTTTTGGCTTATCGAATTGTTATAATAAACTGTTTGAAAAAAGCGATAGTGTCGCGAATTTGCTAGCGATCGTGGTTTCGGAATTCCGATTTCAAAGCTTTAATTAGTTTACGCCAATCTCGAGCCTTAATAGCCTTTTATTTATTTATCGATTTGATAATATCCTTGATAATTAGGTTATAATAGCGAAAGAGTTTATCGAATATTTCAGTCTTAAAGATTCCGAAATCTTTACAAGTTTTTTTATATTTTTCGATAAAATCGGTAACGTTGGCGTTATTAAATAAGAATGCACCAAAAAAGCCAGGGAGGGGCATACGGCCTCGTATAAAAAAACGGAAAGCGTCGTTATTTATAATATTAATAAAAGTGTTAATAGGGTTTGAATTAAATAAATGAATGTTTTCTGGAGTTGCAAATTAAGAGTTTTCAGTATAAAAAAAATCGTTTTTAATAAAAGAGTTATTAAAAAAGTCTTTGTGTTTTTTAAAAAAATTAAATAAAATAAAATTGCGTCTAAACATTTGGATAGCGTGTTAAAAAACTTGTTTTTTAATAAGTTGACTAAATTAATATAATATTACTGTATAATCTACGGTTTCGATATTTCGTGGCTCAAACCAATATACGTACAGCCATTTTTTTATTATTTCTAATAAAAAGCCGCAAATTGTAATTGCTATAATCACAAAGCGTAAAATCAGAAGGTTAAATTTTCGCCAGGCGTTTAACCAAAAAAGATTTAATTTAAAAAGGCCGAGCGCAGCGGTCGAAATATACGAACTAATATTCGATTTGTTATTTTTAAACAAAAAAGCGACTTTCGTACTTTAAATTTCGCACGATTCAAAATTGCCTAATCGTAATTTCAGACGTTTCTGAGATATATTACATTTTTGTAATTTAATAACTGTGCGCAAAATAAAAAAAGCTATTAAGGATTTTTTATATAATGCAGCTGCGAATAATACCATATAAAAAGTCTTTTAAGCCGTAGTAGCGAAATATCGAAATCGATTTTAATTATAAATTTAAAAAATGCATCGGCGAATATATAAAAACGAAATACCGAAATTTAAATTCCTACGTAAATTACCAAATGTAAAAGTAGATAGGAAAACCAGACTGATACGGCCATATATCGGTAAGTAAAATAATCTAGGAAATTTTTAAAAAAAACTGAAAAAAGGAAAAAAAGAATAAGTAAAGGTATAAATTGAACTGCGTACTTATGGTACTATCTAAGAGAGTGCTTTGCTCTTATATCTGTTGAAAATAGTCAGTGGCAGGGGGTTTCGAAGGGGTTTATGCCTCGACCATAGCTAAAACTACCAACTCCCATTAATACAAGGTATCACCGTTTTACAGTACGAAATAGAACGATTGCTTGGAAAATAGGAAAAATGCAAAAACGATTTTTACTAGTAAAAGAAAAAACATTTTAAAAAGCGTATTAATTAAAAAGAAAACTTTTATTTTAAATATAAATAAAATTTAAATATATAAATAAAAAACAAATATATATATTGCTAATGTAATTATCGCATTTGCAAATATTATAATTGCATAATTAAGCCAGCGAATTATAAAAAAGCAAAATGCTTTTGTTTTATTCGCTAAACCAACTGGTAAAAAAAAACGTTAGAATCGAAAAGGAAAAAGATTTTGAAATTCGAAAAGAAATTAATAAAATTAGCAAAAAAACGCTTATAATAAAAAAAGTTAACGACGATATGAAAAATATCGATACCGATATTCCGGTTTAAATTATTTAAAAAATACCAATTTTTAAACGCTTATTATTAATGCGAAGCGAAGTATAAATCGATAAATATATTAGCTTCGAAGCCGTCGACGAAGCTATTAAAAGGATTATAAAACAAAAAATTAAATTGAAATTTAGCGATTTATTTAGTATAAAAAAAAAATTCGACAAAATTATTAATAAACAAATTTTTATATTAAAAAAAAAGAAAAAAATTAAAATTATCCGAAAAAAAAACGATTTTGAATTGGAGAAAAATTAAAAAGAAATTTATAATATCGCAGTTAATTTAGCCGATGAAAAGAAATCTTCGGAAAAAATCAGTTTTTTGGCCTTTGTTATAAAAATCTAGAAGTCAAAACGACGAAACTGCTTTTATACGATTATAAAAGCATTAAAAATAAAAATAATATTCGAAAAAAATACGACCGTTTTCGTTTTATTCGATAATGGAGCCGAAGTTAATTGCATAAATTAGAAAACGGCCGAAGCTAGTAGTGTTTCGATTATTATCGATAAACGAATAGTTTATACGACCGTTAATAGAAATATTATTAAATTTGATAAAATTATACGAAATATAAAAATCGACGTTAAAAATATTATTATTTATAAAAACTTTTTGATAATAAAAAAATGCTTTTATTTTATTATTTTTAAAATGTTTTGGATTTTGGAAAGTTTCGTTAATTTTAAATATATCGAAAACGGCCAGATGAAAGTTTTTTTTTGGAATTAAAACCGATTTTTTTAAAATTAAATCACCGTCGCCGGCGATAAGGTTTTTTTAGTCGACGTTTTATCGAAAAACGAATAGCCGGTTTTGGTTTTAAAACAAACGCTGGGTTTTAACAAAACCTGGAAAATACTCGGCTAAAAGCATTTACGTCGCTAATCGAAATGGCATCGCGAATGAAATTAATTAATATTAATATTTTTAGCTATTAATTCGGAAATAAAAGTTTCGAAAATTTCGTTTTCGTATTAAATAAATCCGATTTATATATTTTATTTTTTTGTATTAATATTAATATTTTTTATAAGCGCAAAGCTAATAAAATACGATTTGTGAATTTTAGCGAATTCGGTGGGAATATTTTCGGAAAAATAAACGATTAATTTAAAAAAAATAAAATAATAAGATTATTTTAATTAATTATTAGCGAATTCGAAAGATTTATTACCGGCCGATTTTCCAGTTTATTATTTGGCAGCCGATTTATAAAAAAACGATTTGATAATTTAGCAATCGGAACCTAATTTTTGTTAAAAAAAAAAGGTTTTATACGAAGTTTTACGTAACCGAAAAAAGCTATAGCCTTCGATTTTACCGAAATAAACTAATTTAGCTTTAACGTTACGTTTTATATCGATATTAAAACCGTATTTTACGAAGCCTGGCAAAAAAAAACTTTTTTAGTTTCTAAAGCTTTTTAAAATAAAATAGTCGAAATACTGAAAAAGCGAATTAAGCAAGGAATTTTCGAATTTTGCCACGGCTTATATAAAAACAAATAGTTTATCGTTGCGAAAAAAAAAAAAATTTACAAATTTATTATCGCAATCGTCGAAATAAACAAAATAACGATACGAAACGCTAACATGCTATTTAACGTCGATTAATTTTCAAACGAATTCGCAGGATTAATAATCGCTTTTTTTTTCGATTTGTTTTCCGGCTACGATTATTTAATACTTAATTTACGATTTCGAAATATAACGGCAATTTAAATTTTAATCGGTTTATTGCGTATAACGAAAGTATTTATAAAAGCTATTAATTTAGTCGTTTAATTCGTAAAAATCGTATATAAGGTTTTTATAATTTGCATTTCTGATATTGCTTTTTTTTACGTTAACGACGTTGAAATAAAAAGCTTTAAATTATATTATAATAATAAAAAGATTTTTCTTAAAATTCGACGTTATATAATAAAATATATTTAAAACATCGATAAAATTATAATTTGTTTCGAAAAAGCCAAAGCTATTATTAGTTTTCGATTAAAATTTTGCATATCCGAAATAAATATCGTTGATTATATGATTAATAACGCTGGCCGCTATTTTTAACGAAAGAAAATTAAAAAGATTTGCGAATAGAAAAAATGTAAAGATATTACCGAAGCCAAAGCTTTTATTAGCGTTATGATTTATTACCGTAATTAAATTAAAAACTTTTTTTAAAAAGCTGCATTTATTTACGCTACGATAAAAAAAGAAATCGATTTCGTTTGGGAAAAAAAAACAAAGCAAAATTATAAAAATTTTTAAAAACGATTTTTTATCGGTTTTATTATTTATGCGGATCGATTATAGCTTAAACGCAGAAAAAATTATTTTAATTATCGACGTTAATATTTTCGGTTGGGAAGCTGTATTATAATAAATCGATGAAAATAAAAAACGGCATTTTTCACGATTCGAAAGCGGCTTATAGTTGTTCGCGAAAATACGCTACGATATTATTAAACGAAAATATCGAAGCGTTTTTAAAATAATAAAAAAGATAAAAAGCGAATTGTACGACGTATATTTTATTTTAAAAACGGACGTAAAAGTTTTTGTCGATCAATTAAATAAAAAAGCTAATAATTTGTTAAAAGCGCTCGTTATTAATTAAATAGCTTGGATACGACTTATGAATTTCGAAATTAAATATATTAAAAAAATAATTAATACAACGGCAGACGGTTTTTCCAAACGAAAACGCTTTTATCCGTTTGATTTCGTTAAATAAAACGAATAAAATATTAACGAATAAATTGCTAACGAAATCGGCTGTTTTGTTATTTGCGCTTTGGATTTTATAAAATCAAAACTATTCGCGTTGTTATTTCGGTTGGCACCGCGAATAAAAAATATTAATTTTCGGGCCGAAAAAGTATTCGCGTTATTATTTCGGTTAATACCGCGAGTGGATTTAATCGAAAACGATCGGAATAAGCCGGCTAACGGCGAAAATAAATTTTTAATCGATAATTACGAAATCGAAGATTTTTATTTAATCGTATATTATTTAGCCATTTTGTTTAAATTATTTAGCGTATTAAATTATTAATTTAAATTATTTAAAAACTAAGCTTTCGATTATATTTTAGCCGGCAGAAAGCTGTATAAAATAAAAAATAATATATATTAAAAACGTTTAGTAATAAATAATAAAACCGATAAGTTTTAAATTATAAAAAAAGCCTACGAAAAAGTGTTTTATAAAAAAGCTAAAGCTATTTATTACCGAATCAAAAACGATTTCTGATGGAAAAAATGCTTCGAAAATTGCAAAGCTTTCGTTAAAAGCTGTATTTTTTGCTAAAAACGAAAGCCGGGCCGAAAAAAAAATTTATTATATCCGACGTGGTTTTTTGAAATTTGGAAAAAAGTTAATTTCGACGTTATATGCGTACCGATTATTAATCGCGGATATACGTATTTCGTATTCGCTATCGACGATTTGTTTGGATAACTTGAAAAGCGATTTTTTCGAAACGTTATTTCCGAAGTTATAACGATTTTTTTTTAAAAAAACGTTATATATCGATACGGTTTGTTTAACAAATTAAACGTCGATAATAAATCCGAAAACAAAAGCGTTATCGAGACTTTTATAAAAAAATACGACATTTAGCGTATTTAAATTTTAGTTTATAATTCGAAAAGCAACGGATCCGTAAAACGAAGTTATAAAAATATTTTCGACGGCTTTTTAAAAGCTATTCGAGAAAATTATAAGCGTTGATCGCGGAAATTTTCGGAAATGCTTTTTGTTATACGTATATGCATATACGCTTTTATTAAAATAATTTTATTTTTTATTTAATACGGCAAAAACGCTCGACTGCTTTTAAAAATAAAATGGCTTGTTTAAAAGCTTTATAACGTGGTTAAAATAAAAACGAAAACAGATTTATTAGCAATAAGGTTTAAGCAGTTAAATTACCGCGATATAAATATAAAAAAGAAAATTTAAAAAAAAAAGTATAAAAAAGCAGCTAAAAAAATCTGGAATAGAATTAAGATTCTAAAAAAAACGCTAATTAAAAAAAAAGATTTGATTTTAATTTACGACGTTTAGCGCGTTATTAACAAATCGGCCGATATTAAACTTAATTATAAATAACTCGGATTTTACGAAATATGCGAGGTCGAATTAAATAAAAGTTATTATAAGCTTACGGAATTCGATAAAACAAAATTAAAAAAAACGTTCGCCGCCAACCGGTTAAAGCGATTTTATAAAAAAAATCAATAAATTTATTTTTTAAATTTTAATTTAAACAGCGATTTCGATTTTAGCGATTTCGACGACGATTCCGACCAGAGCGATTATATTTCTAAAAAAAAAAAACTTTTAAAAAAGTTTAAAAATAATCGAACGATAATTCCGCTGTTAAAAACATAATTTAAATCGTGATTCTATTTATAACCGAAAAAAAGAAAAATATATATAAAATTGTTTATTAACTGTTTTATTGTTTTTGTTATTTATTGTTTTTTTTTATTATATATTATTTTATTATTTTAGTTTTGCTTTGCTTATATATAATTTAATTATTTTGTTTTATATATATTATTTATTTTTGAAACTTTTTTCTATATTATTTAGGACAATTACTATATTTTTCTTTGTTTAATTGTATTTTGTTTATCAGAACAAAAGTTTTGTATATATTTGAGCCGTATATTTAATATATTTATATTGCTCGCATATTTTACGAAAACTATTTTTTATATATTTTATTATTTGCTATTTTTTATATTATTTATTTTTTTCGTTATTTTGAACGGATACCTGCTTATATAATTATAATTTATTAAAAAAACAGCATGCGGATTTTCGCGATTTTTAAATATAAATATTTTATAATTTCCGTACTTTTTTTTAATTATTTTTTAACAAATATAATATATTTTTCTAATTAATAAACTTATCGATATTATATCGTTTTTTAAGCAAAGCGTTGCTAAACCTAGCAAATTTATTTTTAATTTATTTTGGAACGGAATTATTATACGTAATTTTTTCGAGTTTAAGCAGGCATATAATACCGCTATTTTAAATTAATAAGCAGCTTTCGTAAAAACATTTATAAAATAATTCGATATAATAATTAAAAACGTTAACGAATTTTTATTCGATTACGAAAATTTTATTAAAACTAAATTCGTTCGCAAAAGCTTTAATTACGATAAGTTTTTATTAAATTACGATAACGCTTTAAAAGCTTTCGCCGAAGCAAAAAAAGCTCGAAGTAATAAAAAAAAAATAACAGATCGAATTTTGCGTTTTTTGCTAAATCAACGAAAAAAGAATATTTAAAAATACGTTTTTAGCAAAATCACCGATATTATTTTATTCCGGCATTTCGCTCGCTTTTTCGAAATTATTATTTTTATAAAAAAAAAAGTTTGGATATTAAACGCTTATATTTTTAAAACGCAAGTTTTAAAAGCTAATAATTTAAAAGCTCGCAGATTTATAAGTTTTTTTATAGCTGTTTGCAAATTGATCGACAACGTTATATAATCGTTATAAAAAGTTTTAGTCGGCTGCGAAATTTTAAATCTGATCTTTTTTTAAAACAAAAAACTAAACGTCGCCAAATACGGTATTTTTATACCGAAAAAAAAAAACGACGCTATTCCGATATTTTAAATTTACGACGACGAAAAAAATAAAAAAATTAATATTATTTTCGTTTAATTCGAAAAAATTTACGCGGTAATAATTAATATTTTTAAAACAGCTAAAATAATTCGGCGATTTTTATTTTTAATTATCGAAAACGAATCCGAAAACGAAATCAAAAGCGTAATAACAAATAATCGCTTATTCGAATATAAGAAATTTATTATATTTATAAAAAGGATTTCGGATGAAGTAGAAACAAAAAACGTAAAAAAGCGCGCCGATATTTTCGAAATTTTTTTTATTCGAAAAAAAAAATTATTCGCGTCGCTAACAAAAAAAACACCGCGAATAAAAATAGCCGGAAATCGACGCCGAATTATAGTTTTTAAGCTAATTAATAAAAAACGCGACGATTTTACGAAATCAGATTTAAAAAACGCCGGCATTTCGAAAAAAAAAATTTTAAACGATTTTAAATTTGATTTTTCGAAATTAAATACGTAAATATTAAAAACGTTTGCTGCGTTTAAAAACGTCGTATTATTACCGCTAATATTTTAGATTTTAATAAAAGCATTTAAAATCTCGACTATTATACGATTCGACCGAAAAAGTCTGGAAAAAAATATCGAAGTTATCGCGGAAAAAATTACGCAAAAAATATAAAATTAAATTATTTTATTTAAAACTTTTGCTTTCGACGACGAAACGATTCAAAAGTTTTATTTCGATATTTTTATATAAAAATTAAATAAATTCGTCAGCTTTTTCTTTTTTGCTTCGAACGAAAACTAAATCAAGCTTCGAAAAATTGCAAATATAATACGCTAAAGCAAATAAAATTTTTTTTTAAAAACGGTGATCCGTTTTTGCTCGAGCTTTTTTTCGCTGAGAAATTTCGATTTTTTAATTTCGTTTTTACAAATAACGTTAATACTAAAAAAAACGGCAAGTTTTGCTATTTTTATATACGCTGTTACGCGGCGTACTGCGATTTAATTATAAAAAAAGTCGACGTTATCGGCTTTGCTAATCGATTCGCTGCTATTAAAAATTCGGATTACGACGTATTCGAAATTAACTTTAGTAATCAATTTATATTCCGACGAAAAACTGCGAAAATTACTTAAACACGTGCTAAAGCTTATTTTGGCTACGCAAATTTTAAAACAGATTTTGAAATTTTTAACGCGATTATAAAATTCGATTAAAACGTAGAAAAATAAAAGCAACGAATATTTCCAAAAGCCGATTTTTTTGGCTTTTCGACCGAAAATATATTTTAAAGTTTATTTAAATTAAGCTGCGAATTCGTTAATTACGTAGGATTTTATAACGGAGAAAACAAGTTATTGCTGTATTTTATAAAAAAAAAATAGCTATATATAAATATTATTTCCGATTGGTTAAAACCCAGGAAGCGCTTACAGTTTTTTTCGTTAATATGTTTTATAGTTTTATTTAATAAGCTTTTAAAATGTATTCCGGCTTTTATTTCGCTGCTTTAAGTATTCGGAATTTTAGAAATTGCCGCTTCGTAGCATATTTTAACGTTCCGATCGCTTTAGGTTTCGCTGGTTCCGATCGTATTATAATTACAAAGTTCGATATCGCCGACTTTTAAAAAAAGAAAAAAATCGAAGATTTTACCGACGTTATTTTCGATTATTACGTTTTGTTTGTATTCGTATATAATTCGGGAATAATTAAAGCTTATTTGCAATTATATTACGACGCCAAGCTGATTAAAACTATTTAGAAAGGCCCAGCTTTTTCGTATTTCAGCGCGTCTAAAATAATAGCTTTAGCTATTTTATCGGACTACGAAATCGAAAATTACGAAATAAAAAATAAAATGATTTTTATTAGCTTTTCGATTAAGCAAAAGGTTTTCGTTAAATTTAGGATTTAAAAAACCGACGGCGCGATGCTGATTTATTCGAATAATTATACGGCGTAGAAGTATAAAAATCATTTCGAAAACGACGCTTCGATAAACAATCTGATATTATTTGTTTTGCGACGAAAGTAATTATAATATTTTCGATGGTTTCGATTGCAAACGATTATTTTCGAATCATTTCTTAAAATAGTTTTTTTTACAGGTCTCGAAGCTTTTTCAAAAGCATTCGTCGGTAAGCAATCGTAGTCCGACTTATTAGTTTTACGCGAAGCAAAAGCGTTAATCGGTTTTAATTACAACGAATTATCGATTATTTTTACGATTTTAATATTAGATTTTTAGCGCTTTTTGCAAAGCGTAGAATTACGTTTAAAAATTAAAATTTATTATTTACGAAGAAAAATCGTAAAAAGCATTTATCGCGGCGACGCTTAATAATATTATCAACGAAAAGGCTATTAAAACGTTTGTAAATTTAAACGATATTTCGATTAATATTTTATCGAGCTATTTTTCAAAAAAGCAAAATAAACAAAATAATTCAAACGATAAGCGAAACGTTATATTTTCGCAGAAGCTAATAATAAAAAGGCCAAAAACGAATTAGAAAACTAAAAGAATATAAAATTAAAAAGTTCGGTTTTTGATTAATCGGTTTTTAAATTATATAAAATAAATTAAATTGCATTTATTAAAGTTATATTTTTTTTTGGTCGTAGTCAAAAACGATTATATATATTATTTAAAATAGAATGTAAAACGGTGATATTTTGTATTAATAGAAGTTGGTAGTTTTAACTATAATCGAAGCATAGATTTCTTCGAAACCTTTTGCTATTAACTATTTTCAACAGGTATAAAAGTAAGGTATTTTTTTAAATAGTATTATAGGCACGCAGTCCAATTTATATTTTCATTTTTTTTTTTTTTTTTTTTTTTTTTTTTTTCTAGGGATTTCCTAGACTATTTTACCCACCGACATGTGGCCGTATCAGTCTGGTTTTCCTACCTACTTTTATATTAATTTTTTTTATAATTAAATCGCAGTACGCCGCGTGATAGCGTATATGGAAATAGCAAAACTTGCCGTTTTTTTTAGCGTTAACGTTATTTGTAAAAACGAAATTAAAAAATCGGAGTTTTTCAGCGAAGAAAAGCTCGAATAAAAACGGGTCACCGTTTTTAAAAATCTTTTTTATTTATTTCGGCGTATTATATTTGCAATTTTCCGAAAAAAATTTGGTTTAATTTTCGTTCGAAGCAAAAAGAAAAAAGCTAACGAATTTATTTGATTTTTATATAAAAATATCGAAATAAAATTTTTAAATCGTTTCGTCGTCGAAAGCGAAAGTTTTAAATAAAATAATTTAATTTTATATTTTTTATATGATTTTTTTCGTAATAACTTCGATATTTTTTTTTAAGCTTTTTCGATCGAATCGTATAATAATCGAAATTTTAAATATTTTTATTAAAATCTAAAATATTAATAATAATAATACGACGTTTTTAAACGCAGCAAGCGTTTTTGGTATTTGCGTATTTAATTTCGAAAAGTCAGATTTAAAATCGTTTGGATTTTTTTTTTTCGAAATGCCGGCGTTTTTTAAATTTGATTTCGTAAAATCGTCGCGTTTTTTATTAATTAATTTAAAAGTTATAATTCGGCGTCGATTTCCGGCTGTTTTTATTCGCGGTGCCTTTTTTGTTAACGATGCGAATGGTCTTTTTTTTCGAACAAAAAAGATTTCGGAAATATCGGCGCGCTTTTTTACGTTTTTTGTTTTTACTTTTTTCGAAATCGTTTTTACAAATATAATAAATTTTTTATATTCGAATAAGCGGTTGTTTGCTATTACGCTTTTGATTTCGTTTTCGGATTCGTTTTCGATAATTAAAAATAAAAGTCGCCGAATAATTTTAATTGTTTTAAAAATATTAATTGCTACCGCGTATATTTTTTCGAATTAAACGAAAATAATATTAGCTTTTTTATTTTTTTCATCGTTGTAATTTTAAAATATCGGAATAATATCGTTTTTTTTTTT